>JAJVSH010000042.1:613163-813163 GCA_021460005.1 Tetramorium alpestre | reverse complement strand
GGGAAATAAGGCAACAGCGCCGGGGGGCCGGTGAGTTATTTGTTACATCAATGTATATGAAGTTAGCACCGTCATTTTATTAAAAAAATAATAATAATAAAAAATAAAAATTGTGCTGTGTTGTGCTAAGTTTGTGCTACATTATGTCGTAAAAATTAATAACAATTTTTATTTCTTTATTTTAATGGCGGTTCTAACTTCGTGTATTTATATGAGTAACTATGCGACTATTCTGCAAATTGAACCGGTTCTTTGAAACAAAGAAAGCTCGCAGGCATATATCACTCGCAATGAATATTGCTATCACGCGTTACGCGGGACAGAGAACATGCCCGCAAAATGAAAATCCAGGCGCAGGATAAACTTTATACCGAACGGTATTATCACCGAAAAGACATTGTCCGTCCCCCGCGTTTCCGGCATCCGCCCGAACGAAGTTATGGAGATAATCGCTTTCGCGATCCGTCGACGACTTTGTTATTCTTCGATTCACGGATCTCTCCCGATGTTATCGCGTTCGGCGAGTCGCGATTGTGCCCAGCGTGTTCTGTCCGAGGCACCAACTTCGATCATTAATATCGTCCTCGATTCGGATTCGCGGGAGTAACTTTAGAGTTCGGTCTTTTGAGCAATAACCGATCTCTCCGTAGGTGCACGGATAATTTTCGCGCAAGCTTCCGACGTAATTGAACCGGCGATTCAGTATAATTGAGCTCTGCGCGACTCAAGGCGTGTTAATAACTGCCGTTTTAACGAAGAGACGCGTCCCTTTTGACGGCGCACGAGAAATTGCAAGCCTGAACGATTAGTTCGGAAGAAACATCGTATAATTTACATCATTTTCGCGTACAAATTATATTAACGAGGCACGCGGAATGGAATCCGGAATGGAAGCGTGCTTTTGCATTTACAGCCGTATTGCATAAAGAAAGGGAGAAAAAAGGTATACATATCCTGATATGCGGCGCTGGCCGTTGACGAGTCGTCGTTGACAGCCGGTGTAGCTTATGTGATAAATTGCGCTTTAATTCACCTGCCCCCGCTCAATACGTCACCCCCCTCCGAAATTACTTCTCCAATTAACAGGCGCGTTTTATGTTGCGTTCGTCAATAATCGATATCTCGTGCCTGTATGCCAATGTATCAAGTCTACGCGCTTGGAGCGAAATGTGTTGACGTCCTGCCGTCCGTCGCGTCGGTTCGGCTCGTTGAATGTGTTTGGTCGTGTCTCGATGCGTGTTCCGATTGCTTGCTCAGCAAGTCGCAAATGTGCGTGCACGTCAGAATATATATGCACTGACGATGCGTTACGATGTCGCACGTTTAATAATTACATTTTTGTTAACAAACACACGCGCGCGCGCGCGCGCGCGTGGATATTCATGGTCCTGTGGTAATTTTTTAGAGGGTTTAGTAATGGCAAGGAATAAAATGAAAAAATCAATCGCTCATAAAATATCGAGTATAATCGCGTCCATGAAATTTACACGTATGCATTTGAGCGTGACTGCTCTCAATTCTCGTTCGTTAGGTCGGCCGCGTGATCATTATCCTCTGTTCGACATCTTTCTCTTTAACTCGGAAATATTTTACAGATAGACACAGTAAGTTTGAAATGACCGAAAATAATGTGCCCGTTGACTAGTTGTACCAACTATTCAAGATCGATTTTTATTTATTGCCTTCGGAAAATTCTACTGGGAGATAAAAACTTTAAAATATAAAAAGAAGAATATTTGCAATTCAGAATTTAGATGTACGAAAAGAAACCAATGTTTTATTCAACTCTACTGTATTTTCGCTAGCTGATCCACGATCGTCACACATCGTGTATGTGTAGTCAATGTATATGTCTGACACGCAAAGTGACGATATTATCTAAATAATATAACCTACTCGCTGTATATCTCGCAATTACTTTCTCCATCGAAAGAACAATGACCAACGTGATTCATTTTACTCATTTATTCTTTTAGCCGTAGAAATGAATATCCGATAATCGTATTAAAAGACGACACAGCGACCTTTAATTCACGGAGAATGAGCGCATTCCCCGATCTGTTCGGATCCATTCGCTTTGACATTAATTGATCCTAGTGGATCTGATCGGTCACGTTGCTCCCGATAATCTGATGCGTGTTCTCCGAATACAAAGACGCTCCTAGAGAGAAATGGCTTTGTGACGATGAAAGCGCGTGCTGTCGCCTCTGGAGAACACTGTCGTTGAAATACCGTGATCTGTCTTTCTTCTCCGCACGTCGTCCAAGAAGCTACGGAATTTAGATAGGAAAGCCAAGTCAACTGATACTGTATTTTCCATGCTGCGCGATGTGATCGTCTACTTTGTAGAAAGTGTCGCGCGCATCAGATTCGGGCGTGAAATCGATCTTCGCGAGAACCCTCCCCATCCGATGTGTCAGCTGCTACTATTTGCTCAAATTGTCAGTACATTGACCAATTCGTAGAAAATAATGTACGATATTATATAAGATTAATATAAGTTGAATTAATATAAAATTGCATTTAATATGAGACTAAAATAAAATATCGAAAGAAAATTTAAAAGAGAAAAAGAGAAAGAGAGATATAACACACTCTATTGTAAAATAAACAAAAAGATTTTATGTGCAAGAAAAATCTACAATATTTAAAAAAATGAAATGAATAAATTCCGATAAGAATAAAATACATGTAATAGAATAAGATGAAATTAAAAGAAATTATTCTACTACATTTTGGATATTAAAATATTGATTAAATCCTTGGTTTTATAATGGAATCGAATCGTTAACACTTTTTTCCAGAAATCCATTTGTCCCATCGATTCCGTTCATCTGTCCGCTTTTATATGATACGATATCTGAACCAGGAGAGGGTGCGATAGTATAGCAGTAAATGAGACGTTAACCGCTTCGCGCAGGTGTGTCCTTTCCAATATCCTTTTTCGCGGCGACCGGCGATTCACGTTCGAGCGTTAAAACGTTCCTTAAATATCGCCCGTGCTCAAGAGTGAATTACGGTTTACTCCGGCAGCATCGAACGTATGCTAAGGAAAAAGAAGAGAGAACGAGAGGCTCATGACGGCATAGAATCGGGCTTACACGGCTTCGTACGGCGATTTCTTAGGCGCTCGCCGCAATAAGTAGCCATAATGCTTCGAAACGCGGGCCAAGCGAAATCGTCCCATCATTTATCCGCTATCACCCGCTATCCGCCTATAAGACGGCGGCTTTAACGGTTATCAGGAGATTGCACAACCTCTTCAAGAATACTAATAACGAAGTCACGATCTGAGCGAATTTTCTGCGACGATCGCGAATTAGCTTTGATCTGTTTATGATCGTTCGGACACGTAAGGTTTAGCGTCATAATTGATTTTATTTGCACGCGATATAATTTCACCCAAGAGACAGGATCGGTCAAAGAGAATTAAGGACTTGTTATTGAAATTATCGAACTTAGCGTTACAATTAAAATATTATTATATTCTCGCTATCGCGCGGGATTCTTGACTACTGTTTGCTCTTGACTACTTTGGACGCTGTATGTTGGGAGAGAGGGAGGGAAGTCTAAAGTACATAGACGAGCGACAGAAACAACTTTACGTCAGGTTAACGCATGCTACGGTTCCAGACGAGATATTAGGTGCAGGAGGTTGAGATGTTAGATAATCCCGCTTAGAATGTATCTTCCAAGCAGTGTATGCGAAGTAAGGCGAGCTGTTGTTCTTTTCCGCAATGATCTGATTAAATCTGGCTGTGACATAGCTGGAAAATAAAACTCGTGTTAGGCTTAAAGGCTTTCGATACGCGAAAGAATTCGATTGACCTCTATTGCGCGCACGATAAATCTAACGGTATTCCTATATATTGTCTGTCAGTTGAATTGACCATGAAAATTGTGAAAACTCGCGGGATTTGGATCAAAGTTTCTAGAAAATAAAGGAGAAAGTAAGATTGGGGAAAATGGGAAATAGGTTTCGCAGGATTAACAATAAGACGACTACGAAATAGGGCGAAACTTTTTCCGCATCTTCGTGGAGCGCGTTTCTGCATTAAGATCCGGATTTAAAACAAGTCTCGGATACACGGAGGTTGGTAGGTAAAACAATGCGAAAACAAGTAAGCTGACGTAAAGACGTAAAAGATTATACCTAACAATGATCAAGTTAAATTGCAAAAACATTGTAGATGAGACCAGGGACAAAAGTAACACCGGACAAATATATCAGATGCGAAATTATATTAACAGACACATCCACGCATGAGATTGTTAATTGTTTTTATTTTTATCGATGTGTTTTCATTTTAATAATGGCCGAGACTCAGTGAACGGTCAATTGTTCATGAAAAATGTTGTAGCAGAAAAATTGTGAAAAAAATAAGTTTGTAATAAATATTTTAATCCTGATTATTTTTATTTTATATATATATTTTTCCGATTTATAACTATTTAATATTTATCTCATTTATTGTTTTTTGCACAAAGATTATAATTTCATGTGAGTGTTCCATGTAATAACAATTATTTGAATAAAATGATATAACGATAAAAGCGACAATCTGTTATTTAAAAGAAATATTTTCAAGTTAAATTTAATAAAGGAAATAAAAAATTAAAGATGAAAGCAGAAAGAAGAAAAATTTATAACAATGATTTCTGGTCTAAAGATAAAGATTGTTAATTGTTATGTAAAAATTTTTAATTTGATATTTATTTTTTACATTAATGGAAAGAGTTTATCTTTTATTTTTATTTTCTTTTATTCAACAAAACTACAATAAAGCATTATATTTTTCTTATTTCTCGAGTTTTATTATTTTTAAATAATGTGTTAGAATTATTTGAGTGCTACAACCATTCCTCGAGAGAGGGAATTACAAAAGTAACAATACTGGATTTTTACAATTCGTTTCTTTATCGAATTGCAAAAATATTTTACAAATATTTTTGTTTCATGTTACACAGAATAAAAATATAAGTATCTAAAAAATATAAAAATTTAAAAACATAAAAATGTAAAAAATGCAAAACTTTAATATGCAAATTATTAGTTTTTCTTATAACATTTTGTAAATCATGAATAATTCGCGATAAATTTACATCTGGATTTTTCTATTCAGCCATGTCCAAAACAACGAAACGTTAGTTAAAAATAGTGTTAACTAGAAATAAAAAATATGTTTAAAATTTATATACATATGTATTGTGTATATATATATATATATATATATATATATATATATGTGTGTGTGTGTGTGTGTGTGTGTGTAATACATATATGTAATTAAGCTATGCTACGAAAAGTGTCTTAGTGTTAGTATGCTGCGTTTGCTTTCATCTACAGTTTCTTTTGACGAATTTGGCGTCCATTTTTCCCTAACGAATTCGATTGGAGCCACCTCTCTTCACGTGTACTTTCTGCGTTTATACAAAAAATCTTTTGTCTCCCTAATTCTTTTGTCTTTCATCTATCGTCTGATCTATTGTAAAACCGTCAGTGGAAAATCAACTTTTGCGACACGCCTTTACAACCTTACGTGCAATAGACATAGAATTTTAGGTCCTTTGTTTTTAGGTATTCGCTTTTTTTGGCAATTTACACAAAGTATGCTCAAAGAAAGTTTTAATGACCGATATGTAAGATCTGTTGAGCACAAATCGAATCGATAATAGGACTGTAATCCTTGAAGCCGCAAGCTTAGAGTTGCATATTCTCTGCATTTCGCTAAATGCTTACAGTCGATTCTGAGTAAATAATCCGGTCCCGTGAGTCCGTTCGGAAACGGAAAATCGGATACGAAAATTGAGTCTCTCTCTTGCGTCGCGCACGGCCTCGCCTGTATGATGTCCCCTTCGGCGTAGTGCTCTCTCTCTCTCTCTCTCTCTCTCTCTCTCTCTCTCTCTCTCTTTCTCTCTCTCTCTCGTCGATAAACCCTATCAAACGCAGGCGATGAAAGCTCGCGGTCCGGCTCGCGCCGTTCATCTCGTTGCGAAGCGATCCCAATGCGCGGATCGCGCACATTTCTACACGCACGCACACGACGGAGGGCTCGTCATAAATCTGACTCGCCGACGACGGTGCTCGGCGGTAAGTTAACCGTTAACCATTCGTTAACTGCCAGTTCTCGCGGTTAGGCCGGGTTACGGATCGGATCGATATGTAATTTCTTGATGTGCCCGCGAAGAAACTTTGCCGCGCGGCCGGGAATCGGCGCTGCTCGCGAGGGAGCAAGAGAGACGTGCCGATTGATGGGATTGATCATGACGAGATTAGCGAGAGTGACGAATTGTTATTTGTTCCCGCCGCGCTCCGTGCGTTTATATTCCGCTCGCCCGATAATTAATTCCTCTCGAAGGTTATCCTGACTAATCGTCTGGTCTTAGAAACAGCTTCCCCGAGACAGCTTGGTCGACGCAGCTGCCGGGCGTGTTCGGGTTTAATGAGAGTGCACGTCTAGATTCGAAGAATCCGATTAATGCCGCGCATAGCGATAAATATCGTCGTGGATCAATGTGATTTATCGCCCTGTATTCCGGGATTCGTCGAACTATCCCCCCTTCCTCCTCCCGGCCTCCCCTCCTCCTTCGATATAATTTACGCGCAGCGACTTACAGTACAGCAATGCGAATAATATAGCTAAGAGAATTGATGCGTACACGTCAAACGTTGCGTTGCGAGCTCAGAATTAATGACTCGGCTAGAAGGGACCCTTCCGCCGTATCTCCGCATTCTTTTTTTTTCTCTTTGCATCTTTTTCCAGATAAATAAATATCATCCAGAGAGAGAGAGAGAGAGAGAGGGGAAGGGGGAGGTAGCCACTCCTTTTTATTTGCGTACGATCCTTTTTTCATCCAGCCGCCGGCTAATTAATCAAGCTTTAAAAATCAGCAGACGAAACGTAATGGTGATATCTGATAAATATGCTGAGCATACAGAAGCGCGCACGTATGATACGTAGAATATTTCGAATTTGTTTGACAAGTCGTCTGACGGGTAAGTGCAACCGTAAATTTGAAATTCTAAATATTGCACCAGGGGGACCCCCCGTAGGTATTGCGTGCAATCGATCATTCGTAACAAGTTCTCCGCCAGGATATATCCCATTGAAAATGCTTTCGCGATACACCCAACATATCTGTTGCGATATGTAATGCAATGCGATGCTAAAAAGTAATCACGGCACCGCGATTACTCGTCGTCACTAGATTTCGAGGGGGGAAACGCTTTGTAACTTATACGTTCGGGAGATTCAAGGCGCGCAACGGACAAATCGATAAATAGATTTAATTAGCTATTAGCGTCACCACAAATAATTACGATAGTTTCTGTAATTTAGTTGTGCTAACGTTTACAGTTTATGTTTTTAATCAGGACTGCGTACATTGGTGTTGCAGGTGGATTGCCAAACCGCGCAAAAAACAGCCGCAATTCACCCACGTAGCCCGCGGTGATGCGCAAAAAAAAAAAAGAAGAAAGAACACGTATCTTGCCCGGCATTCAATATTCATTCGACCGCAGAGTGTCGACGGCGACTCTTATTTGCCTAAGGTTGTAATGTAAAGCACTCGATATTTGCATCGGCGTCTGTTTCGCGGGTGGTGAAAAGATATCGCGCCGCTGGCGGATAAAAATAAAACGGTGAGTGGTGCAAAACGGTAACGGCGGAGAGGCGAGGACGGTATACACAACGAAATTGTTGCTCTCCGGCTATGCGTAAGGGAAAAGCAGAGTGAAATGCGAACGAGAGAAGTCGGTCCGGCGGGGATGGAAAATCAGGTGGGATCGGGATAGTGCGAGTGAATTGGGACGAGAAAAACGCGAGAATTACACGACAGTCGGTACAGATGTGGCGAGAGCACCATTAGTGCCGCTGGTCGATCGGCTTTTTCCACCTGATAAAGTTCAGCCAATTAATGTCCGCCAGTTAAGTCACTTTGCCGCCACCGATAAAACCAAAGAGACGTTCGAGAGATTCGGCTTATTTGTACATATCTGCTAGGGAACCGGGATTCGGTAGCGATTTATTGAACGGTGCGCCGCGAGGCCGACGCGGAGGAAAATATGGGAAAACGTCGTGATAACAGTGCGGCTTTATTTACTACGAGCTTGTTTAGCGAAGCGCCAGGCGCTGCGTCCATTGGAATATATTATCATCTGTGAACGCCACTTTAGTTAGGTACGTGTGTCAATAATGTTTAGTATGCGACTTGCTTAAAATGCACGAGAATGTCTCATCTCGTGCGTTATCAATTTTCCGGAATTGCGGAATATTGCGAATGAAACACGTTGCACTGCGCGCTATGTAGTCAGCTTTGTCATAGTAATATCGTTATTTTCCTCTATTTCGCAGCGTTCTAATTATTTTCGTATTGATGTGCGATTTCGATAATGGATGCGCAAACAAGGCACATCTCTTAATTGTCAGAAATTATTCAGTCCTTTTTTATAGTGTTCAAAGTTTCCACATTAAATATTTTAGAGCAACTATATATGCCTCTTTTAAGCCAGTAATTTACAGTTAAGTTCGCGTACAATTATCTAGAGAATAAGATTGTATTATCTACTAGTAGTCCTGAAGTGAAATTAGTCAGAATTCCTTCTTTTCTTCAGTCACATAGTTCACATAGCTGGCTACCATTTAAATCTCGACATTTACGCTAAGGAAAAATTATCTCAGTTTTTTACGAGAAATATCCGTGTATTAAATATTGTATATTAAATACTGTGTACATTAAATACCTCGTGCTACTGTATATCAGATTGTTGTCAACAACATTTTTTTAATTATTAAATAAAATATTTACAAAAATAAATAAGGAGAACAATTTCATTATCAAAATAAGAAGTTTAATTAATATCCATATTACATATTACATACTTTCATTGTAAATTTGCGTAGTATATCCAACCAATTTATTCAACCATTTCCCATTTTATTCATTATGATTAAAATAATTATTAATATTTTATTCATCGTGCAATAAAATAAATATACTAATACACGTCTGCATCTACATTCTACAATGAACAATTGCAGAAAAGCATTATTGAAAAGCGAAATGTTTCATTTCATGCGACTGATTTTTCTCTGTTATAACAATATGTGTCTTCATTATATTTCTATTCGAGTACACAGCAGATCGACTCAATTTGCTGAATCCTGCCACAGTCGGCTGCGATCGGTCGTCGGCCGACAGTGCCGTTTCGTTCCGAATTTTGAAATTCTTTCAGTTATTCGTCGACTTTTGACGTTCCTTCGGCGCATAACCGAAAGTGGAAACGAGTTTACAGCGAAGCGGATGGGGAGAAGACAGACTTGAGCCGATGGAAATATTTATTCCAGAAATTTTCCTTGGAATGACGGCCTGGCTCCTCGCGTTTATATAAATTTTGTCCCCGGCGTTTTCGAATCTTCTCACTTGGGAGTTTCCAGCGTTGCGAAAAACCCCGAAGAAACCCGAGTACGACGATAAACTTATGCACTTTCTTACCTTCTTTTCTTTCCTCATCGCGACCGCATTGTTTTTGCGATTTTACGTTTAACTCTAGGCTCGCTATCGACCGTGTGTCTCAGGCGCTCATAATTGAGACAGGCAGATATTCAGTTGTGAGCTGATGCAGTTACGAATGTAAACCCGCAATGACTCTCAAAGTAGGATCAATACCAAGTAAAATATGGACATCTTTTACGGGAGCCTGTCAAATATGTATCGCGTCTTATAGAGAATTCGCGGTTATTCCGTTCACGAACTACATGAATGTCAACATTTCATTCGTACGCTACTTTCGAAGTCTGCAGTTTGTCTGTCGAAAGAAAACTCAGACTTGCCGCTGCACGGAAAAGTCACGGGATGTCAGGTTTTCATTTGGGTATTCGTTTTGAAGTCTCCGCGAAGTTGGCCGGTACTTGAGGATCTCAGACACCTAATTTTGAAACTTCTCGCGTTACTTATCGCCGCCTGTCCAGTAATTTGTCGACCTGCTGCAGAAAATTTATGAAGAAAGCTCTCAATAACTTAACTCCCTTAGATAACGAACTCTCGACGCAATTTACATTGTTCACGTGTTTCTTTTTAATTTCTCTTATTCGATTCTTTTCGCTGCCATTCTTAATGGCGCACATTCGACAAGAGACACGTATTTCTGTTACTCGAAAATTTTCAAATATTACTGTCAAGACGCTGTAACTTTTAGCTTTTAATAAGATTATAGGATTAAGTGGCTGTTACAATGCATGAATGTATATTGAGCGGATAAAATGTATCTGTTGAGTAGCAATCAAACATGAGGTGATTATCAATATTCAACAAAAGCAAACGATAGCTTTAGTATGATGGAATTCTGTCGGAGCATTAATCCTATCATAATGTTATTCTCTCATTAGTTCGCATTATACTGATTGGATTACTAATTATGCGAGAAAGGAGACTTTGAAATGTAATTATTGCTTAATTAAATTAATACAATATTAATAATTAAGTCTTGCGTCCAAATAACTGCAACGATGTTCTCTTTCTCATTGTGTCAATTATCTATATTTTTTTCTTGCATCATTCTGCGTTGCTTTTAAATACTACCATTAGCATCTTATTTAAATTACGAGTCGTAATTTATGAAATAATGAAATATTACAGTTAATACCTGTAGCTTCAAGAAAAATGCAATTTCTCTTTCAGTTAACTACTATAAATGCTGTTGGCTTATTTCGTGCACACATTTTGCCTTGTTGCTTAATTATGCGACAGCGTTTCACATACGAGTGTCTAATTAATCGTGTCGGCACTTGAGATGAAACTCGATCGTCTGGTTCCGCACATTCGGGGAAGGTCTACGTAGTAGTACAACGTAAGTTACAAACGTGCAGAGACAGTCAGGTAATCCTCTGACCTCCTCTCATCATAGCGCTGTCTGACCTAGTCTTACGCGAAGACGAGATTTACCTTTGTTTCATCACGTTTTGCCGGTAGTTTCAACGTTAGCCTCGTTGTAATTTCGCCGGGGCGTACTTCGACCGCTATCCTCGGCAGTGGCGGCACAGGGTATTAAGGTAATCAGAATTCTCGTATTCTCCCCGTCCTCCTCTATATCCACGTATTCGCTAATGCGAGTCCAAGTGCAAGTTTCCATTTCGAGGCAATGATTCGATCCGCAAAAGTGAATAAAGCGATAAAAATTTGCCTCTCGCGAAAAGTCGTTTCGCGGGGAGAGAACTGCGGCGCTCTTAGTTCGGACACGGATTAAGTTGTACAAGTTTGTAAAAAGCATTTGCATGTTTATTCGTATATAATCGCACAGAAATGCACGAGATTTCGGTCGTTTGTTAAATACAATACACGCGTACAATACCGCAAGTATAAGCGATTGTATCGCATTGCGCGCACCTTGTCTGCGATGCATTTGATCCTGATTCGAATATTCCACAATACGATAGTATTGCGTGCTTGATTAGATTAGAGTAGCGAATAGATCATGTAATATGAGAATGGCTCTTGGCGTAAACATCATATAGATTGAGGGCACTGTCGGGTCTAAATGTAGCAGTATCAAATCAATCTGGAGCGATTTTGGATACTATTGTTTCCATACTCCGTTGGCGATAGCCATTCATCATCGACGCAGAAAAGATTCAATTCACGGGAATGAATACTCGCGTGACTTTTCCTACTACATCGCGCTGCCTACCGAACGTGAATGCGCGAACAATAAATTCGGGACGTATTTTCTAAGGCGAAGCCGGATACCGGGAGGCAGTTCACAATCAAGGGAAAGAAACAGGCGCGTGTCGTTTTGCGTAATCTCACGACAGTGAGATTCGCTTTGTGCGAGGCACAAAGCCCACCGGCGCCATTCCGCCGAATGCTCGACTTTGTATGTATGTCTATTTCCCGAATACGTCGTTATGGAGTCGGGAACGTTTGCTCGAGGCTCATTGAATTTCCCGCATTGCGAAGTTTTGTCTATGCCAGGCTGGAAGTAGTATCGACGAATGTTTCGCAAACATACGCTTAAATGTGTTTAGATTTTGATAACCGCTTTCGCGGACGCCCATATATGCATCGTTATTGCGAACATGTATTGCGTCCATAGTTTCATATTAAAAAAACCAACGATTGTATTATCTGCACGATTTGGAAGCAAAGAGCAAAATATAAGAAAATGAAAATAAAGAAATAAAAAATTATTCTAGATTATATATTAATAAGATATTATCTTTCATTTATACTTTTAATTTTACATTAAAAGAATTTTCACTCATTTTGTTACTAAAATACATATTTAACATTGAAGATCTGAAAGGTAAAATTACACGATCGCAAAATTCGGAGTTATTACCGTGTAATTTTTACGAAATATGCTGTATGGATCTCACAGGGTTGAGTTGGCAGACGTAGATGGAGCATATGATGATAAAACAGTTAATAGAGTCAATAAAGTTTCCTTTGAACTTATAATTTCATTCCACGTGCGCGCGCGGATTCCGAGAGACCGAAGAAGAAAAGATTGGACGCGGAAGGAAGAGATGAAGCCTCGGCGCTCATTATAATATCACCGCGGATAATCCTATACCCATTTCATACCGATCGATCCCTATACCATTCTCGGATCTACGAGTTAAAATCCGAGAGTTAGTTGAGATTCAAGGGAAATGCCGAGCCTCACATAAAATCGTACCCCGGAATTGCTTCTCGTGTCTCAAAGATTCCACGGACCGAATATTTGATATTTGCGAGGACCGTGCAAAAAATGTGTGTCTCTACCCGCACAAGAGCAGATTTTTTTTCATTAAACTTTTTACCCGCGTATCTTTTTGTTTTGTTGCTGTTTCTATTTTTTCTCTGTTTTTCGTTAAACGTAGATGTACGTCGCAGCTTTAGGTGAGGAGATGTACCGAATATATATAATAAAGGGCGCGTTTAGGGAGGCGCTAACACGTTATTCCATTTTTTCGTTCATTACAATACGCAGATATACAACAAGGATAGAATGATGCGTTAACGCGCTCCCTGAACGCATCCAAAATGTACCGACACAAAACGTTATAGCGATAATGATTGAACGGTGTATTGACGTGTCTTTTGTAAATGGGACGAGATACGGCGAAAGACCCTGAGTTGTCGCTCGGAAGTTGTCAAAGCGCGATCGCAGCTGCCGCCGCGGCAAAAGTTTCGGAAGAGAAGAAGTCCGTCAATCGATCGTTGTTCATTGTGCGAAGCTGGACCATTCCTCTGCAGAACTGGGACAAGATCCGAGTTTTAGATAGCTCTCGTCGTAAGCGCCTGAGTGTTCTCGAATACCCGTTCGCGTCCCACGTCCGTTGAACAAAAAAGTTCCCGACGAAATTCATATATTCGCGAAAAATATATACATGCACTGTATCGTTGACTTTCACGTCGCGAGATATACATCACTTTTCATTTTCTTTTCTTTTTTTTTTTGTCAAAAGCTGGCCTCACGACGCTCCTCCGTACGTTTTCCGTTCGATTTCCCACGTTTACGCTGGCATAAACACACACATTTTCGCAATCACGCTCATTCAGATCAGCATTTCAATGAAAATTATCGGTATTGTTATCGTGCGGGAGAGTCGCGTATTTTCGGGATGTCGTTTATGAAAATGGATTAAATGTACTCCATGCGCACGTAAAATTATTCGTTCTCCATTCCGACAATTTCGTTGTTATATAGTAAAATACATCGCAAATGCGAGCTACGCGATGAATAGGATTATTCGGAAGAACATTTCATCGGGGTATAACAACAATGGATTGAGCTGGTACTTTATTTGTTATATGTTTCATATTTTTTCTCTTCAAGATCGCGCACGATGGCTGAATCGGAATTCTATTCGCTTTTATAGCAAAATTGAAATCTTAACAATATATCATTAACATCAATATAAACTGACAAATTAAATTTATTTCGCGTGTATTTCTTAAACGAAATAAATTCTATTGAAGTGTTTAAAATCGACTAAATGATAACGTTATTTTCAAAATTATTGCACACAAGCCGGCATTCTTCTATGCTATAAATATGAGATACAGACGTTGAAATGTAAGTATGTATTATTGTAATTACCAGACATGTTGGCATCCGCTTGTAAATATACATATATGTATCACATACGAATCGGCGAAGAGGAAGCCGATAAACTCGCATATGAATTGTGTTTCACACTAGCGCGATAATGGCGATTTTGAAAGCATTCGCCGACGAAATTACGACAGCCCAAAATGTTATTATTCGCTTTGAATATGCGTTGCTGGTAATGCGGTGTCCCTTTTTGCTCTCGTTGCCGAAATAAGCCGGCCCGGTGATATATTAGTACCGCATAATAGAGTTACTGTAATGAATGACCACGTAGTACGAGCACCATTTTTGTTAGTTTTCGTGGCGAGCGCAGTCACTGCGACATACGAAAATGTCAATCACCTATGTAAATTGCGCAAGCGGAGGTTCGCCACACTATACATTGAATTATGGCCGATAAATTGTCACAAGTCATCGTCATTTAGATATTAGTGCAAGAATCTATATTAATATTTATAAAAATTTAATATTAATCGAAAGATTATATAATTATAATTATAATATTAAGAATAATAACGTTTCGTTATCATTTTTCTTGAATAATATGAAAATTTCTTAAATTACCTTATACAATATAATAAATCTTTAAACTCTTATTTATATAATTTAAAAAATTAACGCGGTAGATTATACGTATTAAGATTGGAGTTGTCTGATTTGCACTTATTGCTATTACTTCTTTGTTATTGTAATTTTTATTGTTATTATTATTTAAACGTATAATTTATAAAGTACGCGCGCTTTTGTCGTCTCTCACTGTAACTGTCACTGTAAAATTTGTCACTGTAAAGTATCAACGACTGTTTAATTCACGTTGCGTAATGGCAATGTGCTAGTTCAAAGCGGTTTTTGTGTCAGCATAAATTTCACTTCGGAAAATATTTGATCTTGCGTACGTTGCGCGCCTGCTACGCGAAGCGTACTCATTTTCCAACATATAGCGAATAAATATTAATTATCTGTTATCGGACAAGCCGTACATGGTGCGTTGGCTCATTCGATTTTATGAAAATAATATATGCTGGATTAATTTGCATTGGCAATGCGCGTCCACGTGCGCTGCGCTGGATCATGCGTTTTTACTAAATTAAAAAATGAATTTAAAGAGCTAACAGCTTTTCAATCGCTTCAATTATTATTATAATTTTGATGTAATTTTTCGATATTTTCCGTATTGTCCAATTATTTTTCCGTTATGTGTGATTGAATGCGTCAGATATTTCATTAACTGTATTATATTTACCATGTTTAAAAGAAGAAAGGGGAGAGATATCTATTTATATAAATATTTTTACATTATATGATTCGTTTCAGTATGCAATTTTATTTCATGCGATCGAAATTTAAAAATATAGTTAATTATATTTATATTCTGCAATGTACATTGAAATTTATTAAACATGATTAATAATTATTAGACGTATTTAGGCAGAATTAATTTACTGAATATACACAATTAAAATACAGCTTATAATATGAAGGAATAAGTGATATCTATAAAAAGATGAAAATAAGAAGTGAGTTGACGTTATATTACGCGTTCAAGATTATAATCGCGTCCATTTTTCAAGCGTAAAGTTTGTTCGAACATTCCATTTTCGTTCCATTATTCCGATCGAGTAATTTTCTGGCATCATTCGTTTTGCATTCGATTGCATATTCGCGCCGATTCCCTGATCACGGCTTAGATTTATGTGGAACAGGTTGTTATCTCTTGCCAAACGAGCGCTCTCCACTAGCGTCTTCCTTCTGGTCCCTGTTCCCGCTTCCGGGCCACTTTGCACGCCCCTCGGGTATCGGGTCAAGAGAATGGAATCATTCCAAATCAGATTACGACATGCGCTAGGCATTTAAAGCATTCTCGATCATTCCTTTCTCGGAGTCGCCGCGCAGTGATTTCTCGACATGAGGAAGGAACCGGCGAGAAAACGCAATCCGACAGGAAAGCGTATTGCCGATCGATATCGAAGCGGAGTTTTCCAACGGAGAGTGGTATCTGAAATCTTTATACGCTACACGAAGCGGAATCTCGTGCTGAAGAGTAAAACATAAAACTTGTGTGTCAAGTTATGGACGTTTTACATGTTGTACAAATATAGAAACTGGTGTCTGAAGTATTTTCATTGGTTTCTTTTAATCTTTCTAATCGCGAATCGTAACATAGTTACTGATATTAGATTACTCTATCATAACGTTTGAAATGTAAAACTTTTGTAACTTGAACATAACGTTTGACGATATTAATTATCAAACACCAGCAATATCTTGTTTTTCTTCTTTTATTTAATCCAGTTTTCTTATCATTCTAGCTATTTTTGAATAACTTTAAATTTTAAATGGATATATATGTTAATAAAGTATATGAATATTGATTTTGCTATATATAAATATAGATATGTTACAAATGGACTAATTAAATTATTAAAAAAATGTTTAAGTTTTGTAAAAGGAAACTTGCTAAATACTATGAAACTTTTTTAAAACTTTATTGTATACATTTTACTTGAAAACATTGTTATCTCTTAAATACTTTCTATTCATATTATATTTGTAAGAAAAATTCTTGTATTGTAAAATTCTTGTATATAAATATTCAAATATTTTGTGCACTTGTTACTTTATCTAGAAAAAAATTTCTGATTTTGGCAATTATTTACAAATTGAATTAATTTTTCGAGATTTAAAAATGTTTTAAATATTAGGAATTTAATCTAATTTTGAATTTAAAGAACAAATTTACATTATTTGATCTAAAATAAATCATTCTCATAATTGTTATTACTAATTATTAAAAGTTTTATCGTTTCAACAACAGTGTAGATTTAAGATACGCGAGAGACAGGCCGCTTTGTTAACAAGAGACAGAAATTTCGAATATTTCAATTTACGTTCAGTGGAAAATATTCCAAGAATGTAATTTGCAGCCATTTGAATTGCGTGGAGTTTAGCCGTAAGCGCAGAAAATTAAACAACAAAGTGTACAGGTACGTTGCGGTAATTAAACTGCATCTGGGATATCTTCTTTCTGCGCAATGGACGGGACGTGTATTGCACGAGAAAAAAAGAAATAGGATATCTTATTAATTAATTTATACAGCTGCGGTCGCAGCACTTCTCTTGGAATGCACGTGGTGCGGTTAGCTGACAAGTATACATTATGCACATGCGAAAACTCTTTCTTTAATTACATTACGTGCGCCAAAAGTTTGTTCATTATATACGTAACTTTTGTTTATTGTTGCTACGTACATTGTTGTAAACGCTTTTTTCTTCGCCTTTTAAGAAAAAAAAAGAAAAAAACAGTATTTTTTTTACTGATATATTTAATATTTTCGCAAAATAGTTGGCGTATTAAATTAAAAGGCATATTAATCCACATTTATATCGGTTGCAATTATACAAATGTAATAGCAACTGTTATTGAAAAAAATTGTAAAATCTTGATTGCAGGCGGAATTCGAATATCGACAAAGGTAATATAAAATTTCAGCAGGAGCAGCATTTTTCGCACAATACATGAGCTATTCTCGGGCGCAATTAACGTCGTTGCCGTATGTGACGCAAGTGTGAATTCTAAACGATAGTATTGGTCGGACGTCCAATCGATATCGCTTTTTGACACCGCCAGACGTACACTAATCCGGCGATAATGCGGCGCTATGAACCTGTACAATCCGTCGCGTTTATCTCAATAAATATAGCAGCTCGCGCTGTAGGCTGTCGCGAGCAGACTGCGCGCCCATAGATAGTTATTTCTCTCCTCTAGATATCGCGCAACGAATAGCGGAATGGCGCACACTTACACGTCGTACTGAATTGGTTACTTGATAAATGTTTTACGTCATGGCCCGAAATGGCAGTTTTATACGAAGCTATACAGTATCGACTATTGTACCGTTATAAACGCTATTTCGTGTGATCTATCATTCTTTTTTCGAAAAAAAGTGACCGTGGATGATCTAGGTGGCTACATATATTTAATTTTAAATCCGACAGACTGTCACAGAACACTCCTCTCAGAAATTACAATTCAACCCTCCCGCCGGATTATCCGAAAGTACACACCGACGTTTCAGGCGAAATGCGACGGCTCAAGCGTAATGCGCTATCACGTGTATCCGCTCCTATTCAGCCGTCAATCGTCGCGACAAGAGTCATCGCGGAGGGCATCCGCCGGGAGTGTATTGTGCCGGAGTGAAAAGTAGCATAGCGGCAGAAACACGATCGAGGGCGAAGGTGGGTGGCTGCGGAAGGGCGAAAACATGGGATTTTCATCGCATGCATAATTTCTCGGTCCGCAATTGCGTCTTCCCGTTACAGGGGAGCCCGCGCCTTGCTCGGGCGTATTATCCGCGTGTACGTGTGCACAATGGAACGCGGCGGGCTCGCGAACCGGCGCGGCGGCGGTACGGCGGATGTATAGACACCGAGGCTCTAATACAATTGCTCCCGCGCCAAGTTTTCCCGGGGATGCGAGGTGTACGGGTGGTTACGGTGCTGGCCTCCGCCGCGTCGTGATGCTCGTACCGGATCCGTACCATCCTAGCTATCAGCGGTACGGTTTACGGTCTAACGGCGCGCAACGCGCGCCTTATTAATAGTTGCACTTGGAAACTGCAACGCCGTCGGTCCTGGTGCACAGCGAAAGATTAACAATATGTGCTCCGTTCGAAGTTGCCGTTCGGGTGGAAGAACCATCGACTGTGGCTGTTTGTCATGCCGGGGTTATGCCTGGGAAGCAAAACACCGCCGCCCCGTTTCGAAGCAAACCGACGTTTTGGTTCATTAACACGTCGGATATTTTCGCGCCCGCGGTGTGTGTTTGCTTCCCAGGTGCTTCGCCATTATCCGTCTATTCCGACACGTAGCTCTGTCAACTATTCCGAAAGATTTCTAGCCGTCAGGCATTTCATCTCTCTCTCTCTCTTTCTTCCTCTATTTCTGCCTCTTTTAAGCGAGTGCTTAAGACACTGCTGTGAATAATTAAATTATGCAGTTAAATAGCAAAATGTATCCCGCGCGGTTTTCACTTGTGAGCGAGCGCTCATGAAGAGAAGGACTGAAAGATATTACGTGTTGCAAATAAAGCACTCGTGAGCGAATTTCATGTAACGGACGAACGAAAAGGGGAGAAAAGCGGTTTTAGTGAAACATGGCTTATTACATACGGTGGATGTTTTATAATAGCTCGTTTAAATGTCATTTTTTAGTACTTGGGAAATATATAGTTGTCGGTGCTTATCTGGAATATTATCCGACGTTCTTTAACAAATCGCGCAGTCGCTTTATTATATTTTCAACGATATCCCTTCTTTATATTTAATTTTGAAATTATAATCGCGTCGCAAACTTTTCATTTTCTAAAAAAAAAAAAACGAATTACTATGGCAAGAAAGTAACGATATATATAGACATAAATTTATTTTTGATTGTAAAATCGCGTTTACAGAATGTTTTATATGATTGATAAGCTACGAAATAATTAACGAAAAACGTATAAAAATAAATAATTATAGGAAGGGATTAATGTATCTTCGATTAAACGTGAAACAACATAAATAAATAAATATAAAAATGATCTGCTTTTTAATATTAACATGCATTTTTATTTAGTCTCCGTTAATTATGTTCGTTATCACGTTGTCTTCCTTCGTTCTTTCCCGAAAGAAAAATTTCATCGTGCATGTCTTTGTTAATTATGCTAGCTACTCTCTTATATATGTTCCCTTTAAAGAAAGAGAGAGAGAGAGAGAGAGAGAGAGAGAGAGGAAAAGAAAGGAAGAAAAAAAAAGTTTCGTTATAGCGAAGGTCTGGCTCTAGTTTGAATATTACTTTCATAGAATAGCGCGAGTAAACTTTATACTGGCACAAAAATGTACTGGACTTCGTTGATGAGATCGCGAAATATGATTATAAAATACGCGGAAACTCTGGACGATCGCGATACGCATTTACGACGGTTATATACTGGAGTAAATTAACGATACGCGACGGTCAGGCGAAACCCGTGAAATTAATTAGCGCTCATAATTGCTCGGCGTGCCTCTGCATCTCTCGACGTATCACACTGGCCTTTCTTGTCGCATTTCTTCTCGTTGTATATTCTCATTAAATTTACTTAGCGATCTTATTTCAAATTGCTACTTTCATTCCTTCTCAAGGGACGTCGACGTCGTCAACGTTACAGCAGTTCCGATACAGTTATACTTAATTAATCTCCCGAGATCTTTGCAGTTTCTGGTTTTTTTATATATTCTTTGTAATTCTATTCGCAACTATTGAATACTTATAATGCAAAAATGGCGAGCTTTTTTACGTTATTTTAGTTAAAGTCTATATACATATATATATATATATATATATATAGATTTTAACTAAAATAACGTAAAAAAGCTCGGCATTTTTGCATTATAAGTATAACTGTGTATATATAATATATATAAAACTGTGTAGAAAAGAAATATCATATTCTATATATGATTTTATACATACACGAGGAAAATGTGAATATCCGCGAAAATGAAGAAATTCAAAGTTGATATATTTATATAATTTAAGAGTTATCGTACATGCGAAAAATTGCAAGTAGATTTAAAAATATTATAAAACGTATCTACACGTTTATATAATAAATGATAAGTGATAAAATATAAATGACAAATATCAGTAATCTTTAAGATTTTCTTATATTCACTTACCTGCCACATGGGACGTCACTCCGATGTACCAAGTTATCTGCGATACTATGTAGATGTGCAGCCATAAAACGGACTTGCATTGAAGCATGTATTATTAGAAGATGTATCTCCTTGCTAGCTTCTCCTTCGACGTATCAGATCGGAACTGATTGACGCTGAGGGATACACCCGGGTTAATTACGAAATCAATGCGAACCACAGGCGCGATCTAAGCTGTCCGGTCTAAGCTGCCATTATAATTAATTAATTAGTCGTGTGAGATGACTTAACGGATCGCCGGAGATATGCTAGGAAATTCCATTTGGCCGGAATGGCGGCTGAATCATAAACAAGATGTTTCATGCGCAACCATAGCGCAAAGCAAATAAATAATCGCACTATGATAAAATCGGTTCGTATAAAATTATAAATAATTATTGTAAAATCCATAGTGTCGATTAAGCTTTTTTTTATTTTTTATTGTTACTACTCTTACGCTCCTTTTGAGAATTTGCGTTCTGCATTTGGGTTGCTTATGCCATGGAAATCAAGAAACTAAAACAAAAATTAATTACCGTTAATCAATAGTTTAATAAGGATTGAGGAAGTTATATGAATAATTGAAATAATCAATTTACAGCTTTGTGGGGTACTTTTATTAACCGAAAGCCTAGGCTATATAATAAAGAATGCTATGTGTATACATATCCTCTATCTATATACAATAAACCGATTTTCTTGCACGATATCTGATACACAGTTAACATTTGGCAACTTGGAATCGATTATTTCTTCTTTTTTTTCTTGGCAGGAATCACACTTACAAGTCTCTTTCACAAATCAAGAGTTCGAATGTGTTCGTTCGAGTGTCACTCGAGATGCGTCCGCCTCGTAACGTGATATTATCAAAATCGAAGAGGCTGAATCACCGACCGTTCGTAGAATCTTTTCTATCGCGATGTCTCTCATCGTGGAGCACGTTCTCTTCTTAATTACGTTAGTGCTGATCATTAGAAACTATCAATACGAATAAGTGTAATATTGCTTGCGCAGCACTATAAAGACGAATTTCACGGATACGCATGGACATCGTTATGCCGCGATGTTTCACATTACATATTTACAAAAAAGTGTCGCGTCAAGTGCACGATACGCAGAGGAGTCGCGGAATTGTGGAGGAAATTTTAAACGGCGTAAAAAATCAGTCTTCGTACGAGAGATTCGAAGTTTTCGAGAGAGAGTGAGAGAGGGTCGATACGTCGTTGCTCGGTTCCTCGTTTCGTAAAGCAGCGGGGAAATAAATCGCCGACAGCGGTCGGCGGCTTTTTTCCCCATGGTGTACATCGTAAAAAAGGAAAAAAGTCGTAAAGAGTAATCCGCTCCGGTAAAATCTCCTGTCAAAATGCTAATTTTATCGCGTATGTTTGATTTTCTCGCAGGCAGGTATTTCCTTGGATTTCACGTGAGAATGTTTCCCCAAGTCTTTCGGAACAAGTTTTCGAATGCCGTGACATATCAAAGTCGCGCGTACTGACGTTCGCAGATGCTTTCTCGCTGATGCGTGATAATGAGATTAAGTCACTCAAGGACCTTCTTTTCTTCTCAGGGTGGAAGTTGCGCGTTTTACACTCGATCGATCGGGGGTGAGAAGGCCCGTGTTGTACGTTTGTAGAAACACGTATTTTTTTGGCACTTTTGTTACGTCGAGTTCTTTCCTTCGCACACACGAGGTGAGCTTAGTCGCGAAAATATTGACGCCGTGGTCACGTTCGACGATATATGTATATAGTACAAAAAAATCTTCTGTGTCGAAATGCTGCTGTCGATTAAAAAATTTGCCGATTGCCGTTTTGATTACTTGCTATGTAAATTGAAATAGCGTCTCGTCTCGTGGATTATGTTTGCGAAGTAAAATTAATTAGTCGGCTCGTGGCAGTCGGAATAAAAACACGATCGTCAGAGGTCATCGTTCTATCATGTGATCGACAATAATCGGCGGGTTTCTTATTCGATTATTTCAAAGATTAAAAGTTCTAACAATAAGACTCGATTACCACACCCGGCCCGTTTTTCATCACTTTATCGGACGATACCGTCATCGACACGGCGCGTCGTCGTCTTCTCGTGTCGCGCGATTATTAGCTGTAGATGCTGGTGCAAGTCGAGACTGTTTTCATCTCGATGTCGTGTTGAGCGGTCTCTTTACGAGACTCCTTCGCCTTCTGCTACGAGCCGAGGGGCGGAGGTCCGATGTTACTGATGAAACTCGGACAGGCGTTCTCCGTCCTGTCGCCACTCTGCAGCGAGAAGTGCCTGTAGGACATGTACTCCGGCGGATTCGAGGACAACGGCTGATCTCGCTTGATGGTCGCCCTCTGCTTCTTCATTTTCATGTAACCCAGAACGGAGATCAGCACCACGAAGACCACGAAGCCCATGCAGCTACCCACGATCAGGCCCAGCCGTCTCGTAAGGATATTCGCCAAACTGCCCCTGTCGCTCACCGTGCCGTCGCCCACTATCGAATCGGGCGCGTCCAAAGTTCTGACCTCCGTGCACCGGCTCGTAGGTGAGTTCACCATCACGGGCAACGAGGATCCCTCGATCACGTCATCGTGCGAGGCGTTCCACTGCCAGGAGCCGATGTCCTCCGGGATCGGCGTGCCCCAGCTGCCCAAGCCAAGTACGCAGATCAGGTAGCGCGTGTCAGATGCCAACTTTGTCAATCTTACCGAACGTGCCTTTGGATCTAGCAGCTTACCTCGAACCTGAAACCCCGGCGGAAATGTTTCGCTGTCAACATATGCGGGCCTTGTGCTTTTGCGCCGAGCAAATAAGAAATGACTGTTCGTAGAAATAATGCAGCATATTTTAGTCTGGAATAAATCTTTGTAATGAACCTTTAGCATATTATTTTTAACATTGTGACATATTTTATAAACAAATTTATAATATAAATTATTAATGTGGAATATTATTAATAACTAAATGACTAGATAAAAATTACAAATTTTACAAATCGTTGAACACTCAATAATTTTATTAAAGTTATATATATTTAAATTAATAGTAATGTAACAATCATTAATATGTATTAATGTAGTAATAAGTAAAAACAATTTTATCGGAAAATAGTTTAATAAAGAAACATTTTAATATTTATAAGTTGCTAGACAGCGCACATTTTTTCTTTTTTTTGACGTTCCTTTTTTCTTCTCTTTATTCAACGTAGCGTGAGGTTACGATTTTCCTTGCATAATAATAAAAACTCTTACCTCATCGACATTGTCCAAGGCATGATACGCCACTTGGTATCCGTGGAGGCCGGAATGATTCCTACTCTGCCACGATACCAGAACGGAGAAGGGCTGAATGTCTTGAATTGCGAGTTTCAGGACTAGCGGAGCGGAACAGAAGGCGTGGGGGTCAAGATCGAGGAAGACGAGACCCCGGAGCTCGGGTGGTTGCTCGCATCTTAACAAACCGCCCTCGACGTCACCGACTCCGACACCATTTCTTCCGCGGCTACGACCACCGCCGACCCCACTCACCAATTTCTGATGGTCTCTCAACCATTCCCACAATTCTTGCGATTCGCAGCCACAATGTAACGGGTTTTCTGCCAATAAGACCAGAACGAAATTTGCTACTATTCGCGACATTCTACTTAGCAAAATGGATTTAAAAAGCAAAAGCTAATATTTCAGAAAACATCAAACAGCAAATACTGCAGCAATTTGTTAATTAATACATTGTTTTTGTGCAGAATCTGTATATGCTTGTGACCGGCTATTTTTCATACAAGCCGAACATAATATGATAATTAATACAATAAAAATATGATATTCTCAGTATGAATTTCTCAATACCATATGATATTTAAATATAAAATACTAAATTATGTTGAATATATATTGGATAATGTTTAAATAATGTACGCTCGAATCATAATTAGATTATTGATAGATTATAAATTATAGATTAATTTATCCAGTTAATGTAAAAACATATTTGTAAGTTATATAAGTTTAACATAAAACAAATTCTTAAATATTTTCTGTATGATGCTACTGTTTTTAACTATAATGAGATTTTAATTATTCTCTCTAGTTACCTACTGGAAATTTAATTCAAGTACAATACAAGTACAATTAAAGATTTGTAATAAATGTATATAAATATTATAATAAAAATAAATCTCATTTATTCTCTCGTATCGGGATAATTGACTAAAATTAATTACAAACCTCATGCATTAACAATAATTAAATTTTATGATTCCAGTTCAATACTTTCCAATTAGCATAAAACATATCTGCGTGATTCATGAATAAACCGATTAACGAAACGATATTTTACTGCTATATAGTAATATATATCTGCCATCTCGAACCTTTTTGTACATTTTGTAAAAACAGGTATGTAAAACAGGTATCACCGGCGATATATTTGAAATAAACTCCCGGGAAATATTAAGACGGCATGAGAAATCCGAGTTCGCGGAAGGATTTCGTTGAAGGAAGTGAGTTATGAGAACTTGTTTGATTGTTCCAGTGTTGAATATTGATTCAAGATATGGCGATACGTGACCGGTGATACGATTGATTTTCAAGCAGTAGTAACTTCATTCGGATCGATAGCCCCGCCGTATGTACGAAAGAAAACTCTCGTACATCGTTTTCTTTCATTCGCAGCCGTCTCTCATTCGCTTTCGAGAAAGAGAAGTGAGCAAGCGCGTGTGAGCGCGAAACTAATTACAAATACTAGGAATGTTTAAGTAGCTCACCTTCAGCCCGCAAGCTCCTTATTTGCGTTTCGAGTGGTCGGAAAGCGTTCAACGGCAGATTCTCCAAGTAATTTCTACTCAAGTCAAGTAGACGTAACTTCTTCAGGGGTCTAAATGCCTCGCTGGAGATAGCGTTTATCCAGTTACCATAAAGATGCAGCTCCACCAGGCTAATTAAATTCTTGAACGTCACTTTGCCGACAATGCCGATCTGATTGTACGACAGGTCCAGTATTTGAAGAGACTTGAGATCCTCCGGGAACTCTTCCAGCTCTTTCAGACGGTTATGCGTTAAATTGAGTATCCGTAAATGCTCCATGCCCTGGAGTCTCTCTTTCGGCAGGATTTCCAAGCTGTTCATGCCGAGGTGAAGAGTGAGCAAATTCGGGAGGCTGCGGAACGCGCCTGGCGATACTCGCAGGATGCAGTTCTGACCTAGATAAAGATGCAACAGCGCCGGGAAGGCTTCGAAGTCTTGCGAGGTTACTATACTCAAATTGGTGCCGGATATATGTACCTCCTGGAGAATAGGATACATTGCCTCTGATGGTAGATCGTGGATTCTGTTTAAGGGATTTCGCGTAAGATTTAGCCACGCCAGACCGGGGAGATTCTGACCCGAGAGAGCCACCGCGGGTATCTGTCGGAATTTATTTTCCGACAAATCCACTCTCCGTAACAGGGACGAATGCGCGAAGAAGTTCGCCGGTAGAGCGTTCAGATTATTATGGCTGAGATCCACGGATATCAGGCGCGATAGATTAGCCATAGCGAATCCGGACATCGTTTCGATCTTATTGTGGCTCAGATCCAACTCTCTCAGATGCTTCAGGCTGGCGAAACTGGCCACATCGACGTTGAGAATCTCGTTGGTCGACAGCGTGAGGATCTCGAGATTAAGAGCACTCGCGAGCGCGGAGTACGGGATGTCTTGGAACCGATTGTGATCCAAGTGTATCTCCCGCAACAATAGTAACCTGTCGAAAAGGCCCGGTGGCAGAGCACGCAGTTGATTATGATTCAAGTATAGACGCGCCAGATTCCGATTCAGCACGAAGATGTTCTCCGGCAATTGACTTATTTGCGAGCTATCCAGGAACACCTCCTGCAGAGACGGCAGCCCGTTGAAACAGTGCTCCGTGATCTGACTGAAATTGTTGCCGGACGCCGCGAGTATTCGAAGACCGGGTACGTGCAGCCGTTGCAGCGCCGTCGCCGTGAGGAGATTGTCTTCCAAGTTGAGATCGAACAAGTTGTTGAGCCCGCGAAAGGCACCGTTTTCTATCGTGGTTATCGAGCAATTCTTCAGATTCAACGTTTTGATCGGTAGATCTTCCTGAAAAACGGCGTCTTGTAAAACGGTAAGATAATTATTCGCCAGATCGAGCACCCTCAGTTTCTTGAGAGCCGTGAGCGCGTAAGGATCGAGCCTTCTCAAGCCGTTATCCTGTAAATACAGCTCCTCGAGCTCGTGCAGCTCGGAGAATGTCCTCGCCGTTACGTGACTCAGTTTATTCATGCTGAGCTCGAGAAATTTTAAAGCCTGCATCGGCTGAAAAGCGGCATCCTCGATCCTGGATATGGAATTGTTCGTCAGATAAAGACGCTCGACCAAAAGGAGATCCCTGAAGAGAGGAGCTTGCAGGTGTGTCAGCTTGTTGTGACCCAGCCACATGATTCTGACGGACGCTTGGCCGCGCAGAGAGTCATTGTGTAGAACGGCCAAGCCGTTACTGTCCAGCTGAATAGACACCAAAGAGCTTCCGCCGGAAGACGATTCTGAGGCGGACAGCTGAAAGACGTCTCCTAGCATGGTCAACTGATTGCCCTGCAGATTAACGTGCTGAAGGCTATTCAGCGTCCTCAGCGCGCCCGTCTCCATGGAGGTAATGGCGTTGTTTTGCAGATGTAGCTCGAGCAGTGCCGGCAGCGGCGTGAAAACGCCACGCTTCACCTCCGTTATATGATTATCCTGCAGCCGCAGCTCGCGCAATTGATGCAGCTTAAGGAATGTACCTGGCTGCAGCTCGCGGATCTTGTTACCGTCCAGGGAGAGCGACGAGAGGTTCTCGCAGTGCTCGAGGAATTCGCGCGGCACTTTCTCGATGTAGTTGTTACTCAGATGCAATTGCGTCAGCTGCGTGAGACTCGTGAGACCCTTGGCGTCGATTCTACGGATGGCATTCTGCTGGAGATACACCACCGCGAGGCTGACGCTGCCGGCGAACGCATCTCCCGGGATCTCCAGGATATTGTTTTCCGCCAGATAAAGTTCCCTCAGTTCGGGCAGCCGCGCGAACACGCCGCCGATGTAGTGAATATGGTTATGACTAAGCTCGATCGTGCGCAGCCGCTCGTTCCCCTTGAATGTCGCCACGTCGAGAAAGACTATTTTGTTGTGGCTCAAATCGATCGACTCTAGATCCTTCAGCGACGCAAAGGCGTCTTTGTGAATGCTCTCGATGGAGTTGTAGTAGAGGGACAGAGTGTGAAGAATGGGACAGGGCCGGAAGCAGTCCTCGGCTAGTTTCTCGAAATTGTTGCTGCTCAGATCGAGGATCAGCAAAGAGTTGAGGAGGCTGTGACCGTCGTCGGGCAGCTCCGATATCTCGTTCCACGCCAGCCTCAGCGAAACTAAGCTCTCGAGCCTCCTCAGGGGAGCCATGGGAAACAGCTTCAGCTTGTTTTCAGCTAGATCCAGATCGCTGAGGCTGTCTTCGAGGCCCGCGAACGCGTATTCGGAAATTTTCGATATTTGATTCCCCTTTAGAGCCAGCTTCATTAGCTTCAAGCCGTAAAAACAGTAGGACGAGAGGTCCTGTATTAGATTCGTCTCAAGGTCCAAGGCAGCCAGCTTTTGTAAATCGGCTAGTGATTTTTGAGGCACGTGGGGCAAACGGCCGGAAACCAGTGCCAAGGATTCCAGGCTATCTTTCAAATTCGCGAAGGCGCCCTCGCTTACTTCTCGTAAAGATGAATGTGATATTTGAAGATGTCTGATCTGCGAGCCGGGAGGGAAGACACCCTCTTTCAGCTCCTCGATGCCTTTGTCGAGCTCGTAAACACTCAACGACTGTACTACCGTGCCCGCGCCTGAAAACGATCGTAAAGGGCACGGCCATTAATTTCATTGAATCGCGATAACACAAACTTTGAATTTGACAGCATTGGCTGATTGCACGTTTCATTAGTTTTATGGGGCGCATTAAAGAAAATGGTTTTTCTAACCGCATCAACTTCAGCTTTATTACATGGAAATGTAAGAAAGCGCACACGTATTAGTAATTCACTATTAAATGGGGTGTGACGAGTAAGTTTAATAGGGCATTCAATCGATAGAGCCGATGCTTTTAAGAATGTCACCAAACATATTAATTGCGTTTTTAAAGAAAACTCATTAGAAAGAAAAATCGCTGGCAGTTATTATATGGTTACTGTAACCTTAATATACACATTTAATTTAAAACCTTAAATATGTAATTATATATAATTTATAAATTATAAAACATATCTTCAACAATAAACATTAAACATTATTTCTCTTTATAGTATCATAAAAATATTTTATATGAATGCAATTAAGTTTTATTCTTCTACTACATCGTAAAGAATTCTTGATTCTTTTCTCTTAAACTATTATTAATTTAACTCACCGCTAGTACTTAGCACGCTCTGTAACGTGTTTCTTAGAGTCTCTTCCGTAGCGCCAGCGCATTCCAGAAAGAGACCGTCTTCAAAGTTGTAACAGGGACAGCCCGTTATTATTTCCGGCGGCGGACATTCGGCTATTTGAGCAACAGCTTTAAATGTAATAAAATTCTGAATTAACAGGATCTGAAGGACCATCCTCGGTATCCGCCGCCGATCTACAGCGTACGGGTGATCTACCCGTCGTTGCGGATCTCGCGTCATCGTATCGTCACATCCGTAATTCCGTTTTTCGCCTGACAGACCGCAAGGAGCTTTCTGAAACATAAAAATCATGAAAGAAGTTGAAATCGAGTTTGCGGTATACAAGTCGTGCGACGAGTTTACTTGAATTTCGCGATGTGAAAAGAAAATTTCAGCAATGTGTTAACTTTTTTCTTTTATTTTAGATTTTACAAAGCCAACATCTTTTGAACTAAACAGAATTGTATGTTTTTACGAATTGCAATTATTCCATTTGTATCTGTTCACACGAAATAATAATTGAAAATGTGATTATCCTTGTAAAAATTTACTTAACAAATATTTACAGCTGCCTTTGCCATGAGAGATTCTTATCTGAATAAATCCACGGATAAAGTTAAACTTCGCCTGCCAGGCACTATGCAGCGCGTGTTGGGGCATGTTTACGAAAAAGTACGAGAGACCAAGCTCTCAGAATAGTGCGAATAGCTTCCTTGAATAACAAAGAGTGCACGTCCCGCTAAGACAGAGGTGCATACGAATATACGAGGACATAAAAATTATTCGACTCCTACACGAAAAAATTGTGTTATCTTTATAGTCTTTTGAGACAGTCGCTTTTTTCAATAGTTAAGAAAGCTCCTTTGGTTAAAATAATTTTCAAATAATATATCTCTGCACTTGTACAAACTACAAATATCAAATATGTTCCGAAAAATTTAAATTGATTATACGATATTTATCATCCTTTAAAATATTGGTCTTCATTTCGATGGTGTTAAATTAAAGCTGGTTTTAGCTGGATTTAATTTTTCAAAATATTTATGATAGAGAATATTGATGTAACAATTTGTAACAAATTTTGAAACATATCTATGTGAGAACACATTTATTCTCTTTCTCTTTTTCTATCTATTTATCTACTTTTGTGTCCATTATAACTTTTTTTTTTTTATACAAAAAGCAATCACAGAGAGATCGTTTTATAATCCGCTGCGATCCATTTTTATGAAAGTTTTATTAATAATCTGAAAATTTCATTTCTGACGATTTCTTTTTTTATTATCTATCATTTATTTTTATATCATTATACACTAATGGTATCGCGTTACGGGCGATTAGATCGGAAATCGAAACCGGAATCTCTCCCTTGCCAGACGATTGCTTTTACCATTAAGCTAGCTAGATTCCATACGCCGATGTTTCCACTTGTTTATATATATCCTATGTCGTCCACGATACATGTATGCGTCACGGTGATTCACACAATTTATAGAAGGAATATCTTGCTTACGGTTAGGTTAGCAAAAGGATCTAAAAATAACCATAATAATATTTTTATCGTATAATCGCGTCTTTTTCTGATATAATGCGTAATACAATTTTTTACAAATAAAATCATATGTACATATTCCTTTTGCTTATATTGATTTCTTTTATAATGTATATAAAAGTATTGAGATAAGTTTGTTAAAAAATCAATAATTTATGAAATATTTCATATTTTATTTCGACTTTATGTAAAAACTATTGTATGTAATGTTATAAGCAGCTTTTTCGATTTATATCTAAAGTTTTATGTAGAAAAAGTTTAATTGCTGTTAATGAATATAACATGACACGAAGTTGCAAAGACAACGTTCTTAATTCGATAGTATCTATCAAGGGAATACTATTCAAATAGACACGGCAATGTCGACAGTTGTCGACGATGCTAACGAGTTTCTGTCTAGATGACGTATGGTTTGAGTATATTGAAAATACATAGGAGCTTCATGAATTTGTTATCTACGAAATTATATTTCCTGTGTATTCAATAGAAAATGTATTGTACGATGTTTTCTAAACCTAACGTTGATAAATATTTTAATTTAATTTATTTAATTTTAATTTATTTATTAACGGGGAAAAAAATCCCTTTGGTACAAGTGCAAATACAAGGTTGATTGAAAAATAAGAAATAAAATAAATAAGTGGACCTAAGACTAAATCAAATAGATACAAAATAAATAGAATAGAATAGAAAATAGAAGTCGCAGGCAAAACATATCATAAATACATAGTTAATCGATTAACTGGCGCGTGACTTAATACACGCAATGACAGCGTTTTTAAAAGTTGTGAGAGTTTTATAATGAAAATCAGTACAATTAAAGTCATTCGCTAACAGAGATAAGCGATTTACGGGATTAAATCTACCATACAGCGTGCGATGGAAATTTACATTAAAAGGTTCGAAATCTCTTAACAGCCTAACTGGAACATTAAATTTAATTAAGGAAAGAAACTCAGAGCAATCAGTGGCGCCATTAATGATTTTGTACAAAAATAGAAGATCAAATAGGGTCCTCCTATCTTTAAGTGACAAGAGATTGAGCTTAGTAGATATGTAGTCATGGTTTAAGCGAAAATTATAGCACATTATTATAAATAATTTCTAAAAGATGGCATGGCCTCTTTTATATTACGTGATTGGAAATATATCAAAATTACACTATTGTACGGATTGTGAAAGTATAATAAATAAGCTGTCTTTATAATATAGTGGAGTTCAAAGATGACATATTATGCAGGAAGGACAGCCATAAAGCTCTTTACGCGTAATCGAGCGGCGGCAATGGCCGATTCAGAAATCTGTATCACAAAGACGATGTCTAGACCGAATCGATTTTTCGCGAGCGCCAAGCCGCGATATCGCTCCATTTACGCCCAACTGAATCCACGAATGCCTCTTCCTTCTGACCGGGCTGGAGAATCGTGGTGCGAAAAGCCTCAATAGGGGCACAATCTCGTCTACATTCACATTTGCGCTTCTGTAGAGCTTCGACGAACACTACCTTTACGATCGAGGCTGTAAAACACACACAGCAAGAGACGTTTCATGGGACGTTCGTGCCAAAGGTTTTAAAATTCGAATCCAGCATGTGTCGACTCACTGGAAAGCATTTGGAGAAGATCACTGAAGAGGTCTTTCGTAAAATATTATTAGCTAACAAGCGGAATACACGACGTGACATTTTAATAAAATTCATTATATCGATAGGTCTTCACGCCAAATATTATGATAATTATAAAGAGATAAGAATAAAGGAATAAAGGAGATAAGATACGCTCCTCAAGCAAGAAACTTGGGATTCAAAATTCCGAGTCTATTATGAGTCTATGAATCTATAATATAATGCTGTAATAAATTCGAGCATTTCTATCTAATCTAATTAAAGCGCTCGTGACACAGCAACAGTAATATCAGACTCGTAGCATCGACGTTGCTGGGTTTGATGAATAATTTTTCAAAAACCTTTTTTCGAAATACAATTTTTTTAATAATATACATAATTACGTAAAATAAATGTTCATCTCGTGTTGCTTTATTTATTGTATATTATATAAAATTTATTTTCCTTTGACTAGAAAATTCGTTTGTAAAATAACTAAATATAAAATAAAACGATACAAATAAAAAGATATAATTACTGATTATTCCTCGGATTATTCCATACGTACAATTGCATCCTTCAGCCGTAATTTTGATTTTTCACTGTGAAATAAATTAATATCACAATCATCTTTGGACATTCGCGAAGAATCACCTTTCATTTTACAGTTAATATTTTCTATTACACTGCACACGTTTCTCTACTGTCTGCACTCGTTGCTAGCAGCCAAATGGACGATATCTTTTCCGTCACTGTAACGAAACTTGCCCTTCTTTTCTTAGATATTTTTTGTTTTTTATTTGGAAGGTCTAGACCGATCCTCTCTTTTTCTACCTGCTTCGAGAGTGTAATATGATGCAAGTACAAAGAATAAGAAAGGAAGAGAAAAAATTCTCTTATAAAAAAACATTTATTATTATCGTCACAACGTTCACACATTATTATGTTTCATTTAATCATTTATATAATACTGATCTTTCCATTGTTATTGTTGTTCACAATCAATAATCAATTATCCATATCCTTCTACCGTACGGCTATTCTACAGACGGATTTTTTAGGCAAAGGAAAATAAATTTTATATCATATTCAATAAATAAAACAACACGTGATGTAGATTTATTTTATGTAATTATACATATATATTAAAAAATATATATTAAAGAAATTTGAAAAAATTATTCATCGAGATTCGAACCAGCAACGTCGATACTCTGACTGAGTCGAGCACGTTGCTATTACACTACAAACAATTTGATTAAATGTTCTATTGTACTAGCTTACAAAGACTCAGAATTTTTTAATTTCAATTTTCTCATGAATGCTTGAGAAGCACATTACTCCATAATGCTTGATGTGAAGATCTATCAATACAATGAATTTCATCGAAATCGATTAGAATCACGTCGTGTCCCCTTATAAGTTTTGAACTTGTTACACAATCTAGATCTCTTGTTCTGAGAAATATTTTATGAAATTTTTTTACAAGTTTAAAGAGCATTTATTTATCGGAAATATTTTTAGTTTCGAACGTAGAATTTCTTGACAAACTAAATTGTTAAAATAACAGGCGCAAATAGCAATTTCGCTAATACACGCACAAACACATACGTAAATGCATTTACGCACGAGACATCTACGTGCGAAGGCGTCGCAACAGGGCGAGTAAATGAGTCTCCGACTTCGGGAGAAAATCGTATCGGATCTTCTCTCATTTTGTTTACTATCGAGCGGGAGAGGGAGTCAACGTACTCCGATTATTTCGCAGCGAGCGATTAAGGGCGGGATTCACTTGGAATTCAAGAAACGTTTTCAATTTGAACATTAATCTTCGTAGAGAAACGTCGGTTCAGCGTTATATCGGAATCCCGGTTGCAGCTATCTTTCCTTAAGTATTTCGATCGAGTGGCTGGGCAAACTCGGTGGGCCCCGGATATACCTTTCCGGTTTCTATTCGCCCTCCTGATCTCGGGGAATATGTTGTTCGCAAGGAATATGTTGCATGCTTGGCACGATCGCCATAAACGTTCCGTGCACCAGGAATCCGGTGTACGACGCGCCATTAGTAAGTTAAGATACCGTGATCGCGCGAAGCTTCTCAATTTGGCATATTTATTGGCATATAATATTGATGGAATTAAATCACATGGTGGCAAATGGATTAGCGATCGATTCTAGCTTCGGAATAAAACGGCGCAACTGCCTACGAACATTTATGAAGACAAATGTATTTTCTTTATGGCTATTTCTATATCCGAGATAAAAGTTTAATTATTTTCCGATATTTGTTTCTACTTCTCTTTTATATAGATTTTTCATCTATATAAAAACATATCTTTTATTTTGTCAAGATAAATGTGAGCAAAGAGGGAAGAAGGAGAGAGAGGGAGTGAGAGAGAGAGAGAGAGAGAGAGAATTTAGCTCGATCGACACCTGTTTGTCGATCAGCGAATTTGAAATTACTAAAGAATACCACTATGTGAAGAAGGAATTCGTCTACTCGCACGAGTGGTTCAAAGCACGCTCTTTTCAAGCCGACGTGACAGAGGATTATAACTCGAAGAGAAGAAGGTAGTTGAGAATTCAGTAGAAAATGCGCTTTACGAGACATACATCGTTTCGATCCAAGTGTACGGCTATATGTGTACGTACTCCTTGAGAGCGTACTCAGCGCTTCATGCAACACCAGCGGTAATAAAGCGCGAAAACGTTTCTCCGCTGCTTCGTGGCGCTGTTTTAACGCGATGAAAACAGTCAGCGCACTTCCGCGCAAGGAAAAACGAACGTGTCTCTTTCAGCACGTCCATTTTCCCGTCAGAACCTCTTGCCCTGCCCAAAAGAAGTTTCAGTAATGGAATTAAAAGGTTTAGGTGAAACTAAAAACGTTCTTCTTGTTTCCTCGATTCTTTGTTGAGTTATTTGTCAGTTTGTTTCGTTATGTTTTGCATCGACTTACGGCGTAAAAATTTATGATAAATATATATATATATATATATATATATATATATATACATATATATGTATAGGTATGAGACATATAAATACAGTTAAAATTTTTACTTGACAATTTTTAAAGGAATTCTAAAATATTTATGTTGCAAGAATTTTGTGAAACTTTATGTTATAGAAAAAATTATATTTGTAACGTAGAATTTATATTTTATTGTAAAGTACATTATTTGGAATTTATTTTATCGACCAAATACCTAATTTAATTTTATAGAATTCAGTTCATTAAAGGTTGTTACTAATAAATGTTCATATTGTAAATTTTGATGTCATAAAAACTTTCTTCATTAACTTTATCAAGCGGTCATTGTTCGTAATGATCTTCTCTTTTTTGTTTTTACTATGCGATCGCTACCTTGTTCAACGCTCCTTTTTAAATGCTTTTTGGTTTTTTTGCTGTTTTAAATTTAAACACTCTCTTGTTTTATTCCTTATTTTTTTCTCTCTTTTCATCTGTCCCTATGCGGATTCACTTTGAAAACTTTTTTATAATAGAAAGATATTTTTGTTCAGTAGTTTCGTATCTCGAGTTTAGTTCATTATTGTAATTTTTGTGGAGTATTTTTAAGATTATCATAAGATAGCATCCGATTTGAAATTTTTAAATTTTGCCAATCGATATCATTAGATTTCAAAATGTGTTTTATGATGATTGAGTATTGGGAGTTTTTAAGGATAATTTTCTTATGTTTAGTTACTGCTGTTGTTAATCGATTCGTTAATAATTTCTTCATTAATTCATACAATTTGTTTAATAATTTATTCCAATATTATTCCATATTGAAGTTGTTATTTGTCACTAAATAGTTTCGATTAAATTTCATAAGTTACATTCGATTTCGAAACACATTTGTATTTGATTTGATAACACATTGTAATTTTGAAACTGTGTTTTGAAAACATAATATTGTTTTGTTTTTAAATTATCTAGGTATTTATACAACGCAATTTGTGACCTATATGGTTCAATTACCAGCCGCTCTTTTCGATCTACCGCTATGTCAACAACATGTATGCGCATGCATATTAATTACTTGATGAAGATGCTTCGATGTCTAGTAGCTACTGCAATCGGTTACTGAGGCTTTCTCATCAATAATGTATCGAGATAATACAACTCTAAGTAAATATTATCAAGAAAATTACTGCGCTGATTAAATCATTATTCCAAACTGTCCCCATTGTAATAAATCTTATGCTCAACAAGCGACGTAATAAAATAGCTTCTTCATAGGATTAACCCGAACGTTTACGATTCCTTTCCCCGTCTCTGCATTATTTAAGACAGGAGAGTGATTAATTCTTTGCGCACCATGGCAGTGACAGTCGAAATTGTTTTTACGCCATAAACCGGCTATTGTATCGTGCTTCTTGTCGTAAACTGCGCATAATTTCAAGAATATGCCACGGTTGTCGTATAAAACCACGGTGCGATATGTAGAGATAGGCAGTGTCATAAAACCCGCTGCCAGTACCCGGCGATATATTTCTTCAAATGCACGTTTCTTCCCTCGCCGCGCCGTGAGAGATTACCTATCCCCCTTTCTAGCGTGGGCATGACTTGCGTTACACGCGGGGTATTTCGTGCATTCGCAAAACTTGTTTGCTGCATATTACATTCGGTGGTTAAACGTACCGTGAATCCAGTTCGTTTATCGGAGCGTTCAAGCGATTTGATTGCAAATCATGCGCAGAACTTTGGAGCGACTCTTTCATCATGCAGATATACGCGTGTGCACACGCACACGCTCCGTATTTCCTTGATGTCGGGTCGCGATTCATGGATTAAACATAAATGGACGTACGGTGAAACGCGCAGAAATAAACGCGCTGGGGACAGTGAGAAACGACAAAGTTAATGAGCGATATCGAAGATAAATCATCTGACGGATAAATTCATCGGAAGGTATTGTGACGATGTACATACAGGCGATAACTAGCTATGCGATCGTAATTGATAGAAATCTGTGTAATAGTGCGTGAGGCTGTCGTAGGCACGAATAGCGCTTTGCACGGGGTATTAAGGTCAGGCAGATAGGCACATTTGCTGGGACGACGCGATAACAACCCTCGTTAAGTTTGATTGGCACTAGCACAATCATTTTGGCAATTAGACTATGAATATATAATTGTCATTAAACCACATTTATTTAATTGCAAATATGCTCTCATTGTAGCGCAATTACGATTTAATTTTATACGGTATGTAAGCTTTTACCATTATTTAATTTAATTAATTCCCACTCTGATAAATTGCTTTATTTATCATTTGTCTATAACAATTATGTTTTTGATTAATAGACTTATGTATGACATAGTGCAATTTGATTTTCGAATTTGAATAAAAGATACTTTTATCGGAAACCAAATCGAATATAGAATATAAAAATTTTTTTAATATAAATTCGATGTTTATTGCGGTCATAAATGAACAAGAGAAATAGCACAGTCGGTCTATCATTGAAATTAAACGTAAAAAGAAATAAACATCGCGATCAGTGCCAAGAATCCAAATAGAATCGAAAAGGTACGGCAAACGCTGCTATAGTAAATGGAGCGCATCGACATGTGCAAAAATACACATGTTAAACGGATAATCGATTTTCTTAGAGAGATTCTTAAAAGGATTATTTGTCATGTACGCATATTTGTGGTTTATGTCGATAATAGTGTACGAGTTCTCATTCAAGAATATTTTCTTTGTATATAGTGAATATGATAACGCATTGCCCCAAGGATGTTACATGAAGTATCTTTTTGAGTCGTTTTGTAGCGGAAAACTTGTTCTCAGTACATATATGTCCTACGTACTTCATACATTATATGCTTATCTTCAGGAAATATTATCTCGAAGTAATTTCTTTTTTACTGTAGACAGAAGAGCAATGATCAAATTTAACCTATGATGTCGTCTTTTCTATCTAAATTTATTATATTAATCCTGTATATTAATTTATTATATTATTCCTGTATATTAAGCTACTGAGCCAAATCATCATAACATAACTAGTAAGATATGAGAATTATTTGCTATTTTTTGCTTCTAAAACTAATTTTTTTTGCTTTAATTTTTAAAAAGTTACGAGAGACTCGATAGCTCAATATTAAGTAACTTTTTAAAAAGTGGAGCAAAAAAATTATTTTTGAAAGCAAAAAATAGCAAAAAATAATTTTTATGTCTTATGGATTAGTTTCGCAATACAAAGTGAGTCAAGCGAGAAAACCAATCAGCATCGCGGAAAAGCGTCAACAATATTTCGAGACTTTCGAGTATCGATTTAACGCACTTTTTTTAAGAGTGGATAATCTCAAAAATGCACCGTCTCTTTTTTCAGATTTAAATAAATTGAAAATTCAATTGATTTAAATAAATTTGGAATAAGTAAATAAATTTTTCTCTTAGTAAAGATAAGAAACGGTTAATCTAAATCATGTCGTTAAATGTATAATAAAATTTAACGTGAATCGACATTTACAATCGGACATGCGCTTGAAAGATGAATATAATAATGTATTTGTCAGGATCAATCGAGTAAATATAGTTTTAAATCGAGAACTATTTAGTCAAAGCACACCTCACGTTCATTTCGTCAGACGGACTTTCCTTAAAATGGTTGATCTCCCTGCAGGATTTCTTTTGCTCACTGAGATCCGACTGCTTGCGGATATTGCTTCTCTGTGCATCGCCTTTTAACCGGTTTACCTTGTTCCTCCGCGAGGGGAAAAGCAAAGCCGGGGTTGCTAGCATCGAAGAAGCTACCAATTTCCGCAGCGCCTATCCTCTTTCGAACGTTTTCACTTCGAGGATCTCCGGTAGAAGTGGCTTGCGAAGAATCTCTGAAACTGGTGGGTTAAGTGAATTCGGGGTGTCCTGGTTCGGATTACCACCTTCCAATTTTGCCGTCTTCGGTGGCTAACGGGAGCGCGAATTCGCTTTAGATCTGGGTCCGCGATCGCCCCGAGATTTGCGTGATTCGAAAGGCAGAGAGTTTATCTAACTTTGCATTATCAGCCGGGCTTACGCGGTTTGATCTTGAAAAGGAGATCGCGCGCCCGAGGGAGATTCCATGAAGAGCCCGCTTTTCCGCCGATATACTCGATCGCTTTAGAATCGATGACACTTATTCCTTCATGAATAATTGGTACTTAAAAATAATGAAGGAAACTACGAAGTACCCCTTGCACGCTCTACTTTTAATAGGATATTGCTTCGTAATATTGCATAGCAATTTATATAATGGCGTTCTGCAGTGAAATTTACGATAAATGTTTTACCGTTCTTATTATCGTATATCTCGCGAGGATTAATTGTAATAGTAAACTACTGTAATTATATATTTGACGTATGCATTCATGATTTATATAATGCAAATATAAATTGCATTAAATAAATATATTAAATAAATGATGACAATAAATTATAATAAATTATTGAGTGAATGCTTGTATTAGTGTCGTGTAATATAGCGGTAACAAACTTTAGACGTAGTTTTCGAGCTAACGTGAATCCATGCGACGTCTTGCGTTACATATTCACATCGTAGTTTCGAACAAGTTCTGATCTGTTCGCTTCGAAATTATACGAAAATGGGATACGATACTTGGCGCACAATTTAATACATACATATATCCACATATTATTTGTAAATAATATTGAACAGTGACTTAATAAAATTAATGACTATTTTTTTAATTATTATCTATTAACTATTTATCTTTGAAAGAAATAACTCTTTGTAAATGAATTTTGTTCATCTTCAATCGTGTATGTCAGTAAGATTCTTTGCAACAGATGGAGAATGATAGTTAAGCTATTTTTCTTATGTGGAAACAGAACAGAAGTTAAATTGCAGGAAGCTAACTTGAGGGGGAGAAAGGGGAGGATTCCTGCCGGTTGAATTAACCGAGACGAGACTACGTTTCGTATGTTTCTTCTGCTCGAGAGCGTGGCATTCGTCTGGAATACCTCGATTTGGAGGACCCCAGACGAGTATAAACGTGATTTGAATATTTCAAGCGCCAATAAGAGAAGCCACGAAGTTCCCGGTGTATCTGTCGTCCTATGAATTATTTTTTTTTCGGTGCCGTTGAGTACCAACGACAAGAGATCCGATGAATATTTCATACGCGGAATATCTGTCAGACTATTCTGCATCGCACGGATCGCTCTATTATTTACCTTCGCGTGTCTCCATTTAATGAACGAATTATCTGTTAAAGCCTTAGCAACAGAACCTGCTTACGTCATTGTCTTTCTGGTTATGATTATTCCTCGATAATGGAAACTAGTTCGCAGAGTACTGACAGGAAATGCATGGGTTTCGCGTACGCGGAAAGCCATTCGATATCCGCTTTGTAGCTCGACAGTGCGGCGAAGGTAAGGGATGCATTGCCGTTCGGCGGCGAATCGATGCTGCCACCGCGACGAATACCAAATACGTTCGTTATGTCACACGAGCACACGAGCCGAGCGACACGAAAGCCCGTAAACTCCCAGGCGGAGACGATCGGTCCTTGCGGAAACAAATGTATGATATTCCGGCGAAAAGCAGGAGCCTCGATCAACGAAACTGCCATGCCTCGGAACAATCGTTGGTTCGCGGAGGAGGATGGGGAACGGATGAGCGAGGATGGACGAGGACCGCTCTTGTGAAGACCGGATTCCGTGAGTATTGGCACATACGTAATCTCCTTTCGGCCTCGTTTCCGGAAATCGCTGATCTTCGAGGGAGCATTCCTTCGTACATCCCGGTCGCCTGAACCCAGGCGGCTGGGATCCTCATGTGAAATAGTTTCGCGGCGCTTCGACGGGATAGAGCTCCCGAAAATTTACTGCTCTCGTCGTACGTGCGGTAACTTAGGGCAAGGTCCGGGAAGAGACGCTCGCGAAGGTGGAAGTAGGAAACACGTTTTCCGCTGCGCCGATTTAAAGTTGAAGAGCCCTCTCGATTCCGAGGCGATGACTTTTCTCAGGAATCCGAGTGACGTCGTTTCTTTTTATATATGTGCCTCCTGGTTTATGTTGCGTAATATATTATATATACATATATATTATAGTGACTTACCAAATAATAAATTGAAGAAATTTACAAATGAAGAGGTTTTCTTTTCTTAAAAGGGAATAAAATCTTAACGATACACTTTATTTTGATTGTAATAAAACTTCTCCAACATGTCACATCGCAATATAACATGCAAATATAACATGCCAAAATAGTAAAATATCCTTTTTTTGCAGTGTTACCCGCAAAATTTCTTAAAATAACGTAATAGAGTAATTTGATAAATGAGATCGTAAATATTCAGTGCCTAAAAAACCGCAGGAATTGATTATCTTCGTTTTTGTGTATTTCTTTTTGTCGAACAGTGTTATAAAAATCCTGGTAAAATCTAGTAATTATAATTGACTAAAAATAAAATCGGGTCACTTGTATATATCTATCTATAATTTATTATCGATATTCACAGTTCAAGTGATATTGATTATCGCTGTTTCACTCTTCGCTTCTCTTATGTGTAGATACTACTATGCAGGTATAGCAATCAACTGGTATCGGCAAGTTAATTATCAAATAGTCGTTAGGTGGAATTAATTAATTCTTTTTTAATGAAAATTTAATAGTTTTAATGAAAATTTAATAAATTTAAAAAATTAGTAAATTTAAAATTAAACAGACATTTAAAAGGAATTATTAAACATTCATTTGAAGCACAAAGTTTATCTTCATTTGAACGAAAAAATATTTATGAAAANTAATTTATTATTATTACTTTTTCGAATTTTTTTATATCCCGAGAGGAATGAAATAGTGTGATTTCAATAAATCAGAAAATAGCGAGATTAAGCCATCACATTTTTTTCGCAGTGATTTATAATCTCGTTTTCTTGATTTGTTAAAAGCGTAAAAATTTTGAATTGCAAAATTTATGTAACTTAATGTATAAATACGAATATTACAGAATTGTTAGCTGAAATAGTACGTTTCTCAAAGCTTTTCGAAAGCGTAAAAAGTGGGCTGACATATGGATTTACCGTGTAAAGCTTCCGAAAGCTTTCCGTCATCCGACGTTACATCGATAACTTGCACCTGCGGACAGTTATAGAACGAATCTATCAGCCGCTATATCGTGCGATACGTGCGTGTCCATATGTACTTTCGCGCTCGAAAATCGCCACCGAGGTGAGAGTGATTTCCAGATCGATAGGAGGAAATAGTGGGTGCTCCTCTAAAAGCCGATCGTAGCCGGTGTCTAGCCTCGGCAAAGCGGGGTTACTTGTGCAAGATTACGGTCGAATGACTATCGGCTTGTGATAAATTCTCACAAGTTTAAAGGATGCCGTAATGGATTCGGGTTATATATCTTCTCGGACGATAGTTGCCCGCTGGTTTTCTGACAAGGGAAAGAGTGCTGAGACTGTGAGTGGGGTGGGGCATTACCGTCAGGCGATTCTCGATTCCGGATATTTCGGAACGGTATGGCGGACTCGACGGGAAATTTTTGCGACATCCCGGAGCGAAATCTGCTCGGGCACACCGTTCGATTACCACGTTCACCGGTGCGGTGCGCGAACTTCTCAAAGCCTCGTACACTTCGTGAAACTGAAAGGAGCTTTCTTGGAGACCGCGCAAAAGAGCTGCGTGGCGATGGTGTTAAATGGAACGTATCACAGTTTTCTTCGTTACTATAGCGACAGAAGTTGGCAAAAAATTATATAAGGCGCAAGAAGTGTTTGCCTCGTTGCATATTAAACTTTAACATTATAAAATGGAGAAAGGGAGACGTGAAAAAATATAACGTGACACGTATACATACAGAAAAATATTCATTCTTCAAACTGGAAAAAGAATTATTTTATTTTGTTTAAGTAATAATTTTCTTCAGCTAAGAATATTTTCTTAATAATAGTTTAAGATATAGATACTTGTTACAAGTACAGAATATGTTTTAAGTAATAAATAAAATTAAGTAATAATGCTTATGGTGACTTTATGATAACTTTGCGGATATATAAATTTACCAAATACTTAGAACAAGTATATTTACTCGTAGGTAGTATATAATTTTTCTGTGTATATTTTTTAAAAAGTTGCAACTTTGAAACCGTAATTTTGTAGAATCATATATCGTTTCCATACACGAAAGAAAGAGATACAATAATAATTTAATTTTCCTTAATTGCTACACGACGCATCTTTATCATAAAATCATAAATTGAATTTACACGGAAAAAAAATTTGCTATTTGCAAGAAATTTTTATTTAGTGCTAATAAATGGTTGTTTTCAATATTTTGCAAGAAAATTATTTTTTTATTCTAAAATATTACATTTATTAATATTAAAGAAATATTTAATTATATTTATTATTGATTTTAATTTAAACATTTCTTTTTTAAAGTAAAAGAAATATTTATTTGAAATACAACTTTAATATTAAGAAAAGTAGTTTTTTTAATAAAAACCAATAGCTTACTAATTTTTAAAAAATATTATTTAAAATTAAAATTTTTATGCTTCAAAATAAAAATATAATACTTTAAGTAAATATTTTTTACGTTTAAGTAAATATAATCTAAAATGAAAATTTTTATTTACAATTACAAAACCTATTTATTAAAATAAAGAAAACAATAAGCAAGTAAAAGAATTTACTTGCAAATAGCAAATTTTTTTTTCTGTGTAGAATTCGTCGCGTATATTACGTAGTAATTGCATTCTTCATTAGAATCTTCTTAATAATACGAATTTTGAACATTAGATCTGCTGTTCAATTAAGGTTTTAGCAAAAATGACCTTATACCCATACTTGATTGCATCCGCTCATTACTCGAGGAATAATCCATGATTGCAGACAGGAATCAATCGATCGTCTCATTAAAATAGCGTTCATATTACGATCGTAATTATCACGGTTGGAAACTAAGAGGTCTATCGGGAGCATTTATTCGCGGCTGTCTAGCAAGTCGGGTTCATTCGTGAGAATGGCTCGCCTTTTTCTTTATTCTTACGAGAGGACAAAGAATCCCCGCGGATGGGTTAAAGTACAACGTAGTACAAAGAATCTCAGAAGCCGCTCGGTGCTTTCAAGGAAATATCGTTTTGAAGGGATTCGTAGTTCGTAGCCGCCGAGAAACCGTCATTCTGCCAAAAGCAGACGAGTGGGAAGAGGGAGGACTGGTGGAAAAAGCTTTCGCAAGAAGACGGTGAATGTGTTAAAGCGTCACGAGCGTGCGATTAGAAGCGTGAATATCGATTCAAGCCTGTCTGGCCTCGGGACGCGTTGGCGTTTCGTATCTCTTTATGTCGGCGCCTAGTTTCATGTTGTAATATCGGAAATCGTGCTCGTTCTCCTCGAGCGCATGCTGCTAAGTCGAAACTGAATTTCCTCCTCGATGGAAAATATGTGGATCGAGCCCAATTAATTAAATCGCGTTCTCACCCCTCTGGTGTGTCGACTGTCCGTCCCACTTCGCAGTCTCACGGTTACGACCCATTGGTCGTAACTCAGCGGCGGCAATGGGATTTCACGCACCGTTGGATACCAAACCCGTATAATATTATTATCGGCGTCGTTATAATTAAAATGCGAAGAAATTAACTTTGGCCCGTTCATCACCGCCCGGGTCTCCCTTTTTCCCCTCTTTCCGCACTTTCTTTTCCTTCATTCTCTTCTGCTTCATTCGTTTATTCTTTTTCTTGTCCCACTTTGCTACATTTTGTCTTCTCGGGCTCTTTCGCGCTTCCCTGGCATTTCCATCCGATGTTCGACTTTATGAGTCTCGGCGAACCTCGAGACTCTTTAATTTCTTTTACTCTCAACTTTCCGAGCACTCATTTCCATTGTATCCAGCAGTTTTATCTGTGCGAATTAGCACTTCGTTTGATACCGGTCGCAAAGATTCTCAACTATCGCGATGAGAAATTGTGCGAAAGGGAGGACTAGAGAAAAAAAAGGAAGATGTATGTAAGGGTAGGAAGTGCGCATATAAATCGATTATTTCGTGCAAAGTGAGAATCAAGACGGAGCTAGTTTTCGAAAGAAGTATTGAAGGGTGAGAAAAGAGAGTGAGAGAGACGAACAAAAAGAGGAAGTTTCTGTGTGTCTGTATGTGTGGGGTAAAGAAAGAAGGGCCGAGCCGTCGATAAACGAAGTAAAATAGAGAACCCGGTGCAATCTTTCGATTTACTGCGATCGAGTGATTCCATTGAAGCAGCACAGGTGCTGACGATGGATCGAGTGGGCAGTAACGCCGAGAGTGAAATAATTTTCATGACGCGAATAAATTTGGTCCTTTGGGCGGTACGGGCATTCATTTACATCTCCCGAATGCAGTGAAAGTGCAAATTTGCTCTCGCACCGTACGGATTGCCGTAATTTTTTTCCCTCTAGGCAACCACGCGCGCGCAAATAAAACCAATTGTAGGATGGAGTTGAGGTAAATCGTAAATTCATAGTGAAAGTTAAGAAAAACTCTCGTAAATCATAACTCTTATCGCGTAATGAGAAAAAGTCAGAGATATGAAATATTATTAAAGTAATATATCCTCAAGAGAGCTAACAACATATCATGTTGCGAGTCTCTATCGATTATCTTATGTATGTACTCAAAAAGTTAGTAGATATCTTTTTAATGTTATTTAATTTTATTTGTTAAAAAAAAGGAAGAGTGAAAGAAATTGTACGAGAAAACTAAATATATTAAATATGAATATATAGAATATTTCAAAGATGTAATTGCAAGTTGTCAATATATTTCTAATGGAATAAAAATTGCGATTAATTATAAATGCATTAATATGGAAAAACTTAAATATTAAGAAAAATATATTTTTGAACATTTCTCTTTTAATCAGTATACATATACCTATATACCTGACACTGTACATANACCTACAAAAATAATTAGCCGTTCATATACCGAAACTCTCTTGATTGGCACAAAAGCCGGACCTAGACTAACGTTGGTCGGCGTTATTCTCGTTAGGTTTCTCGTTAACGGAGAGATTATCAAAAGCTGGACTGCCTTTGTGATGGTCAAGAGTAGAACATTTCATGAATAAGTGATGCAATTACCACAAACATTGCTTGCGATTATTTTACGAGCTGTTGTGAGTGTGCAGCGTATTATTCATCCTTTTGACAATTTAAATTCCAATAATAATGATATTACTACGTTTTGTAATTAAGCTCACATGAAATACAGTCATATTTTTGCTTTATCCGTTCGTCCGTTTGTATCGTTCGACGACAATCAAGTGTTCATTCGCGTGAACGAGTAAAAAATGAAGGATCAGAACGGACATTACATCAGCCGCGAATTTATTCATAAAAATACCCTTATTTTTTCTCCGACATGTATTGCTTCGTCGCTCAAAGAGTAATTGCATCTAAAGAACCATGGCTAATTTCAATCTTTCCAAGTTCTCGTTAACTTTAAATTGCCGATCCGTTATTTTTTGACTTTTATTAACAATAAAAGTGCTCTCTATCGATTATCAATAATAATAAATAAAATCGAGAAGTAAACACCTCTATTAAGGACCAAACGCTAATTAATAAATAGGAGCTAATTTTAACAGCTTTAACAATCAGTTCCGATAATGCTTTAATTTTAATAATTACAACTGACGTTCCATTCTGACAAAAAAAATGGGAGAAGTGACGCAACGATCTATTGTTCCCAATAAAAACGACTGGCTCAATGAGGAACGTCGTGGTGCTATTTGTCAGACGGCGCTCTCGTTACAAAACGTCCGCGAGGCAGTAGCTCATACCGAAATTACATCGTCTCGTAAGTGACGGGTCGCGTGTTTCTAACGCCCTCCGGTTCGACGTGCTACGTGTCGCGTATATCCATACTGATGTATTGCAATTTGCAACACGCGCGCGTAGGTCGTGTCAGCATGTAACAATAGATACATCAGACACAGCGACGACGACGACTCGCCGTCCGGAAGCCGGCGCGACCGCCGCGCCGCTTGCGATGGAGGCCCCAGTGGTCCCGAACCATAGAATTGACATCTCGAGTGATCGGTAAATCAATCACTGGCGCATTAGTAAGGACCGTGCTCGCGGAGAGCGCACTTCATTGTCTCGTGCCTAGACTAATCTGGAATCAAGCAGTGAACGATAAAAAGGTCGGTGTACGCGTTTCAGCGCTCGCGTGTCCGCGTGTTGCGTTCCGCGCTCGTTAAGATTAGTTGACCTTTCACAATCAGGATCTCCGCGCGCGGAATTCCTCATGGCACCGTCGTTGACCCCAAACTCGCGAGAAACGACGCGTTCTCGGTCTCTGTCAAGGATACCGCAATAGTACGACTCGCTGTTTACAGCGCACGTTTATGAGCCAATCTATTCTCCATTTATAGAGTAACAAGCGACATCGGAAGAGATAAGAGAGACTGTAAATACGCTTAAAGCGAAACGTTACATTAAGTAAACGTTCGACGATACGACTCGCATGGGTGGCTTCGCAGGAAATTTTCAGTCGTCTCGCGGGCGGGCGCCATTGAAATTCAATGAACATCACAATGAAGTAACGCTACGCGACTTCGTTACATCACAGTTATGCTGTAATGGCGTTCCTCCGGAGAGGCGGGTGAACCAACCTCTCCCCCTAAATTCACCGCACGGTACCATTTATGTCGGCTCCGGTCTACGTCGCGCCCCGTAACGGGCTCGCATTCGCGAAATCGTTACTTCCATCGGTCGCATAAACTTCGAATCGGGCCACGGATGAGCATCATTAACCCTCGGATGCACTCGCATACTTCTATATTACACAGATCTTGCTTGCGCTCCTCCATGGTGTCTTACGATACGTATCGAGAAACTGCCAGTAGCACCGCGATCGCTGTTTGTAATGTATGAACTTATGGATATGGTAAAATAACGGTTGTGATGATGATCGCGTGGTTACGAATAACGGTTTTCGCGCGCTTGATTACTTTGTAGCTTCTATTTCCCATTTCGCGTGTGACAGCTCTACATTCACGCGTATTTCAACGATGTATTTTCGCGGTCTGATAATGGCGGATGTGTCTATATTTGTCACCATCTCTTTCCTCACACTCGATTTTTATTAATCCATTTCCAAATTTAAAACAATACAAAAATACCGTTCTTTAATGTATGCATACGTGTTAATAAGATTGTTAAAAGGAGTATGTTTTAAGATTTGATGTAAATCAAGTTCCGCTATAAAAAGGATAAACTATTTAATCTAGTTTAAAAAAATTGTCAAATTTAAATTGTAAAATTGTAGACAATATATATGGATAAATAAAATAAAATAATATAATTATTTATATAATATAATTTTATATAATTATAATAAATTTAAAATTATAATAAATTTATATAATATAATATAATTTTAAATAAAATAAAATAAAATAAAATAAAATAATAAATAATATAAATAAATGAATTAACATATTCCGCGAGTAGCGCACATTATTGTAATCGACTCCAAAGGAAGGAAGAAAGAATTAATTTCCCTGCTCAGAGTAATACTTAGCCACAGGAAGGACGCGATTAATCGTGTTGAATTATTGTTGCGTGGTGCGTTACGGTTCGTCGCAGACCTTCAATTGGTTCTGTCAATTGCATACGATTCGCTTGATAGAAACGGCTCGGGCTACATACATGTCGTATGTAGATGAAACACTGGTTGTCTAAATCGATAAAAGTGAGATTGAGATTTTCGCGATATCACGTAGAATGGACATTGCTTTATACGAGAAACGTGCGTTTTTCCTCGAGAATGTAATGCGAATGTCGGAACGTGCGTTAGACGAGAGTTATCTTCACAAATTCGCACGTGATGTTCTGACGGTCCCCAGGGCGTTTTGCTTGCCGTTTATATTCCTGCTTGGCAACGGTATTGCGAGCTGATATAAATCCTTGGTAACGTTTGACTGCTATAAATTAAAAAGCAGCTGCGTGCCAAATCTAGAAAACGTGGGAAACTTGTTATAGGTATCCAGCCGCTATACCTTAGACAAAAATATTAAATCTTGTTCTCAGAGGAAATAAATAATTCTAGAATGTTAGTGTATATATCAAAATTCTCTTACTACGAAATTCTAACTAAATTTCACANTGCGAGAAATCATAAAGAGAGAAAGAAAGAAGCTGTTACTGAAGTGGCGAGAAGATAAAACAATTATGAATTATATATGAATAGTAGGAATCTTATATATTTTATTTGTCAAAAATATAAAATATGTTTTCAGAAAATAATTTTATTATATGTAGTTGTGAGTTTGCTTTTAAATAAACTTTAGTTTAATATAAAAGCATTCTAACATTCTTAAAAACGGTAGTGTATGATAGGAATATTACAAAAATATATTTTCTCAAAAAATCTAAATACTGTTATAAAATGCTTTTGAAACCATAGAACTTTTAAAATATTTTTTGTATATTTTTTTATCGTTTCAACGATGTATGTTTGGAAACAAAAGTCGATCTTTTTCAAAAGGATGTTTCGTTCCTCAACGTGTATAAGAGCAGAATAAAAATATATTTTTTAATTTTTACTAAATATCCAATGTATATAAAAGTCAGAGAAGAAACATTTGGATATGCTTCCTTGCCCTTTTACAATGCTTGTTGGTTTTCATTATATCCTCTATGCAACTTTATTAACTTAAATTATAGATTAGTTTCATTTTGCAAAAGCATATCCTCCAAAATGGTACGAGATAGAATCGTCTAAAATATTTTGTCGTTTTCACAATCGATTTTATACGTGATATAGTGCATACATCATCAAATCTCATATATTTGCGTGTGCAAATGCATGTCAGAAATGCATCAATATAGCTCACGGGACATGCGATCTAACCCGTTTGATCCTTTGCAGAGAAGCAATCCTATCCTACATTTACCTACTTTTTCTTTAGAGACTCTCGGGGCCCTTTTGCTCACGTGAGACGTCTGAAATGCTTTCTATCGAGTTCCTTAGATGCAGGTAAACGTATGGTGTCACGTTTCGCAGCGCGTCTACTCACGTTCTCCACTCTAAATTTTACTGCCGCGCGAGATCCAATCCGACAGCGAGGCCGTGCGAGAGATCTAATCCGAAAAATAGCGTGTGCCGCTATACGATAAGTTTTCTTCATATTCGTACCCACTTTATCGCCGCATGTCTCCGCCTCCGATACTTTCAGGGGTATCATCATTCATGTTATTTCTATTACTTCACGTGGGATACACTCAAAGTATACGAAAAAGACAAATATATGTATGAAAATGTGAAAAAACTTGCAATATTTCGCGCATCCTCGTTTGACATATTACGTTGTTTCATTCTTCATTTGTTATTATCACGATCGTCGAAACGAAATATGTAGCGTTTCTCTCATAATTCCACGTTTCAAGGTTGCGAATTCTTCTTCTTTTTCTACCTTACCTTTGATGTACTCGTGAAAAGTCCTTCGTCCAACGCGAAAGCGTCGATCGAAGCTGTCGAGGTGAGAAATGGCCAAGTCGAAGATGGAATATTTTGATAGTGAACGAGATCTGTCGAAGGACATAAGCCTCTTGTACGTTCACGCGCAGTGGTGGTTGGTTTCATTACGACTCAGGTGGCGGAGGGAATTTTCCGCGAAACGGGGGAGAGGGAAAAGGTCTCATCGAAAACCTAATACGATGGTAATCAGGGGTGAGTTTGCTTCGGGGTTACCAGTTTTATCCGCCGTCGAAAGAAGATCCGATCCAGTCCCTCCCGTGCCTTCTATCCGCCAGTTGCCAAGCATTGAAAATTTATTGAGCTCCTATCTCCGCTATCCACCTCGCCCTCCCCCCCCCATCTCCGTCATTTTCTCTCTCTCACCCTTCAATGCTCTCTTGACTTGATCGGAGACAGGCTTTTCGATATCTTAATAATCCGCCTATTCGACTGTCATTGGGGGTGGGTATGATTTCGCGAATCTATAGCCCGTCGACATACGAAGAATAGACGTCGTCGTACTTGTCATCCGCGGTACGTCGTCGATGGAACCTTCATGAGCTAAGCTCACTCGAGGGACTTTTATGCTGTCGTTGTGTTCGACATCCCGTGCGTAATGCCAAATTGGAATTGCCGGCTTTCGAATGGTTCAGGTGTAATGAAACATCTCTTATAACTCGTGAAACCTTATTATTAAAAGCAAAATATAATTTTTAATTAAGTATAATTTTAAATAGATAAAATACTTTGCAAATGTAAAAATCTTTGACAATAATTTTTAGCAATTTGCAAAATTTTTTAATACTTTTTTCAAACACATAAATAATAATTATATTTTTTTATAAAAAATGTTACAAAAATGAAAAATATATACTCTAAGTACATAAAAAAATTTTTTAAAGTGTATGCATTCAATAAAAAATTCAGTCAAAAAATTGATATAAAATAATTGTAATTAGCCAAGTATTTTATCTTTTTGTAACTCTATTGTGATATATGTGAAAATTTGACATGTCTAGGTCGTATTTTGATATTTCTACAAGCATATTTACTTGTAATTTAAAAAATGATTAATGTGCAAGAATTGCACTCAAATCGATAAGTATCGTATTAATATTTTGTAATATCTGATAAGAACTACTTTTATCAAGAATTTATATCATATAGGCATGTTTCCCGCGAGTTTGTTTACTTATTTTCGAACAGCCATCAGAAAACGCATATACAAAGCATATTGTACGTTTTCCATTTCTGTATCTTTCTATATTTTCATGAATACATCAGAATGTAGGATCCATCTACTCGCGGTATTATCGGGACTTCTCTTACAAGATATCTTGTTTCTTACTGGCACAAAGGAAGCGACCTGCCGTGCTTTTCGAACAGCCAATAAAATATGAGCAATCCTAGATATATGTTTGTCGAAGTCAGACAATGCCTAAGCAGAAAATATTGAATGCGTCGCGTTTTTCTGGTGTAAACGATCCGCGATAACTCGAATAAGTTTTGCCAAGTTTGACGAGCTTCATCTGATAAGCGAATTTGTTCCAAATTCGAGGCAATCCCCGACTTCGCCGAAACTCGTTGCCGAAACTTTTCTCGCAACGACGTCTGTCGTGCAAAAAAAAAAAAAATAAATCTCGACATACGCACGGAAATATTTGGCGTTCGCGTGCTACCTTGTGTCGTACTGTCGCGACTATTCTATATTTCGAATTCACACCTCTTTTACCTTTCGGCAACGCCCCGGCACAGATATATGCTCTCTCTCTCTTCGGGATCCTTTATCTATTTTCTTATGTTAAATTCATGACTCGACGACGGTCGCCGCCGCTCCCGCTGGAATTCCCACGCAGAATGCGTCGCGGGTGTGACAAGTCCCTGGCTCGCAATACGCGTAGAATGCACTTCGTTTCTCGACGCGAGCAAGTCGTCGGAGCATGTGAAAATAGTGCCGAGTTGTTCGTGTAGACATAGAAATGATGGATATTTTCCGAGATAATTCTCGACAGCATTTTCTCTTCTCTCTCTCTTTCTCTCTCTATCTGTAGTACATCTCTTTTCATATTTTCTTCTCTTTCTCCCTATCCTTTCACAGCCTTGAGTTTCTGAATTTGCAGGATTAATTACAGGCTAATTAAATTTATAGCGTATTGTTTATATCGAGAAAACATCGCTCGCGGCTCTATAATACTTATTAAATTTTTGTTTATATTGCTTGATAACACCACTTGACTGCAGCTCTCCGGCTAATAGTTTGTAATATTGCAGAAAAACAGAATAAAACTGGAATTTTTAAAAAATTTCAATAAACGCGAGTAAAATTAATTACGTCGCATAGAATGATGTTCAACGATTTCTGCAATTAACAAGTGGTAACAATCTCATTACTTTTCATCATCATAAAATTCTTAATGAAACAAATGGATAATTAAAACTTGGAGATAAATTGTCAACAAAATTACGTTTTATAATGAAACTAGTGAAAACAGCAATATTAAAAAATAATGAGTATTTTGTATAACGTTTTGTATTATGTCGTCTACGTTTCGTCTATCCCATTTAAGCTAAGGACTTCGAAAAGGTGCAACCGGCAATTTCGCAAAGTACATAATAAATACAAAAAAAAAAACATCTCACTTTCCCGACCTTTTTGCTGGCTGCGCACGTTTTCGCGTTATTTCGCAGAAATATCACCGATACAGAGAAAGGTTATGCGTTGCATAAACACATTTCTGGAATTTCCGCGGTTAATACAGATTCCCGGCCTTTCGTTGACATTGTAATGCCGGGGGTACATCTGCATAACGTGGAAAATACAATGCGCAATATCAGCGAGGACGAGCGCGAGCCTGAGTGCGCTGGTAATGAAATCGCGCATTACGCTGCGATAATGACAGGTCCCTGGGCACTACGACGTTTACCGTTTACAATAACGATGCAGAAAAGGTGAAACGAAACGGTCCGCTGCTTCCGCTGCGAATATTCCGAAGCGCAATACGAGATTAAGATGCCGTCGCGCCGTGCACTGCGATCTCGACGAGAGCGCGATCTTAACTTTCCTAATTTCATTTGATCATCAAAAGAGGTACGCAGAATAAACCGTTCGTACAAACTTGTCCGCAGTTTAGATCGTGCAAGTGGTTCGTTTCAATGGAATGATTCGTCTCAAACGAAGCCACAGAGTCGATTAAATTAAGATCTTTAAGCGATAATTAATAATTTAATTAAATATATGTTTATAATATGTGATGTGTTTAGACACGCCGTGCTTATGAAGTACGACGAGTTAGCGTTTCAGAAATAATTTCGTTACTAATTTATGTTAAGTAAGCTGCTTTCAGATATGTATCAAGAATACCTCTCTAAAGAGCTTTTAGAAATCTGGCAAGTAGATTCACATTTGCGTACAGTTGCGCGGCTGTACAAATGTTTGCATAAGAGTCTTAATCCGATTATTGTGAATGAAGTTAGACAGGATTACGGATAGAAGCTGTAAGCTTGCTCCTCGCAATTTTTACCATCGGCGTCANGAGGGACATGCAGTCTATGGACAGCAGATACGAGATGAAAAAATTGTGTGTGTGTGTGTGNGTATATATATCCCGTATCCAATTTTTAATGAATTTCGTAATAATAGCACACACGGCGCTGCGAAGCTAACGACAGTCACCACGCTCGATGGCTGCATATAATTATAAAAGGAATATCTCTCGCGTTAAACTGGCGCAGCTGCAATCAGCGTAGCGCTCTCTTGGGGAAGGGTCGTCTGGTTATGACCGCGATGAGAGCTTGGACATGCTTATTCATAAAAACTCTTAATCGATGTACATATCATCGCTAATTACAAACTGCGAAGTATATCCCACTGAGTTTGGAAACTATTATAATTATGTTCTACGTGTGAAGCTTATAATCTAGCGACACGTATGCTCCAATAAGATTGCAATTCATGAGATTTGTACATTGTACATAGACAATTTGCAACTTGACAACAGCCTTGCTACAACGCGCTTTTTGATGAGCTTTGAATCAGCAAATTATTTATAAAACTCTTTCCACGAATTTAACACAATTTTGAACGAGTAACTTTCATTTTCGAGATCACTTTTACATTTATTTGGCATTTTTCATAACGTTTCTACAAACAAAATTTTTATTGTCAATATAAATTGTTGGTCAAAGAAAAATTTAATTGAATATTCGATCGTGATAAATGTTCCATTGCCAGATTCAATAAAAATAAAAAAAACTGTCGCGTCTCAGCGTTCTCGAAACCAAACGAAAGTTTACGTGGACGAAATGATCGCGAGCTTGCAGCCACGTAATCATAAATATTCTTCGCGTGCAGTTTCCGCGTTCTCAGTCATCGTGTTATCTGAAATGTCCTCCAACAACGGCATAAATTTGCCGGTATGTTTTTGGCTCGGTGCGCAATTTACTCGAGGCTCTGTTTGCGCGGCCGCCGCTACCACCGCCTTCTCGTCGCTGATTTCTAACTCCAAAACTGCAGCGGAGCGACGCCGCCGACGACTTTGCTACGCCGGTCACGCCGATCGTCGGAGTTTCTCATTACGATTCCGTTAGCGTCAGCAATTGCAGTAAGTTGCAGCCGGCCGGGCATATATCGCGCTACTTTATTGCTGTTTGGCCAGTGACCGCTGCAGCATTGCCACTATTTCCAAATTTTCGCAATGGTCTCGTCACGTCAGTGGTGTTACTGCAACTTACGATCGTAAACGTACATAATATTCCCGTACATTATTCCTCTATTTATAAGATTTACAGCCTTTAGCCAAAGTTTAGACAGTCAAACAATCCAACTCGCGTGATGTTATATTTCAATCACGTTGATTGCTCTACGCACGACTTGAACGATACAGTGTTAAACTCGTAGTGTCAAATTATACTCAATTTGAGTCATTTTTAACTATTCCATAGGCCGCCACTACTCCTACTCAATATTTAATTAATTTTGAAAGGAAGGTAAAATTTTAACATGGAAGTTAAATTAGATAAATTAACATATTCAATAAGATTTACTCAATATGTCGCTAATTTTACCTTATTGTTTTAGTCAAATTAACCGAATATTGAGTAGGAGCAGTGGCGACCCTTAGGAATTTACAGTGTAGTAGAAACTAATTGAAAATAATCCCCGCTATTTAAGAAAAAAGATACAAAGATGAAACTAAAACACACGTATAAATATTACTGTTTTAATTTTTAAGATTGAGGAATATATGAAAACATGAAAATAACAGCAAGGAGCGATAAAAGAAGAAATGGAATAGAGTAATAATTCAGGATATCGCGCTTAGAAGATCGATTTCTTTTACTCTCTTTTTCGCTAGTAACATTCCATTAAGTTCTGCGTGAAAGACTTCTGGTTGTCGACCGATTGCGCTCGTGCGGAGCAGACGTTCGAGAAATTCGCGACAATCAGAGGGTATTTGTATGTGTCGCCATTTTTACTTTCTATTCGTTAATATGACAGATAGGGCTGGGATATTCGTGCTCTAAACCGGCTCACCGCCGGCTGCGCTGGAGACAAATGGCCCAACTCGCTCTCCTTTCAGCTCTACCCCCTTTTCTCGCTTCTTCTTCCCACCGACGAGCTGCTAAACGAGTCGTTAGTGCCGATTTTTTTACACCGGAACCGTCATTTTAACGGGCGGACATCCGAGCTTTAAATTAATAGACACATAAATCAAGGAGATTTTCTAATTTACTACGGTAGCGAGAAGAGAACGTCTTCGATGTTTTGAAAAAAAAAATTGTCGTTTTGTCGGAATATTTAGCTTACGTATCTTGAACGTGCGTACTTTACGAATCGCATCGCGCTGAAAGACGTTTCTGCATTTGACGCGTCGTAATTTACACTCCCGCCTGAATCCCGGTAAGGAATCCTAAAAATTCAATTTTCTGAAACATCGCCGTCAGAAATTCCGCAAATAACTTGCAGTGAGCTGCGTCTTCGTTCCCAATAGGTTTTCCGAGGAAAGCAGCGCGGAAATTGTAAGGAAGCTGCGATTGATTACCGATTCGAAGCAACATGGACTGGCTCTGCAATTCTTGAAGAAAATGCCAATGTTAGGATAATAAAATGCAAAATAATGAAGCAGCTTAAGTAACTGAAAGCAGCGATATTATAAATATTTGGATTATTATCTATAAAATTATAAAAGAAAGAAATAATTTATTTTTGTTATAAAATTGATTTTTAAAATAAAATGAATACATGAATAAAAATAAAAGTGTGTTCTTATATTTATATGTACAAACATTTCATAATTTTTATAAATACCTATTTATAGAAACGTTTTTTCCGAGATAACAATTGAGGAAAAATATATATAGTATTTGATAGTATTTTTCATCTTGAAAGATATTTTACATTCAAAGCATTTTACATTCCAGAGAACATTTTAGGGAAACAAAGAGAAACCCTTTCTGTATAATTCCGTATGCGCTATGTTTGGAAATACACAACAAATAATTTCTTAGTATTGTAAATAAATGGCATATTACTCAGTGCATTATTTTAATGGAATTTACAGGTTCAAAAGCCTTTTTAAAACAGGTCGCATTGATTGTTGAGAGTTTCTCGCTCTGCGCCGGGATACCACTCGATCACGGGAGAACGGAATTTCACGAAATTGCTTACCGCCTTTTACAGTGTCTACAATCCCTTACTCGATACAGTCGAATAGTGGCCCGAATTCTGCAGACATTACAGACACAGGTCTGTACGAAACTGGTCTCGTGTATTTTCAAAGCAAACTTGGGACAAATTTGCTCCAATTGGATTTTATAAACCGTAGTAATTCATAAAAGTTATTCAAAATTGCACGACAACGTAACAAGGGCAACAATCGAGGAATGAATTGGTGACAAGCTTATATCCTGAAAGAAGGGATTTAACAAATAACAGATTTGTGTATTCATTTAAAGGAAAACATTTTACTGGAATGAGGATAAATCGCTATGACATTACACTTTGTAAAAGGTATGATATATAGAAATAAAAATTGGCTATTTTGTGGACGAGTGAATAAGCTTACTATGAATATCTTTATGGATCAGATTTTTAATATTTGTGCGCACTGCACACGAATTTCCGCGTGTATTTTTTTATAAAATTTAAAACATTCCATTAACTTGCGCGTCCATTAGAACATATTTTTTCATATATTTTACATCAGCGCACATTTGCCGGTCCTTCACGATTTCACATTCCGCTCTATGAATCCTTTTCCATGCAGCTGGGAACGAGGGCATAATTTGTTTCCGACTTTTCGTTTTCATACGCGGGACGTACGAGCGGTGAGCAATGAAAACGCCCCCCAGGGGCTGCATTGTTCCTACGAATCGTAATGATGCCTCCGAGGTCGCAAATGCTTGCTTTAAACTCTTCGGAGCCGGCGCGAAAAATTGGAAAGAATTGGGGAAAAAAGGCATAAAGTAACATTTATGTGTCACGCAGTGTACTATCATATTTTCAATACGTTACTAACACTGATCACATATTAATTCTTGAGTTTGGAACTCTGAAACTAGCGAGATATGGAAAAAAAGGAACCCCATTTCTTTTCCATTCACTTAGAAATCTGAAAACAAGAATATGTATTACTTGCGTAGGCAAAAGTAACGGAATATGACTGTTAATAAAATGTAATTTCCTTACATTGCTATGCAGAGTAAATTACTGCCATTTAGAAACTATGCTCTACGGCATGCCTTTAGATTCACCCTCCACCGAATCAGAGTCATTGAACGAATTGCCGCTCCCGATTGCTCGGCTCCGGCTGATCAGGAAGCCCATTTGTCGAGTAATATATTATTCGGAGTGGCCGCATCAATCACTCCGGTTGCGAGACGCCTGGCTTCTCATGGCGATTTAGAGGTCAAGAGTAAGAAGAAAAAGAATTTATTAGGAAATAATTTAATTTATCCGTTTCGAAGAATTTACACGGAGGATTACTACTGAAGAAAATTCGTTTCTATGTTTCCTTATAATTTTTGACGCGTAGTACACAATCGGTTCACAAACCGAGCAAGAGCAAACTCGAAATAGTATCGTTTATTAATTGCAAGCTCATTCTCTCGTTCTCGTCTAACTTCTGGTTTCGCTTGTGATTGCATCGATTACACATAATACGGAATATCATCTCACAATACATAATGGATTCGAGTGGCGAGTAATTAATTAACGAGTTATCGTGGTATCTACTAGTAGTGTTGTCTGTTAATTCCTTGCTTTATTCTACAAGTATACGTGCACAGTAATGTTCAATTTGATTCCTCTTGTTATATGCATATGCTTGCAAGCTTGCTAAATTAGTAACAGCTGAACTATGCATTTTGGAAAGCTTTGTGGACAGTGTAATATTTTATTAATGCACGACCATAATAATGATGTGCACATACTTGTGTTTTGAATTAAATTTTTTTTATAATAATAGAAATTATATTTGTAAATTATCGCAACTTATCACGTAAAAATCAAAATGTTAAAGCCGCGCAAATATGATTACAATAAGAAAACCATTTATGTTTTCTTCTTTTGTAACAAAAACAATTATTAACATTCAAATTACTTAACAAACTGTTTAAATAACAAATTACTATTACTTAAATGACTATTAGTAATCCAAATTTATTTTTATGTTATATAAAAAAGAAAAAAGTTTTGACCACACATACGAGGTAGAATGACATCTATCTTTTGTGTGAGCTTCAAATTACCATTTTGTTCGAACAAAGGTTATATCGTGGTTCAAAAATATAGTAATACTGTGTAGTCAGAACAACTTTTTTTTAGAAAAATAGTCGTTCTTTTTAATTTAAAAGTGCTCCGAAAAAACCTGTTATTCAGAGATACTCTCCTCTATTAATTCAAGCATAACAAGCGGGCACGATCACAAAAGCAATTGAAATGTCAAAGCACGTAACGCAACGATAGATATTTTTAATTCAAAATATTCCCCGATGTGTGAAGCATGTGAAAATAATATTAATACTCGAGATATCTCAGAAGGCATTAAATAGTAACAGTGTTTCATTTTAATAATTATATTGGAGCAATTATTTCATTCCCCGCTGAATGAAAATTTATCTCCGAAATGTCATCCAAGTTTCTGTGTTTGACAATGTGTTAATGATGTTGTTTATAGGCTGTCCACGACGCGTCAATTTAGAGCTCGATAAGTTAATAGATAATTATATTTGACTATTATGGACGTGTTAGATTTTCGACATTCTCTCGCTTCCATGCGTGTTTTGCGGAATATTCGAACTATTATTCGGATTATTACTTGGATAATTCAGGACTCAGTTTCGCTTTTATTTTAGCTTATTTATATGAGGATCATTGATGTTATTTTGCAGTTCAACTAGCGATATAAATATTTCAATTAATTAATTTTATTTAATTTCTTTTTAGTTATTTTTTGCAAAGAAAAATGCTATCTTCTACTGTTCTTCTATTATTTTTTACTTTAATATTGTTTTCTTGAAATGCATTTGAAATGTTTAACTCTCTTTGAATTGCAAATTGTTGAGTCTATTTCTGAAACTTGCCGATTGAAGATTAAAATTTCTAATTGTTATGCAATTGTTTGTAAATTCCATTCTAAATTAGAAGTAGTATTAGTAAATAAATAAAAACAACGGACGGGCAATAGCCAATGAAATGACATAGTGGAGTTTCTATTTCCGTTCGCGAACATCTGGTAAACTTCGACCGTGCGGCGGAAACACAGAGGACGTTTTATTTTAATTGCAGACGCTGCGTAAATGAACTGCCACGAATCAAGCTCGACTGTCGATTCAAGTAAAATCACGTCGATAAACCGAACACACCTTCCGCATAATGAAGCTATTGACGCTTTCCACCTCGAAGCACTAGAAAGCCGCGACCGTATTTTTTTATTTGCCGTTCGCCCTCGCCCTTTCCTTCCACGAAAACGCAATTTAATTTCACGGCATACATGTAGGTGAGAGCGATTTCGGTTTAGTATTCCACACATCGCATCACGGATGACCTATGCCGTTCATCCCGCACTTTCCGCATCGTCTACCCTCTGCGTCCGTTCCCGTTTCCTCGTCTCTCTCCTCCCCCCCGTGCCAAACGGAAGTCGGAATTTACCAAGAAATCGAAAAGCACCGAAAAAAAGCTGAGGGTCGTTCCTTACCCTCGATCTTATTTTCGTATCGCTTCCTAACTTTACAAGAATCTCAAGCACGTTGATCGGACGATATCTCGGTCTTCCGTCGCTCGTTTGTTCCTCCTGTTTGAGCCCCAGCCATCGGGGGGAGCACTGAGTTATTACGCCAGCCTTCCGCGGGCGGTCGTCGCGGAGAGCTGCTTCGCAGCGGGCTTGCCCCCTGAGTACTTTGGAAAGGACAAAGTGCCAGCATCGTCGGCATTAATAGGCCATGAGCAAGTGACTTATGTAAAGTTTGACCAAGTTGGCGCAGCAATATGCCTCATCGTCGTCTCTCCAATGTTTCCCTTGTCTCGGTTTCTCTCTCTCTCTCTCTAGTCTTCCTGAGGACTGGCGAGAGAGCGATGAGCTGAATAACTCTCTGGAGAACACTTTGAGAGGCAGAAAGAAAAAGAAGGAGATAGAGAAATAGAGAAGGAAAGAGAGAAGAGGGAAAGGACAGGACGGTCGCAGCAGCAGCAGCAGCAGCAGCATTCTCAAAACTTCCGTCCAACGATAATGTATCTCTACTCACTGGGCGGTGTGGGTCGGATTGCGAGTGGAGATGAATTAAGTGTGCGCCCGCGCGCCCGTGTACGCGATTCGTGTTTCGCGAGGCGCGAGAGGAGGCGAGGGGACGCGCGGTTATAAAGGTCGGGTCATATTTTAGTTCTCGCATTGTACTGACGGAATTGTAAGGGAAATAAATTATCGCGCCCGTGGGAATCACCGGGCGCCGGCGGCGACCGCCGTTTCCTCGCGGTGCAACGTGCCTGCGCAGACTCTCTGCCGAGAGAGAGAGAGAGAGAGGAGACGCCGTGGAGCTTGATGCCGAAGTACGACGGGATTACGCCCCCTTGACGCTGAAGTTACCGATAATCCTGGGAAACTATTCGCGATAATAGCGCGAGCAATTCAGCCGTTCGCGGTGAATTACCGAGTTATTCTGAACGTGAAGTTTTGCGAGGAAGGCTGAAAATTAGCAGTGAAGCAAAAGCCGATGATTGCTAAATGTTTACGAAAACTTTCGCGATTGACATTCGGTTAAAAATGATCGACAGTATCGCTAGAGAAATTACAAGATCATGTTTTATATTTATTTTCATGCCATACAATATGACTGGTCGGATAATTTTCTTCGATACATTCTATTTTTCCCATTACATTATTAGAGCAAGAAAAATCAATGTTATAAAAATTGCATTAAAAAATATAACAAAAACAGAATTTTTTAATTGAAATTTTTTTTTCATAAGTTATTCAAGTGTGTAGCCACTATAAGTCATTCAAGTGCTCATTGATTTTTGCTCTTGAAACGTTCTTTTAGTTCCCGTAACAAAGGACCGCACCAAGATCCAAAAGAAAAGAAGTAAACAATCACGTACTTCATAGAAAAAGAAGTATACAAACTTGTGTACTTTACATTGATAGTCTGTGCGCGCGCGTGTATGTGGATGTTCGTTCGTGCAACAATTACGTGAGCGTCAATATCACTTCGGAGGAAAAAAAAAGCGCCTTTGATCTTGCTTTTAATCCGCCAATATCAATTAACGTTTTTTTCCGTCGTCGCGTCGAATAAATTCGAAAAGAGGGTTAAAAGAATCTTGGACGCGCGACGCGATCTGTTTCCTCCCTTCGCATCCGAACCAGGATTTTCAATTCCGCGGGTATTATTCCAGATTACCAGACCAACCGAGCACATTTTTCGGGATTCCCGATAATTCTGTAGGACGCGCTGGAACGGGATTAATTCGAGCGGCGGAACCGTATGACGTGTTCGTCACATTTTCGGGGGTGATACGCGGCCGGAAAATGCCTGTACCGCAACGAAATTGGATAGGTAGTCCGCGTGGCTTTTATAAATCGTAGATACCTCCTGGAATTTATTGCCTGTAATAGCGATCGCCAGGATCCATTTGGGAAAAAAAAGGAAGAAGAAAAATGTGGGAATTGCGCGAAACATGATCCCACGGAATTATCGTGTACAGTTCCATTTCCCGTCATCGTTCGTTCCTCGCGCAGTTTTAGAGCGGATTTTGGTGGACGTCTTCGGTGACATTTTGCGCGAATCCTGACGTCCGACTTACTGCACGCGCAATCCGATTGCGTTTCAAAATTTAGACGTCCAACTATGCGCTAGTGACAGTTGTCGTAATACCGGCTTTTGACCGATCATTTCGAAAATATACGGGACAGATTGATGCATCGCATAACCGGCGGGTATCAAAAACGTCCCTATATTTTATATTCCGCCGAAAACTGTTGAATGCGCAACGTTCCGAATTGGATAACGCTAGCATCGCAACGTGCCAATACCGATTCCACAACCTTGAAGAATTGTCGATTCGGGCAATGCGAAACGACAGGTAGAAGTTTAGCCTGTAGATATCACAGGTGTCAATATTGATTCGGTCTTTCGAAATATTGATTTCTTTTTCACAAATGAAAGCAATGGAATGGCCTTTTTTTATACGGCATTCATGTCGACGTTTAATAATTTATGGTATTCCGTTGATACCCTTGTAAAATTTATAAAAATATCTTAGCTGACTTTTCTCGATAAATACTTTACTGAGCGCCACATTTTGTTCATTCGCGATTTTTTTTTAAATATTTGTTAAAAAATTTAATATTCTTAAATGGAAACACAAACATTTAATATTTATTTACGAAAGATATTTTTACAAGTACAGACATTTTTCCTCAAATTAAGATTCTATTAAAATTTACTTAAGATAAAGTAAACAATAAAATTATTAAAATTGTCTTAATGACAGTCTAAGGAGTAACTTGCTAAATTTTGCGTCGCTTCGAGGAATCTTCTCAAATTTCTCGCAATCTTGTCATCACGTCTTGCGAATTTGCTATAATGACTTTCGCGAACATTTCCCGTTAATGAAACCACGCTTTAGCCCCATTCGTGTTCTAATGGGGGGAGGGCGAGAGGGAAGGGAGGGGGGAGGTAGGCTCCACCGTCTCGTCGCGTAAACCGAGAATAATCTGCCTCCGGAGATGAGGGCACACGTTCCTCTCTCTTGTCCTTTCTAAAAGTGTTGCCGACACGTCTGGAGGGCACCGTCGAAAATCTCTCTCGTCGCAGATACGCGAGGTTTGTCACGTATATTTAGTGCGAATTTCTCGGCCGTTTCTTGCCCACACGCTCGCGTTTGTGATTTCCCTGCGGCGATAAGCCCCACACGAATATTTCTCTTTCTCTCTCTCTTTCTCGTTCTCTCTCGGCTCTTTTTCATCGCGTGTATATACTATACCTGTCGTGCATCGGAACGTATTGAAGTGGTGAACGGTTATGACAGACGATTCAATACGGTCCAAAGCCGCCGTTCTGGCCCCTATCTTCGCGGATGAGCTACAACGAAAATATTAACAAAATACTCCGCCGCGCGTGATCATCGATATCGATCGTTTCTGATCGCAGCTCCACTCCGTGGAACGCTAAATTGAAAACCTCGGGGCAGAGCGCATGGCGCGTTCAAAAATCAATATTTGACAGATAACAGGGTTTCAGCGGGGTAACGTTGGTATTCTTTCAAATATTTGAAGATGCTTCGTGCCATCGGTTTATAAACGACAATAAAAGAACCGTTATCCACACACATTTAAGGCATATTGTTTAAAGTGATTGTTACATTATTAGAATCTCTGTTATCCTCGAATTATACAAGAGACAAATCGGATTTTTCCCCATCTTTTCCGAGATAACCCAATAATTACATTTTAAAATAAGAGAAAAAGAAAAAGAAAAAGTGTATTATGTAACATACCGTAAATGTAATAATACAAAACCTACAATAATAATAATAATTCAATAATCTTCTTTATCTTTCACATTCCATTTTCTTAGACTCTCTAAAGTTGATAGTTCATATATTCTTCTTAACATATAAGTTCTTTCAATGGGACTCCATTCTTTTTATGCTCTTTCTACATCCTCTTTATGTTCCAAAGTAGTGAATGCTTCACAGTATGATCGGAAATGTTAGTCTCTAATATTAAGACACAATGTTTACATTTCGATTATTTCTACATATTTTTGGAATTTCTATTATCGACACTAAAATTATGACTATTTAATATATTTGTGATATAAACCATGTGTGAATATTTATTTTTATCTTTTTATCTTTTAGTTGACATTGTTCGGTTAACAAGCAGTTCAATTATACAGAGTGAGCCAACTAAACTGTTTCATCCCTTTGATTGTGATACCTCTTTAAAAACTTTAAATGACAATAGAAGTCAAGTGACACATTCAAATTAACAAACGCACAGACACAAAGACAGTTATAAAAAAAATGAATAGACCTTTTTAAAACATGTTAATTAAAGTGTCATTTGATTTTTCTATTATCGTTTAATTGTAAGACTTTTAAATAATACATTAAAATGATTGAACATATCAAAATTACAATCACAAGTTCTTCTTAAAAATTGACGTTTTCAACATATTTTGCATAAATCAGTTCATTGCAAAAGAAAAATTCTTGATTTATACATGTATATATTAGATGTACAATAGATGTATTTTTCTTTTATGAAAAATTTATATTTTTGCATTTGAGGTATAACTTCGATTTTATTTTAATTTCAAACTTCGAGAGAAATAAACAAATACAAAATATGTGAAGGACTGACAATGTAAAAAATATTCTAAAAAATGTAAAGCATAAAATTTTATATTTTCTCTCCTATTAAATTATCCTACCCTTCATTTCGTACCATTATCATTGCATTGTACATGGTGCAACATAGGAGCAACGAGAAAACGTGAGCGTTTGTTTTTAAATGGACAATATCACATTAATTTTTATTATATATGAGTATAATCGCTCACTCCGAGACTGCTGGCGCAAGTTTTACGTCAGCCGTGGACGCGGCGTTTAATTTCTCGACTGTGTCTTAATCGTCTTTCCCTTCCGGCAGCTACTTTTGCGCGCGAACGCAGACGGAAAATTGGGGCTTAAATTTCCGCGCGCGTGCATGCGAACGAGAGCGAGAGAAAGAAAGAAGTCGTAGAGAGTTAATTANCACAGAAAGCGCAATACTGTTTTTCCCTCCTTCCCATCTTCCTTCAAAACGGAAGTATGAGTTCGGTTATAGAACTTCTTTTTCCTCGTTGCGTACGATAATTTATAATTAATAAGTCACGGTTTGCCTTACCTTTTCCATTATTTCATCTCGGTACGAATTAATTTATAACGCGAGATGAAAGCATTTACTGTAAAAACTAATCTACATGATACACACACACACTTATTGTATATTTGATCTAATTAGGTATCGGAAAAGTTTCTTGAATTTCTCGGAGTCAAATAATTCTTTTCAATTATAATAATCAAAATATTATCATCACTTTAGGAGTATAAATATATGTATATCGTCCTTTATATTAATTACTTTACAAAAATAATGGAGTATATATGCACGCAAAAACAGATTAACTCGCAAAATAAAAATTTTAATTAAATACTTCAACATAATATAGAAGAGATGAATTATCTTTATGAAATTAAATTTTTTAATCTCTAATGAAATTTCTGTTATGAAATATAAAAATAATGTCAGCCTAATGTTAAGAATATTAATGTTTACATAATTATATAAATATACTATTTATCATTATTTTCTCCCTTTAAAAATATTATTGTAATTTGCAATCTTTTATAATTTTTTAAATTTCTCTTCCAAAGTTATTTTTTTCCATTTAAATTAATTGCAAAATTAATTTGTTTTTGCGTGCACTCAATCGTGTAAAAGGCATAATATATAATATAAAATAATGAAAAATTCAAATAAACATTTTCTAAATTAAATGGACAATTTGTTCGATCAATTAATCGAATCATAGTACTTTATCGCGCACATGTACTGCAGCACCAAACATGATTTAGCCATTATTACTTTACATGTTACTCTTCTGTCTCTTTAATTTATTATATATATATTACGACGTGTTTTCATCTATTCGTGCATAATATATAATGGAATACGCAATGAAAGCGGGAGTACGATGGTGCAAAATGTAGGATGAAATTGAGATCGTAATAATACTAGCGATCGTAGATAAATCTCTGATAAACTTTGACATTAATTCAATAATAGTAATAGCTAGTCCGCGTTATTTTAGTGCAACACGTATGTCGAAAATGAATTATGCTTTACGCTCACGTTCGAGCTCTAGCCCCTCGTGTATTTACCGTATTAAAATAATTCCCATATAATACCATATGGCGCATTAGTCGAGTGTAACCCGTAAAATGATAACCCGTTCACTCACGAATAACAATTTGCAGCGAAAATAGAATTTATTCGACGAAATTGTGATCTAAAGCACGACCGGTCGTAACTGATTATCGGTGGAAAATCTAGTCTCTTCCCACAATTCTCTTTTTTGATCCGTTAACAATTTGTCATTACGTGTGATTGTGCTGCTTAATAGCTTTTAATCGCAAATGTAATCATTTAGTCATTGTTTATTTTCTTTTATTTCTATGGCAATTGGGCCGTGACGTTAAACAACGGCGCGAACAGCTTTGAGTCTGGATTATACGACTGATCCTGGATTATAAAGAAGGCCGGATAATATTCGCAACAGCGCCATTTTCGCTGCTTTCATCTCTGTGAAAACTGCTTTCCCGTGACAATGTGAAAAATCCAGTCGATAGTCCTATGATGACTACAGACGAATGTAAAGCCATAAAGCATTTACGTACGTGCGGGATGGATCGTGGGATTCTCTCGATGAGCGAGAATACAGAATGGCGGATTGCGAGCCCGTTGTTGACGCAATTCTTCGACCGATTGTCGAACGCTGACTGTTGCTCGTAATACATTCATGTGCGGGTGTGTAACTTGACATCGCGATTGTTATGCATTTATTTGAATTATTATTTTACTGTTAGCCTCACAATTATGATATCAGGTATATGGTGTTTTTAAAATAGGACAGTTCTAATCTCGAATGCTATATAATCGCCGAAAAAATACCGATGAAATTCGATATCGCAGAGACTATGCATGACATTGGAAAATTGCGAAAATAACTTAGGCAATTTGTGCGGTATTATCTACATGCATGACTAGCCTCGGGGGAAATTATATTATATTCTCTCGTAACATAACGCGTTCGTGACGCATGTACGTATAATATATCGATAATAGGAAAGCCATGGAAAATCATTTCATAGTATAGATTATTAAAATTTATTATAATCTGCAATTATAACGTAATAGAAACTAATACATGATAATTTAGAATGTATAACATTTAGAATGTATAACATTCTAAATTATCATATAATTAACGTGACTCTATAATGTAATTTATTGTCTTTAGTAATTGCGAATTTAAGAAGACCTCAATGGTTTTGTATGCAATAATATCACGCCTTGGTTATTTTAAAATTGCAAAACAACATTAAGAGTGCTCTATTGAATTTCAAAGAGTCAGAGAGCTGTAACAATATTTTTCGTTTTTTTCGCTTAAAGAGTCAGAGAGCGCTACAACAATGTTTTTTGTTTTCCGCTTAAAAAAATATTTATTTAGCGAATATGAGGGTTGAAACCCGTCGCGGCAATTAAAAGCGCTTAAACGAAATCTAAATGGTAAAACACAAAAGCGAACGTCGTTACGTTATGTCGTATTGTTCACCGCGTTGAAAATATCGCGTCGGAAAAATAAAGTCGAATCTTCCATATGTATTTTTTTTTTCCACGTCTACGTGGAAACGGGCAGTTTCTCACGCGATGGGATCTGATCGCATGATGCATAAGGGACGGTATGCTGGATTCAATGGATTTTCTGTCGGCTTGGCCTAGCTGGATCGCGGATAATTCGAGTGGATCAAATCGGCTGCAATTTCCCCGTGGCCTTAAGCCCATTTATACATAGACGTGTCCGGAGCACGGCACTCGGAACGTCGCGTTAGAGAACAGCCGAATGCTACAAATGGATCCGCATAGAGTGATCTATACGAGCGAACGTGGACGTCTCTCCAGCACGCGCAGATTGCGCCGTGCATACGCCGCATTCGAACGTTTCTAATGCGGCGTATTCCGAAACGGACATTTTGAGCGCTCGTCCCGACCCGTTGCTAAAGCGACCGAGAGGCTACAAGACTTCCCTTCCATTTCCGCTTTATTTGAAATTCGAAAATTATCATAATGAGTATTTATATGATGCAAACTAATACGGGTAATGTATGAGAGTTTTCATCTGCAATTTCACTAATTACAATAATTGTAATATGATTCTCACTGTAATATCAGTAATAATTTCGCTAAATATTATTTTCCCAACGAATCATTTGATATTTTACGAAACTAAAATGTTCACGTCGTGCGAACGACAATGGCGTTCAGCGATACGTTTTAAGACCAATCTCGGGAAACTTCGACAATTCGAGGCGGTCTTTGTAAATGTGATACCGAAACTGAATTCATCGTAACGACGTGTCGGTCGTATAATCGGCATTTCAAATGCAACTCTCCCTGCTTTGAATTTCCTCTAAAGTGCACTAATATAGATATAGTAGTTGAGAATTCACCTAGTTTGCGCTCAAATAGATTGTTTTAATCGCGCGCTACGCAGAGATACTAATTGCAGTTGCTTACGCAATTTTCAATGAATGCCTGAGTACGCTTTTGTATTCGATGATCGTAGTGTGCGGCGCGTTACGTTAGCTCGGGCAAGAAATGCAAGCACGATATTACGGAAATTTTTTTAATATGGACTCAAGTAAAAGCGCGATTCACCTGAAAGGAGATCACAGTGCTAGCATATATCTTGAATGCAGTTTCACGCAGCATTGTTTGTTGCAGTGGGTGTTGCATTGTATATTTGCCCGCGCATTGCTAAAAGCAGTCGCGATAAATTTCGGTACCGGATATATCTACGTGGAATTTATAGCGATGTAAAAACTAGATATCCGATTTTTACAAAATTGGGCTACGCGATAGCGGAGCTACACGTGCGAACTACGGTGCATAGGAGATGCAAATAACGTGCAAGAGGACAAATCTAATTAGTGCGCCGTAATATGGATGTTTATCTGCTTGTTTTAATTAACGATGCACCCGCATATTATTTTCCGTGCAGTTACGTTTCGGTCGCGTTTTAGCATTCTGAAATAACGTTCGCTTTTATGCAGATCCGTAATAACGTACAAGCGTATCTGGATTAGCTTTCCGAGCATTCCTTTTCACCGCAAATTCCACCTTCCTTTTATCGAAATATATATATAATGTAAAATGTAATCCACAAGAAATTCCATCAATCAGTTGTATGTCTATTTATGTATGTATAATGTATGTTTACATGTATATTGAATAGTGATAAAAATGTAACATGGAATACAAAAGGAATCAGTATCATCATTTTTTTCACTCTTCCCCGCGAATGCGGAAAATGTTTGCTCCTTTGCAACAAAGACGCTGTTCATCTTCCGTCCATGAATTGTAGATTATTTTATTATCGCGACGTAGTGCATCATTTAGATTGTGCGATTTTCCGTGCTATGGATGCTACACACAACGGCTTACGCGGTACTTCCTTAGGATAAGCGTGCATTCTTGATCGCGCACATCTATCAATATTGGAAATATTATGCATTGAATGCAGCCGCCGCTGTCCAGAAAGGAGGAACGAAGAGAATGCACAATGGATAGCGCGCGAATTCCTGAGAAAATCGATGAGGTACCTTTCAAAGCGATCGTCCGCAAATTACTTCAAGCTCATTGTGACTTGAAATTGATGAGGTCGTGGACGCGCGAACGCGGGTATATACACACACACATACACATACACATACACGTCGCACACGCGGACACAACGAGGGAACGAGAGGAATAACGAGAACGACGATTGGCCGACTTGTCGGAAAAAGCGCAACGGGAGAAGGCTGACGAGCAGGAAGTTTGCGAGCATTAAGTTTTTGCATCGCCGGGGCGAAATACGAAGAAAGTCGTTCCTCTCGTTTCTCTTCGTATACCGACGAGTGCGCGCGCGCGCGGTGTCTTATCGTCAATGAAGGGTTGTACGGCCGCCGGAGTATAACGATATGCCGTTAATAGGAGACGCGATATCTGATGGAAGGGAGTTTGTGTTAACTACGCTTGTGTAATCGTGCCGCCGCGGAAATCTCCGATAAAACCGGCCGAGACGAGAAATAATTAGTGCCCGTCCGTTTCTTGAATAAGAGGAGGTCTCTAAGCGTTCGCTCGCTGCTAGACGGGGACATGGCTCGTTAGAGCCTTAATACGAGTTTTAACAACACCTAACAAAGTGATAAACGCGAGGGGACCCGGAAAGCCGCTTGTGCTCCGACCCGGCATTTATACATTTAATTGACTGTCCTCTGCAATCGGCGCGTAAACACCGACAGATTGCGGCACAGAATGTATGTACGTGTAATTTTGTGTCAAGCTTTATTACGATACTTTACGCTACATAACTTTCATATTTGAGTTTGGAATTTTTATTACCTTTGAACTGCCTTTGATTAAGAGTTTGTTTCACATTAAACTTTATTATCATATTTCGTATTATTTATGGATTTTAATTTATTAAAGTTTATTACAACATCCTTCATTTTTTTTTTATTAGAAACTCTTTATCTCGTTTAATTTATTTTATTAGTGGATTTTCTCTTGTTATGAGCAGTAAATAACGTTAAAGTAACGTTTAACAAAGAAATTTTATGATCGTTTATTTTTGAATAACGAGGTACGAGCACTAAAGCGAATAGCAGATGCAGCACGAACGTCTACAGTAGCATGGCGAAAGTTAATGTCAGCGATGTTAACCCTTTAAGGCATATGCCATATATCGTGCATATAGCTTCTAGTTTCCGCCCTCTGCCTACTACGGCATACGTCAACTCGCCTCTCTCGAGATTTCATTTCCTCTAATTTTGCGAAGAGAAATGCCTGAAATTAACGTGTTATTATAATACGCCATAAAAAAAATCTGATAATATTCCGAAATATTTGCCAATATTCGTAAGTTTTAAAGCTCCAATATTAGTGTCAAAAACGTATGTGAAAAGTAGAATAAAGAAAAACGCTCGAATCAAATATAAATTGTAGGTACACGGCGAAAATACATAATACATAAAAATGCTAAAAACAGATGTATAACAAAGTTTCAAAAATGATGTTGATGGAGACTCGTTTATAAATCCGAGAGGAATCCTCTTTGAAAAATATAAAATTTCTTGTTATTGAAATATTCCTGCAAATATCTACAATTAAGCGAAATGCGAAGGCAGTGCTTGACAGAAATACATTTGGCCATTTCCCTTTGATCATGAATTGAACAAGAGGTAACTAAAGGAGCCTGCGTTCATGATTGCGGTTCTGATGCTGACAAACGACTGCAATTGCGGATTGTTGAAATGTAAGCAGCGGTACAAGCGAACGATACATGTGCGTACAACATCATGTTTGATCTGCGTTTCTCATCCGGGCACGTCCACTGCTTATACGCTCAGAAGATACAAAGCAAACAACTGGGAATGTAGAAACGCGCCACTTCATTATCGTATTTGATCGCGTGAAGCCGACGGTATCGGTAGATTAGCAGATGCTGCGATACGTCCGACAACACAATTATCGCCACGCACGTACATATACAATCTTTATTTCGCGAGTCTCGAAGTTTAAACTTCATTTCGCGAGTTCGTGAAATTTGATTTTTATTTCATGAGTTTCGAAACTTCGTCACGTCTACGTTCATAAGATGTGCGGTATCGATCTAAAAAAAAAAAAAAAGATTTAAAGAAAGACCATGTTATCAATGTTTGATCATTGAAATTTCTCTTTTACTTTGTTTAATTAAATTTGTACACTTTTTCTCCGTAATTACCCATTGTACACTTTTTCTCCATAATTACCCATTGCATTAATTTCAATGAATTTTATAGGAATTGCTAATTATTTTGTCTACTGTCCTTGCTCTCTCTTCTACATTGTCTTCTCAAAAGAATGTTCAGTAATTTAATTTCAATAAACTGTCGATGGTTTAGCAGCCTCGTCTTTGCCTTGTTCAAAACTTTCAAGGAAGCGTAACTACTTTTATGAAAGCGATACTTTCTGTCTCCTCTTTCGTTAACTAAATAAATGCGGATTAAAGGAAAAACTTTTTTATATAAGTTTTATATATCTCTTGTAATCATCGTGTACACATCTCTTGTAATTATCATGTACATATATGTATCTTATTTTGTTACAAACATTTCAAAAAAATCAGATACAACTTACGTAATTTTTGACATCAATTATGTAGCTATGAATAATAATCTAACATTGTGATTTCGATATGTTTAATGTTATATCTAATATAATACAACATTTTACAATAAAATAACATATTAATAAAACATATAAATAAAAAGTATAAATAACATATTACAGATTAATTCAATATACATATTTATATTTACACGTTCATTATTATGCGATCATTTGTATAATAATAAATCTCTCATAAAACATACAGAATTCACAGTTGGATTTTACACCGAATTGAATAAAATCATTGTAATTGATACCGATTGGTCGAACAGTACACAGTTAGTCAGTAATGTCAGTATAAGACCTCTGTGCAAGGTTTCATTTCGTATATCCGAGAGCGCACATGGAAGCAACGATCGCAATCCCAACGTGCGTGTACGGACAAAGAGTTGACCCGTCTCAACTATATCAGACAAAGGGAGTATGAGCCTGATATAGCATTGCCGCTCATGTTAGGATGTATGGTATTACACGGATTATTACGGAGAGACGTGGAGTCAATCGGGACAAGCGACGTCGCGGATAAAAAGAAAAAAGGAAGACGGAAGAACCGATGATCCGTGAGATCATAGTAGTGATCGTTCCTCTCGCCGTGGACACACCCGGTGATACTCAAACGAAGCGGTTAAATGCACTAAATCCTCTTTCGTATCCGCCGTCCCCTTTTGTTTCGCCCGTCACCCACCATCACCGCGCACATTATAAGCTTCCACGTCAATGTCGCGCGGACTCTCGCGATCGCGGCGTCTATAATGGAAAGCTTTCGTTCGGGAGTCCGCGTTAAAACCGATAATGAGTCCATTGTTGGGAGTCCAGCGGACGTCGGTTTTCGTTGCTTTTAGGATCGCCAGGGGCAATTTCTCGCGTTAAAGAATTTACGACCGCTCCTCCCGAAGGCGTGGAGCGTTAACGCAGTAACCGGAATGCATGCCGCGAGGTATTTTTAAAATACGCGTACACGTAGCGCCCGTCGGCATTGTCGTCGCAAAGTTCTTCGTGACTTGCTACTCAGAGGTATGTCTTACTGTTTCATGTCCATTTCTGCCAATGCAGATTAACTTTAACCTCGGTTTAACTTACTTTTCATCTTTTTCTAATTCTTAGGACTAAAAAAAAGATAAAAAGATAGAAATAGACATATGTCTTGGTATCAAATTTAAATTACTCTTAATGTATTTCGCATTAAGTTTCGCATAAAGTAACAAAGCCGACATCAATATTAATTTATTATCGGACTTGTCCTTTCAAAAATTGAAATTTCCCGTCTAGTCGAGTACATTAAGCGCTTCGAGTAGAATGGCGTGTTAAGCGACGTGGGGATAAACGAAATCCTTGTAGGAGAATTGGGGAGGTAATCCCGTTGACATTTCAGGGATCCTCTTTCTCTCCCTATTTTACTGCAAATTAAAATTCATCCCGTCTGCGCCCCTATGATTTTCGTCGTAACGATACGCCGGGCGCATCAAACTATCGCGCAGCATCTCGTGCAGCATTCCCTTTGAATTATTTTTCCGCGGTAGAGCATGCCGTAATCCGACCTTAAAACACTCAAAGCACCGACGATAACTCGCCTGTCAAAGAACGCCCTCGCCAGCGTCCGACCCTCAAAACCACTTTCTTGCCGTTATTTCCTCCGCGCTTATCCTTCCGCTCGTTGGCGCGCGCTCGCGCGTATGCTTCACTACCTCGTCAAAAGTCCGCGTGCGAACCTCGCGGAAACCTTTGTGGCCGCGGTACTCTTTCAAGATTTTCGCCCGGCACCTGTGCGACGTGGATGTCAAAGTGCTTCGCGAAATAAATGAGACGCCGCCCGGGTGGGAGAGAGGTGGTGAACGCGTCTTGTTTAAAAACTCCCGTGGAGAAAATGTATGCGGATTTTAAATCCGCTTATGCCGCGCGAGGTATTTCCTTCTTTTTACCGGGGTTTTCTCCGGGTTTCTCTCGCGAGCCCCGACTCGTCCGCTCGTTATGCGTCTCAAGTTCCGACAAACTTTTCAATGTCGCCTCCTCAACCCCGCGCTTGCCACTTTCGCCCGGGAGTGGCGGCTTTAAAAGAGACGTCGCGCAGACGTGAGGACGTATCATATCCGATTATATAATTCTTTCTTGTGCGCGGAGCGCGCTCGATATATTGAATTAGGTGTCGAATAGTCGCAGACCGTCTCTCGGCGGTCCTTGAAAAGCGTCCCTGACAATTTTGCAGTTTAACGCGCCAATAAACGACAGAGCTTAATCTCCGTCGCTCGTGATAAATGATTTCACGCTCCTGAAAGTACACAACTTAAGGTCGTCGCAAACCCGTGAGAAATTCGATGGCGGAGCGCGTGTTTACGTTGTCAACATTATATAATCCTGACATCGCTAGTGCATCACTCTGGACGCTTATTTCGCCTGAGTGCGTCGCAAAGGACGAATTTTTAAATATGAAAGTCTTTACAAGGGGCGCTTTTCGGACGCTTCGCATTATGTGCGCTCGGCTATACATCTATTTCGTATTTCAAAAGCGCGATTCAACGTAAGATGTATAAGCAGATGTTGACGCGTTTACGGTGATACATCCACGAAAAGTTTGTCGATCTATGCAAAAATTATGCTTGTTAATAACCAGGGAGATCAAAATAATGTTTTTCGCGACGCGAAAGAGACCGCTAAAGGTACGATACGGCAAAAATAAACCCGCGTAAAAGGCGATGAAGAGAGTTTACTGTGTGCAGCGTGCATTTTGTCTGTGAGAATTCGACCCAATCCAGATCATTAAAGATACAAGGCGCATCTTGTACGCGCAAACGTGCGACTGCGGAACGGTATTAAGACTGGAATGTTACGAGTGGGACTGCGCTTCGCGCGCGACTGGGCGCGTTAACTTGGCGTCTGAATAAAATATGAACGGAATTAGCCAGTGTTAAATACCTCCGGAGTTCTACCTCAAGTAACGTACATGTAATTTCCTTTGTAACAAGAATCCATTGGTCGAGAGAACGAATTAATAGGGGTGGAAAAAGTGCTGATACCCTCCGACCGCTCTGTAGAATATGAGGACGAATGTGTACGGGCAAAGGAAAATTTTTCCTTGTTATAATATTATTCCTCTGCGCATACAAACCTCCCCGTCTCCCTTGATTCATCGTTACGATCGATTTCGCTGCGCGAAATCAGGAGTTTGAATTTATATAATAATAAATATGAATTATATAGACGACGCTATATCGGTGAACTGTTTTGCACTTACCCGCGCGCGATAGCGTAATCGCGCTGGGTTCAGAGGCTCGTGGTCGATATCGCGCGAGAATAATGCGGCGGTTTTAAAAAGACTGATTAAAGGTGTAATTACGGCGCGGAACGCTTTTTCGCGTTAACGTGATATCGAATATTTCTAACGTCGCTAGATGATGGATCGGTCGAGGAACGCGTAAACAATTTTAAAAATTAATTTTTTTAAGACACGCAGTTTTCCTTTTTCATTCTTCACGCGTACCGACCGCGTGTGTGCAGCTATGGCACAGTGTCCCATTTTCACCGCGAGTCTCCTGTCAACGGCGGATTTTTCATTAACCTAGAATTAATATTTCCCCCGGGGAAATTGTTGAAACATTGATAGTTTTTAAATTGTATGCCATTGAAAATAAAATATTTCTTGCGAAGAGTTTCAGGAAAATGCAAATATATCAAACTTTATTCTTCGCGGAATTCCAAGAGTGGGAATTTCAAAGTTTTACTTCCCTGGTATCTTAATTGAAGGTCTAATTAGAAACGTTTAAATGTTGAAAATTAGATGTACAAGTTGACGACCTGCGCCTGGACACTTTTGTTAATGGAAATTAAACTTTAAGCTCATCAAAGAATTTAACATAAAAGCTTTACGCGTTATGTCGATTATTTTATAAAACTGTAAAACCACTTCTCATAACGCGATTAGGTACTTAAAAACTTCTTGCGCAGCCTTCGGAAATAGGAGCGACGCAATAAATGCACAAGTACTGTTAACGATGAATCATCGCTGAATCACACATGAATTGCATACTGGTTGATCGCCCGAGTATCTTTGACCTAAATCTACTCTTCGTTACCCTTCTCGACGTGCGCCGCGCAAAAAAGTTGCAGATTGATTCCCCCACCTCCAAGTTCAAAGGGCGCTGCGTATTGGGGACAGAGGACTTCCAAAAAGGGTTTCGAGGGCTCGTGCGGGCGGCACGGATGACGTCAAAAGCCGGATTGTTCTCCGTCCGCGTTTGACTTTGATGCGATGAATATGACATTATCTGTCGGCGTAATGAGAAACGCGCGGGGGCCAGGCGTCTCGATATAGACGAAAACACGGGGGGACATCCAGTTTGGGACAACCTGGAGTTGGTTCGTTGCCGGTGACGGAGTGCAGTGCCCTCCGGGCGCATCGTCGTTCGTCGTCGTCGTCGTCGACGTCGACGGTGCCGTCTCGCGCCGTCTCGCCCGAGGAGATATTCATAGAAGAGGGAACTTCAGGGAACTTACGGGCTATTCGTGGTTTCCCATAAATGCGCGAGAGATGAGACGGCGAAGGGGAGGGGCGAGAGAGGTGAGGGCCGATGGAGGAAGCGTCGCAGTATTTTTAACCCGCAGCTCGCAAAAAGTCGGCATATTTATAGAAACGGTTAGCAGCCGGTACACGCAGTCGTACTCTCTCTTCGTTTTGTCTACCAATGGCAACGGTAATGCTCTTACGTGTCGGTGCGCAAGGTGCGGACTGTTACGAGAGACGTAACGTTACACCCGCCGTAACGGCCCGACGCTCTTATGGGTATTCATGGGACGTTCATGCACCGACTAAAACGTATGTGAGGGCGATTTGAGCGTATTATTTGCATAACGTGCAAGCGACGTCTGTTTCCGATTATTACTGGATATTGCCGGAGGGAAGGAGCGCATGGGAAATTTTCATCAAAAGAGATCGTACTTTTGTCAAGCCCTTGTATTAATATACGTTCGTGAACGTGATTGTCCTCCAGGTCACGTGGAAGATTGCATATAGATTGATCGAGTCACTTTTAATTTGCCAAATCGATCGATATTTCACGTGATCACAAAAAAAATAGTTTTAATGTGTATTATATATTATATATATTAAATATTTATATTTATAATATAAATATATATTTAAATATTTCTCTCGCCCTCTTTCGCCATTTATTTGATTGCCGCTTTGAGAATATATTCTCCACGTGTCTATCAAGCATGGAAACTTACAGAATTTCCGAGATATCCTCTTGACTGTACCACGAAGCTTCAGAAGGTTCATTTACATTTTAGTTAACGCATAAACTTTGCATGAGAATCGAAACGGAGTTTGCGTGCCTCCATCAAATCAGTATGTCTCTTTCCATCCGCAATCTTGCGAATAGCAATCAACCTAAACGCACCGCCACCAAGAAATAGTAATATATTCATGCAAATCAGAGAATAATTAACAAATCGGATAAGAATATATTCAGTTCCGTAATATACAATGCCAATTCTAGATATGTATCGCTAGAAGCTGTGTGCATCTCGCGCGGCGTCGCTTCTCCACTAGATAGATAAAGGGAGTAGAGCCTCAGGAACGACGAGAAACGTGGTTAATGCACACGACCGAGGTCATCCGAGTCACGTATTACGGTTTTTTTTTCTGCACGAGTCCATTAGCCGGAGCGCAAGAAAACAAGGATAATTATTAAGGGGCATTTCATTAGCTCTGGTTAATTGTCTTTATCGACGTGGCAGGCGGCCTTAATAACCGAAGGAATTCCGCCTTCTTTGGCGGCGGCCTGGAAGGCAGCCTCTTAGAAAATAAACAAGAAATTTGGCGTTATGTGTTCTGCTTCTCTTCTCCCGCGCTCTCGCGCTCTGTACAGCCTGCACACTTTAGGAGCACTTATGAACACTTAACGCAAGAAGCAACACGATATGACACGTGTATGTGCATGCACTCTAAAGTGCCATGAGATATCGTATGTATAAAGGGAGAGGAAGCGGGCGGGAAATACTGCTCGACTTATATGTGCATATGGCTTACGTCAAACATTGTGGCCAATAAAGACAGAGATATAATCGTGACCTACGTTGTGATTGATAATTTGTGAACGCGATCCAAAAAGTGTTAAATACAAAAGGATAATTAATTGAATCAATTAATTAGATAGAAACGGTTAGAATAAGATTAATTAAAAAATTAAAAAATTCATAGTAAGAAATACTTTATTAAAGTGAATTTCTAGAATTTCATATAAATTTCATTTTTTTTTCCTCTCTCACGTATATTACTCTCGCCAACGACGATTGTCAATTGTTCCGAGATAACGAACCAATTTTTAGCGATTATCTTATATTACTCAATTAAGCGATTATTTCTATAAAAATTTACTTTATTACAGTCAGTGTAATTTTCCTTCATCACTGCCTATTTAACGTTAAAAGTAATAATACGTCTATTTGTGATGAGAATTCGTGGAATACCAGATTCCTCGTACTCCGATCGGTGGTTCTCGCACAGTAATCGTAAATCGTACAATTTCGCCAACGACGTATTCTTTCACCCAAATTACCCCGGCGTCTGTGGATCCTCCGGCGAATCCGTACTCCGGGACATTAAGGACCGGCGGCGGGGTCGTAAAAATCAATTTGCGCCAGCCACGTCGCCGGGGGTAATCAATTCGGCAGATTCGACAATCTTATTTGCAGGATGCCGATGTGCGCGCGCGCGCGCGCGAGGGTATAACGACATTGGCGCGCGGTGCTGTTCGCCAGAGTATTAAATTGGCTGACGCGACCGCCGTTTCCGGTTAGCGCGACTTCGGTAATCGCAAACCGGGGGCTCGCGCAATTTTAAATCCGGAGGATGGATCTCTCTTCTCTCATTTCCTCGAATGTCGGAGTCCCAAGGATCCGTTCGCGTGGGACTCGCGGCGAGCGGCCATCTGGATCCGTCCTTGCCCGTCGAATCAATTTCACCAAGTCCCATTAACGATCGAGGGTGTGCGCGCGTGGGTGTTAGAATAGCGAGCGGGAAGTAGCGGTGGGGTTGCGTGCGGGTCCTTTTCCTCGGAGTTCTCCTACCGACGACCCTCCCGTGAATTTATTCGCACGAACGCCCGGTACGTCGCCGAGGAATTCCATTAATCGACGGCGCAGGCACTTCGAGGCGACCGAGCTACCGCTTTATAAATGGCGGTAACCATCGTTTAAGCCGGGATTTATAACCTAGCCCAAACTTAAACCCGGATGTATCGCGCTACGGCGTACCCGGGGACGCGCTTCGATATGTTGCCGATCTATTGCCGCCAAGTGCCAAGGAATGCGGTGACCATGAAAGGAAATTATTCGACCAGCCGGTCAATATTCTCGCAAGTGCAAATTTATTAGAAAAGAAATATTCTGTGATTGATTTTAGAAATTGATTTCGGAAATTTTGTTTTCTGTATTCAAAAGATATCAGAAAATGATGTATTAGAGAAAGATTCTTGTATATTAATTTTAAAATTTAATGTTTATATCGTATTAATCTAACTGGTTTATTCATTTCAAGATAAAATCTCTATAAACTATTATTATTAATCTTATATTTTTAAACTGGAATGAGATAATAATCTTTACACATATGTATATGATATTATAATTGACAGGTAGATACCTGACCGTTTTCCATGTGCATGTCGAAACATCGGAACGGAAACACTAAAGTTGAAGTGGCGCGCAAACATCAAGTTCTACTGCAAATTCGGAAAAAGTGCATCTGATAGAACGACACTGCTCCGAATTCGGCGTATGCGGTCAAACTTTGCTGACCACAGCAGTTGGCACTTTCTACACTTGTGCATTCGGTATCATTGTGAAGTAATTTTTGGCAAAAAGACAAGTATTGGACCACTCTTCTTACATTCCGGATCTAGCTCCAGTATCTTCATCTTCCTCTAAACTGAAAAACGGCTTGAAAGGAAGACATTTTGAGGACGACAGTGACACACAAAAACGTGACACACAAGAACGTGAGTGCCAGACTCGGTAGCTTCTTTTGATATATTTAAATAAATAGATTCCTTCCCTTTTCAGGATCTATACAAGCGATATCATTGTACGTAAAGATCACTGAGAATTAAATTGCAAGTTAAAAACCTTTATTTTGATCAATATTATTGTAATTTTTATTTTATTAAAGTCTCAAAACTGTTCTGTCCAAACTTGTATATATCAAAACTCTCTATGCATCATATTGAATATATTACTTTTATATTTTATTAAAATAATAAATTTATATGGACACATTGTGTATCATAATAGATAATTAAATTATATTATGTTTCTAAACTGATTTCAACTTGTCTTTCAATAAAAATGCGGTTTAAACTTCTCATTTATGATATGATGTATTTAGAATTTAAAAAATTAAAACTAAATATATATTAAATATTTACATATTATACTTTGAATGTGAGACAATAGCAAATGAGTTACTTCGAAATAAAATACAGTTATACGATTACGAATGCCGATCGCGAAATCTGATGGTTCAAGCTTACGGTACCTTCGTGATGGGATTGCGGCCAAAATCGAAATGAAAACGCTCGAGCGATCGCAGACACAGTGAAAACTTGTTGCACTCTCGATCATCGTATACTGACATTGAACGCACGCGTGTTCGAAATTTAATCCTCAAACAGCCGATGCACTCGCGTGATGGATATCGCGATTTCCGCGCACGAACGACGCGAACAATGCCCATGAAAATACTTTGGTTCCAAATGCGCATTCTGTAATGCGTGTGGTTACAATAAAGCTAGCTGGAATTTTATCTCGATATTTATGTAGGAAGCTGACAGTAACACCGTCGAGTTGCATACCGGAATATCGGTATTATTACGCAGATCTGATTCAAGATAAAGTTAGATTTAATACGAATTTGAGATTGCGTTCAACTTTTTTATCACGCTCGCCAAACTCATTTTTTGAATCAACGCGATGTAATTTTGATTAGATTTGCTCGACTGCGAGAAGTATTATCACAAAGCAATTATTGAAATTGTGGAACGATAAGAGTTTTGATATACCGAATGTGACGAATGTATCATTAATAGTGGAAAATATTTTACGATAAAGATTAACATATTTTACAATATATATTATTGTTTATTAATAATTATTATATAATTTATATTTGTTATTTTAAATACTTTACTATTTAGTTACATATGCATATGTGTAATCAAGAATTCGGCTATACCAAAAACAAATATTTTCAATTTTTGTTTTATTTACAAAACAAAAAGTAATTTGTCCGTTATCAAATAATACAATGATAACAATAAATTTTACATATTTAAATAATAAAAAAATAAATTTTAAACGCATGTTTTTCAAATTATTGTTTTTATATATTGCACTCTTTTCAGTCCACTATTAACTCAAATATTACCAAATATGTACCACAATTTTTTATGTCTTCCAATATTTGATGACAATTTACGTTTGTTTTAAAAAATTACAAAAGGAAAATGAAAAATGAAACGATAATACATTTCTCATATACCGAAAAAGCATAGGTTTCACTAAACTGATACATTATATTTTAAATCTCGTTAATTTCAAATCGTTCTTACTAAGCCGTTCTCGTTGCCATTTCATTCGCCAGTACATTTTTAACGAAGTTGGCTTACTACTTTTTTTCACGATACTATCCGCTTAAGGTTCGGTATTTCCGTTAGAGCTTAATCAGTTTAAGCACAGGTTTTATCCACAAGCGGCCACAACCTGTTCTTTAAATTCAAAGAAAGCTTTAACGTTTAAGCTTTTTCGGAAACATTGAGCCTAAATAATCCTATCCAACGTGATACAATATCAAAATTATTATTTTTGTTCAAATGAACAAACTTACAATCGCAATGGATATTACGATTTAAAAATTTACAACATAATTTTTTATGTTTTATGATTCTATAAAACGTCAAAATTTTAGTTCTCTTTTACTATCAATAAAATATTCAAAACAATCTGAAACAGTCTGTGTTTAAGTTGATGTAAAAAAATTAAATTATCTATAATTATTCTAGTTCATAGCTTTATAATCATTACAATAATAAATTAATATTTGTATGTTTTGAGATAAGAAAACATCAAGCAAAATTTTAGTAAAAGCATCCTCTCCGTAGTGAAAGAAAAATGCGTGTGACGACTAGGACACTTTGATAAATTGGATATCTTCCATCCTGTTATTGGTGAATGTGAAATATCTTTGTTAAGCTAGAATTATTGATTGCATACTTTAATACGACACCGTGAATTTTTAAAATAAAAGTTACGATGCTTCTTTGCGTTTCCTTCTATTGTGAGTGTAATTACCATTCATTCTATAATAATCCCATAATCTAAAAAATATAAATTTATTCTAATAATATACCCTTTGTCAGTTTGTACATTCCATCACGATTTTATATAATGCAATAAAACGATCCTGTCGAAAAAAATCGTTATTGCTGCCGCACGTCAATACGTGTCAGTGTGTCAATATATGCCACCATATCTATTAAACGTAACACAGAAATCTCTTTGTTATTAGCGCAATAAAGGTAAAGGACACAAAAATAAAAGTAAAGTGGAGGTAATGATGAATAACTTCTTTTTTCCGGTCGAAGCTCGGAGTGGCTTTTTATGTTTTCGATTGAGTGCAGCCATTACGATGTTCTGTCATGCATGTTGCTAGTTTTTTTGTGACGTGAATAAAAAAGTCAATTTGAATTGCACGATGCGTAAATGCGTGTTTCAATGTGATTTCATTTGTTTCAATTCGTAATGTTGTAAGATCAAGGAACACAGTCACGATGTACAAAACTGCGCGTGACTCTGTCGGACGTCCAAGAAGAGAGGTGTGATGTTCTCTAGGTCATTTTTCCGTTTGTGTAAGTTATGCCCCGAGAATCTCGACGTCGAGTCGCGCAGGTATATGTATAATGCGCTCTTGCTATTCCATTCCTGCGGGATTTAATCCCGCGGAGCTCGGGAGCGTGATGGAACTCTAAGAAAGAATCGAAGGAGGAAGAAAAACAAGTAAAAGAAAGGAAAAACCGAAAAGGGAAGAAAAAAATATTGCGAAAACCACGACAGGGCGATGTAAATACACGGAAGAAATTGCTGGTGCTCTGGAAACGGTCGCTTTCCGATACGGATGAGAGACCGGCGATTGAAATACGCGTGATGTAGTCGCGCCCAGTAATTGGTTATGCAAACACTTAACGTGTAATTAAAAACTAACATCAAACATTTTTTACGAGACGAGTGTGGACCGAACATGACACGCATATCACTTCTTTCACAAACACACATATGCGTTTAATTGCAAGCATATTAATTATGAGTGCTTTTCACTTAATGAAATTAGTCGAGTGATATAAATGTCATTCTACTTTTCTTGACATTCTATTTTTTGCGAGACGAGCGTGGATCGAAGATGACATGCATATCACTTCTTCTCTCACATACACACATAGTGTATTTAATTGCATGCATATTAATTATGAGTGCTTTTTATTTAAAGAAATTAGTCGAGCGATATGTCGCTCNACTTTTCTTGTTATTCAACGAGTAACAGAGACTCGTGTCACTAAAAGCATGTAATATGATTTGTATTATTTCATTTAAACTTTTATTTTAAGATAATTTTTGCTCTCCATCTTCTAGGATAATTAGTTTCAGACAGTTTGTATTTTGTTTATCTCACATAACTTTCGTACAGAATATTTAAACTATTTAGTAATTGTGTAACATTTAATAAATTTATCAAAGCTTTATAGTTATCTCAAATCTTTTTGATTGTTACCTAGCTGGTCGTGCCTATAATGTTAGTTTCTTCGCGTAGAGGATCAGATGGGACGTAGCCCCGCAATAATCGGAAACCAGCTAGTCTTTAATTTCTTGCACGATGCATGAACGTACGAACGTATCATTAGACAATGCTGCACAACAAAGTTGGTGCGGCGCAGTCGCCGAGATGCAGTTTCGAGTGTTTATCGCCGTTTGTCGAGCGTAAATTAAAAGCTCGATCGCGTGGCGAGATGCCGGGGAAATCGCGTGCGTCCCCGCCGTAGCATTTCAGTTAACTGCAGTTAACCGCGTCAGTCGGCGAAAGTAGTGCCAGCAGACAAAACGCCGTAATTAGAGTGATAATTGTAGGAGCGAGGGATTGCGCGCGAGGGGGTCGACGGGGTGGCGGAGAGCGATAGAAATGGCAGAGGGGCAGAGGGGGTGCGAGGGAGGGCGGAATCAGCCCGGCGCTGCCGGGGCAATCATGGTAATTACTCGTGAGCATGTTCATTACGGTGCGGCTGTATCCACACGAGAGGCGCGCCTAGGAGCGGCTAGATTTCGTCTCGGGCCATTGCTTCCTTTAGCCTACTTTGCTTCGCCATCGGTTCGCGAAACGACAAATCGAGCATGTGTGCCACCTGATTGCAATTCGGGCGCGGTTCTATGTAAGACGCTTCGCGAGGAAACGAGAATGTGAAACGGGGATATTCAATCCGGCGCAGGTTACCTTAATGTGCGTGAAACGCGAATGGGAACGACGTTAATTACTTAATTAAATTACTTAATATGAATTACTTAATTTATTCTTCTGCGCTTTGCACGCGATGGGTATTAATTAAGTAATGAAATTTACATGCAGAAAGGACACTTCCTTAGATGCAACGTAATAAAGTGTAATGTGATAGAGATAGATTCGTATCACCCAATATGTCGCGTATGCGTATATTAATGTAAATTCCATGTAAACACGATGCTATAGTGCAGGTTGGATGTGCATTTGCGGCCGCTTCAATCTGGAATGCTGATGCTGTCAACAATTATGGAAGCGTATATTATACAATTTCAGTAAGTTTAGAGCGAATGTAGATACGTACAAATATTTGAGAAATTAAAGGAGAGCGTTTTATGCAAACTGCGCGCTCCTCGACAAACGCTCCGCGTCCCCGTTTTCCGTAGGAGTGCAATTTGTTGCATTAGGTTCCCAATTATCAGCGTCCGCGTTGTGGACACGAGTAATGTAGGTACTAGGCCGTGTGTACGCGCGTTTGAGTAAATGCGCCCGCCCACAATCGCGTCTCAATTACAAGAGTAACATAATTGCCGCGAAACGAGTTCGCATTTGAGCATTCCACGCGAAGAGAGTTGTCGCGGGTCGCCTCGGTGCCATTCTATTAGTCTTTCATTCTAGCTCAGAGCTATTTGATTCTCGTTTTAATGCAGGCAGCAGCGCAACGGCGAGACGGCGAATTGGATTTCTCCATGTCCCCTCTTTACCTCGCCGTATTTTCTCGTATCTTCAAACACAGCCCGTGTCTGCATGTATAATATTGCCGGCACAAAGAACGCGAAACCTTTGCCCCTATTTCATTCTGCGTAGCGGCAACTCGTCCACGTCTTTCCGCGCGTAACTCGCACGATGTGGCACACTGTGTTTGCAGTCTCGTATAATTTTGAGATTATCAAGCTGCTGCATATTATCTCGTTGTTGCCTATAACATGTGCCTTTTATATATCAGAGATCACGTGGAAGCCAAGTTTAAACCAAACGTTTAAGCCTTTCAAAGTTCATAGTCCTCTTTCTTTTTGGAGCAAGAATAATCTTTTTTTTTTAAGTTCTATATTTGTACAAGATATCTCGCTCTAATTGTGTTCAACTGTGACGGCTCTTTTAGTTTATTCGATCTTCTCTTGTTCATACTATTTTATACTTGTTTATACTATTCCCAAAATTTGTTTATACTGTTCCCTCTGAATATATAAATTACATCTAAAGGAAGATAATTAATTTATCTTCAGATGTAATTTAAATAGACATCATGCAATAAAAAGTGTACATCGTAGCATCAAAGGAAAAGTATTGCTCTCGTTGACACGCTATTATCACGTATATTCTAATCTCAATCACAGCATTGTACATTACGTATTCATTAACTTCGTGGCCATTAACTTATTAACTTCGCGATGTTGTTTCGTAATGGAATTAAGCCTGAGATTATTAAACCACGCGCTGTCGTCTCTTCCTACTCTGTCTACTCAAGTCATGAGAAACATCAATAAAAGCATTGAGATGTTGCCACATGTATTCTTCCTCGCATTCATCAATATCTTTGTGGGAGACGCATAATTATCTAACATTTTACCCAGCCATTACAATACCTGTTGAACAATCGCCATTCTCATTATTTGCTTTAATAAGTCAAGGTATGAATACGATATAGTTACGCGCCAGCTCGTTATCGTTAGCATTAGTGCCACGTTACAAGAACAATATCATTACCGTTAATGGTTTATGGCATACGTTCCGCATGTACATATAAGCCACGCGTACTTTTATTACAGTTTGAAATTAGTTTAGGCGTGTTGAGAGTATTATGCAGTACATTACGCGGCGTAGCGATATATGTCCGCAATTATATACTAACTTCTATCGACGAAGCCTGTTCGAAATAGTTTATAACGAGTCTTCCGGTAAAGACGAATTGTTAATAGACTGTTCGCTACTTTTTTAGCTAGTTGAAGGTAACATGTCACTCTAACGTATCCGGAAATTGACGAGACGGTGAGTTAATATCGATATACACACATATGAAAAAGAGGAAATGTCCATCGCGTACAAACAGTAAAAAAATATGAAGGGGTCGAGCGGAAGAAAAAAATTGTATCTGTAATTGAAGGATATGGAGCGGGAGGATACAGCCGGATATCGTGAAAATAAAATTTGATATTGACATTAATTGGGTGGCAATATTATACATAACGATTTCATTAATCGCGGAAGACATTTATTACTTTAGTGTTTGGAAAATATCCAAATTATACATGATACTGATATCGTTGCTCTTCGTTTTTTTATATTAAGTTTAATGAAAAGTATATTAGTTTTTGAAATTTGTTTGCAACAATATTGAATTCCCTTATAGACCTCATACATATTTTGTACAAGAAAATTGTAATCGAAGAAACGAGAAAAACTCGCAAATGCAAAATAATATTGAATAATAATGCAACAATTCATAAAATTTTAATTGAACTTTGCGAAGAAATCATGGCACAACGCACAATTGCAATCTCTAGAGCACAGTTGCAATTTGCATTTGTGTATTTTTGTTGTTTCGTGCTGCTTGTTGGATATTAATTTGTAGTTATCGACCGCTTCGTTACGAACTTGTAATTAATTTGTCGTTTTGCATCAAAACAGCAGCGGCGTTCCGTTTTAGATTGCTCGACATGTTAACTCGTCGATCTTCTTTTTCATTCGACATACATTTTACAACCGATCGGCAAAAAACCCCCGAGTCTTTCCTGACAACGCAACGGGGGAAATGTCGGTATTTTTAAAAACTAGGCTGTCCGTATATCGGTGAAATACGCAAATCGGATCAATCCGACATCCGAACAAAACTCAGGCGCTCGCGCTTCGCAATTTCAAATATTGCTCGCGCTAATAGAAACTGCGCAGTGTCAATACCGAAATGTCCATTGTGTTATGCAAATAATCGCACTCAAGCGAGCAGGGCGAGCGTAGAGAAATTCGAGGCTGAAACCGTTGACCCGTAGCCGACGCGCATTTTGTGCAACATGTAACATTCATATGAAGAGATATCATAGAGAATGTGTCAATTTGCCGTTTTTATTATCGATCATAAACACTGGTGCTTCTGTTAATTGTAAAATAAAGTTCATCCGCGAGAGCGCTGTAGCGAGAGAGCTACAGCCTACATAATAATAATGGCATTGTCCATTCAGAAACATTTTCTATCACTTTAAATGACGAATATCATCGGAAGCGCTTCTCCAGTCTTACAATACAGCTCGCGAGCGTTTCTGGCGGCCGGAAAATTTATGTTCATCCCAATTAAAAGTTATCTAAAGCATCCTCGCGCAGATACCCTTCAGAACCGCTGAGGCGTACCGTCGTTTCTCAGTTCATGGAAACACAGACAGTGTAAATTTATTTAAATGCCGTTCGCGATAAGCGTTGTGAAAGCTGTTACGAATGGAATGTAATTTTCTGAAAAGCAGCGATGGGCTTACGATCTCCAAGCGCAACTGTTACATTTTCATCTGGCCACCTCTTCAACGCTTTCATAATTGTCAAGTCTCTTTGATCGATTCAGATCGTCGAGAGCTTAACGAACGACTTGTTTCGAAAGTTTAGGGGGAAGAGAGAGAGAGAGAGAGATAATATAAAATTAATGACGTATACAAGGATTGTCTAATTACTTTCGCGTCATTTTCATCGCGTGAGATGAACGTCGAGGAAATATAGACCGTTACGTAAAACATGAGACTCGAGTCGGAGGCATTTCGTTGTCGTTGCTCGCGTATTTATGAGGTCACGAATTGTAAAACACGGCCTCACGGACAGCTGCGGATCCGACATACTGAGAACCGCTGTAAGTACGCATTCGTTTTATGGCGATCTCATCGGTCAAGGTAGAAACGCTGACGATGCCACCGCACGCACCCGGGGGGGATGCTGGCTCGTAAAATGCAAGCTTTGTGTGCGCACGGGCTATTGGTGTGCACACACACATATGAACGAGTATCCGTCACATCGGCGAGAAATGCACATGGATACAACCGTGAAGTTACTTCCCGGGACACAAAGGTTCCGAGAGGAAAAAAATCCATCTCGGTAGGATAGACGAGCCGAGGTCAGCCAAAGCTTACGACTTCGGGAACTCGCTGGCAGTTTTCCAAAGCTTCTTCGGCCAATCGACCAGGCCTGGTAGCCTGCAAAACACACGGGGACCTTTCGATATATTCACTGAAACTGTGGGCACTTGAAATATTGCGCCCGGCGCGATTAATCAGAATCAATGGGAGGACGTGTAATTATTATAGGTACTAGATCACCAATACTCCGGAAAACGGTTTTTTTTTTTAAATTTGTTTCTCCCTTTTGGAGCATGCATTTTTCGATTCGGAAATACGTTAAACGTGTATTTAATATTAAAACGTAATTTGAATTTTTCTATGCAAATGCATAGAATCGATATTGATTCCCTGACGTGTAAATATTTAAAACTTTTGCCAAAAATTTAAAAAAAAAAAAAACGTAACGTATGGTATAATATTGCGCGATATGTATGCAAAATACAACAACGTTCTCGTTTGTATAGCGTATTGATTGCATTCGGTCCTTATACAGAAGCGTTACATTCAATCTTTTGTTCTAGATATTTCGTTAAACCGTACTGGGTGTGTCGAATCGCTAAATAAAAGTTGGATAAAAATACGAAATAAAGAAGACAAATCCGAGACTAAGAAATGACAAACGTCTCTTGTCACTGCGCGATATTGCGCATTGCAAAGTACCATACCATGCATACAGAAATAAAATGCATAATTCGCTGAGCGTCCGTTTTTCCATTACGTACACGAATGACGTTTCGCATATATGCATGGCGGAACACATTATTCGGCGTGTACGGTTACCCTTATAATTATTGCAAATCTAATTGGAGCTAAATTTTAATGCGGATTCATCAACACGATTTCCCGTTCGGGCGTGGCTCACACACCAGGCGATAATTCACGCCGAAAATCGATCTCCGGTCGCGGAGATATATCGGTCGCGGATTAACAGCGGCAGTCTAGCCGGCAAATTGCACGACGTGGAGTCTGTATCCAGAGTCTGGATCGCGGCGATGTGCGACGATCGCGTATCGCACGTATTTCTCGCGTGTTTTCGTGCCAGGTAGCCGGTAGGCGATAGAGTGTCGCGTATACCTTACCTGACCGCGCGTCTGATCGTACACACCCGGCCACCCCGTGGTCGCCTTTTCCGCGGGTTACCTCGTGCGCCGTTTGATTAACACAGCCCGAGAGTGTGGACGGCGTGGTTTCGGCATGCTGCACGTGACATTACGGGTATACCATCCATTATTCTCTCCTCTCTTCACCCTTCACTTCGTGATTCTCTCAGTGTCGCGCTTAAATAGATTCACGCATCCGCGCTCGGCTCCGCCCTGCTCTCGTCGGGCCTCCTCTCTCCCTCTCTCTCTCTCTCTCTCTCTCTCTCTCTCTCTCTCTCTCTCTCTCTCTCTCTCTCGCTCTCTCTCTCTCTCTCTCTCTCTCTCTCTCTCCCTCTCCCTCTCCCTCTCTCTCTCTCTCTCTCATATGTATTTCCTTCCGCGCTACTAAATCATCATCAAGTTGGCGGAGCGGCGATAGTGTTACTTAGCATGCTGCTTGCAGTCTCTCAAGTTGTACCGCGTGTCGAGTTATTGAATTTCCAATTATTCAGGCATTCGAGTGGTGAAAACTCGCGATATGCGTATCGAGCGACGCTGACGTTATCTCGCGCGCATAAATTTCTCGCACAACACCTTGCATTAAATTTTCTACATGTTGGTGTATCTTATCTAATTAGTGTCTCGTCTGGATTTTAAGAAAATCTCTCTTGTACTTGCAGTGTGTAACGACAAAACTATTTTCAGTCGGTTAAAAAATTTACAATAATAAGAAGTAAACAAATCGATAATCTTGATGTATAACAACATCGGACATCTTAAAGATTAACGGTCCTGGAGATTATTGGAATACGACATTAATTAGCATATTAATCATCATTTAAGTGATACTCGCTAGTCGATTAACAATTTTTTTACGTAGTTTATGAAATAGGTTTTTTTAAGAATGTGTATTCAGATTCAAGATATTCTATTCAATTTATTCGAATAAATTAAGGATATTCTCTTTGTATATAGTTACTCGTTCTATCATTTATCTGGCCACTTCGCCAATGTCACGTATAGGTGTGGGGATAATGACACAAACGGAGAGGACAAAGGGAAAAAAAGATAAGAGGCGACTCGAAAAATAACGAAGTATCCGCGAGGAGCAGAGAAAGTAAACGACCCTTGGCGCTTGCGGCGGCGCTCTTTTGATTTTGATGGATCGCTCTTTTCTCATGACGTTCTCCCCAGCTTTCTTCCTTCCTTCGGCACTTCCTTCCTTCCTTTATNCCTCGCAAGCTCGCTAGTGTGAAGTAAATACTTTGTCTGACGATGATGGACGCGAAATCGTTAAAGCGCGAGGTTCTTAAATCTTGAATTGACTACGAAATTTGAAAAAGCTCTTTTGATTCACATCAAACATCGAGTTATGCATTTTTATTCTCTATCTTTCGTCATTATCTCTTGATTAGTAATTTACACGTAATATCAATTATAGATTTAAAATATGCGAGAAATAATTGTGGACTCAATGTTTACAAAGGTACATTTAAATACGCATCACCATTTTTTTAAATCAATAAATTATAATTAGGTACACAGGAAACGTATTTTATCGAATCTTTTTAAAATTAGGATATGTCATGTTATCTTGTTGTTGTCGAGTGAAAATATTTGACAGAGCTACCGAATAATCGCATTTCATGCAAATACAGATATATCCATCGGCTATCATTAAACCGGATCAACGTAAACCTATAATGAGCCAATGACATATTTCATAATCAAGTTAAACGACATCAAAGAAGAATAGAATTGATTTAAATAGTATGATAATTGTGTGGAAAATGGCTTCAACGATTATTTAAATAAATAAATTATCAGCAAAATGAGATGTAATGTAATGGGTACGATAAATGTGAAATATAGAATGTCATATAAATTTAATTAATACAGAAGCTCTCTCCCTTTTGCAAACAGATAATTTAGATATTAATCTTTTTTTTTTTTTTACTAATATACGTATTTTAATTATATTTTACTTTTCACAAAAATTTTAGAAAATTAGAAAAGGTCATTCTTTCTTTTTCTTCTAACTATTCTTCAAGTTGTCAAGAGATTACGAATTTTTTGCATTATGGAAGTGAAGAAACGGAATCATCATTGAAACTTAATTAATTTGAAATTTAAAATTTAATTAAGTATGTACATATTCTCAATTGAAATTATGTTCCATACGTAGATATACACATAGCATCAAAATGAGATTTGTAATATTGAATGTCGATATAGCCTATGGCTTAGATCTCATGCAACATTATATAGCTTTAAGTAAATACGCAGCCTATAAACTAGTCGGCATAGTCAGATCTAATTTGTTACATAACCACTCAGCTCCACCCAACACTTAATCGAACTGACAACCGAGTCAGCTGTCGCGAATTAATTTGCCTTGCAAGTGTCAAGAACAGACTGGTAGCTATCATCGTTTTATCTCTATTTATTGGAAGTATTTATCTAAATTATTCTTCATTCAAACATTTTTATTGTGGAAATTCTGCTTACTTTTGCGAATGATAAATAATTACGATAAATAATAAAATAATAAATGTAATTTAAATTATAATGTAGAAGTATAAATTATACATCTAAAATATATTCAACGATGATCAGAGTATAAAACATGGAAATATTTTATTGACATTAAGTATAATATAATATTCATTATTGTATGTTTCGCGAAGGTATTGTTCTAGAAGGAATTTGAGAAGGAGCGCAATTCATAGAGGTATTGTCGCTTCGTCGCTATTACGTCGCACAGAATTCTAATAATCTCGTTGGTTGTTCCGCTTAACAAATGAACAGAGTCGTTCTCATTATCTTCAGCAGTGCAGTTTCGAGAAAATCACTTCCACGCAATTTCGTAACAATCCGAGCTGCGGTATTCAGCAGCGAGCTTCCAGTATTGCTTTAATGACATTCTTTGGCGTGCTCGAGAATTGTTGAAGAGATACATGGATCGGACAAGAGCGATCTCGAAAAGTAATAAACGAATATGCATCGACAATTGTCGAAAGAGAGAGAGAGAGAGAGAGAGAGAAAATGATACTTTAAAGGCTAGTTGAGACATTCTACAGTCACCACAAATATTACGGTCCAACCAGCGGATCCGCCCTTGTGAAAGTGCAAGTCGAATTTGCGGCTGGGATTTGCTCGTCAGATCGCAGCTCTCGTGTCGGGTAGGCCGCGCGAATACCGCAAAGCAGACATTCTGTGCATTCCGAAACTGTAATATTACACTTGTTGTCTGAAGGGTTTTGCCCTTCAGAATTAATTATATACTGGAAGGGAGACGAATATACGAATATACGTCTGTGAATGTAGAAAAGCTGTTAAAGAAATGTTACAATTTTTTAATATTAATTTAAACGTCGAGATTTTAGTGGACTACAAAATTCTCTTTGGCGATTTCGTCTATATTTTTAGGTGGTTTAAACTGTTGAAGAAGTCTTTTTGACAATTTGCCATAAAGATCTTAGAAAAATAGATTTGATTCAATATACGGAATCACGTATTATTTTATGTATTATAAATGTATAGGCTAGTTTTTAAATTTTATTCCGAAATATATAATTGTTTTTTGCAATAAACGCGTTTGCTAGAGAAGCAACTGGTGCACAAATTTTTGATATTAAAGCGATATGTACGTGATACATTGAGATTGTGCTTGTATATGAATATACTAAAAATATCATGCAAAGTAATTACGCTCTGAGTTGTTGCATTAATTAATGTCACAGATTATATGTGGGATAATATCATGTTTACGTGTGTATCGTAAAAATCCTTTGCAAGATTTTAATTGCACTAAAATTGCATCGTGCTGCGAGTACCGCAGTTTCACTGCTGAACGAGGATTAAATAACAACGACTAAAATATGAATGGTTGTCGTCGCTTTATAATGTCATGATTTACCTCATGCCTGACATTTACAGGGTGATATTATTTTTGGATGTCGAGTCTCATAATTAAAGTGCATTTTTTTAATATGAAAAAACATATATCGGCTTCTCAATTTTACATCATATTTTTCATGTCTCCAATGCGGTGCTCGGCCATTTTTTTGTGAGTTCACATTTATTTGGTGACACAGTTTTAATGCACGAGAGATACTTCCAACTATACTTCCAACGCATATGACGCGTAACAGCTTTTAGTGGCGACAGATGAACGATAAGTCTGCGAAAACGTATTTTCCAGAAAATAGTGATTAAACGCGAACTCGACGAAAGCTATTGCTAGCTGATATTGCTAGCTTTTCGAAGAAGAGAGTATTCAAAAATCGATTGGATACTCGTGTAGCACTCGTGTGTGAACATATTGCGAATATAAAGTCAATTGTGAGATTGAAGGATTATAGAAATGTTTTATTGGTACATATATCATATCGTGATATAATCCGTTAAAAATTAAAAAAAAAAATTATTATTTTGATTGTGCAAGAGAAGTCTTGGATTGCAAGAGCTGGCATCTTAAAAAAATTCCAATATATTCAAATATAATTTTAAATGCGAAGTCTTTTGTTATTACGTAGACAAAAATCAATTAATGAGGAATGAGAAATAGCTACGAGATGCGTATATCCATTGTAGTTTAGTAAGTTATAGTAATTTTGAATTTTAATAGAATTTTTCCGTTAGCCATTTATTAATACTTTTCTAATATTTTGTACAAAAAATATGTAGGAGTCATTTCTCGAGACTATAACGATATTTATAAAAATTCTTCGAGTTCTTGTCCAAAAGTTTTAAGTGATTCTCGTCAAAAACCGCTGTAGGACAGATTATCAAAGTTACGACGCATCCTACCACTCACCCGATTTTTACGCTGCGCGATGCTTATAAGATCACGTGGAGATTGATAAAAAGTTTGACAGAAACTATAGCGTGAACTTTACTTTGGACAAAAATATTTTAATTAAAAATTTCTTGTACATATTTTTTCACTATTCCTACTGTAAAATGAATGTGTGTGGGATAATCGATAAATAGGAGAAATAAAATCAGTGATGTTATACATCGTACTTGAAATTTTTTCATTTCTGTTTTTCTGTTTTACGTTTCAATGGATTTATCCGTATTTCACGCGCATAATATATTAATGTATTATAAAGTTTCGCAAGTCGTATGGTAAAAGTGTCATCAACTTCGCGCGCGGAAACTTGAAGGCTAGCTAAAGCTCTAACTTGTGTGTGATGCAGCTGCGTTTCTTGTAAGTTTCTTTGTAAGTAGATTACTGTAGCGCAAGTATATGCACAATCCTTTAATGCAAACTTCGCGCAATGTGATATGTATTCTAATAAAATTAAATTCTCGATTTATTTCAGATTATTCGACTATACTTTCGTTTTTTCTTTCAACTACTTTGTTTTTTTTTTTCGGCTATATTTCCAATTCAGACATTTAAATCTAGCGAACTTTAAATTTTTAAGTTTAAAATCTTTAAACATCTAACGAGCCTGATCGAAAAATCAATGAAAAGTCGAAATTCCATTTCTCTCTTGTAAATCGAGAGGAAGACAGAATCATAGTCTGTGAAGACGCGCATTCTGGCTGTATCGTAAATTAATAAACGTCAGCTTACCTTCGCATACAAGCCGCAACGTGAAGTTCGTTCGCCAAGCAAGGTCAACCCAAGTCAAGTCACGATGGCCCACGCTGATACGATCCTTGATTTCTCCCTCGCACTTCGGCACTTTGCAAGTCACACGCGCACATGCACGCCGAGACAAATCGTACCTCGACGTGCCATCACTCTGTTTCCTCTGTGTCGACGATTATCCCATTTGGTCGGCCCCACGATCACGTCGGACTACCGTGCGTCGCATCGTATCCCCCTGCTCTCCCCCAGAAATCAGATGATTTTTAACGAGTCGAAGACGAGAATTTGTCTCGACGACACTCGACGACAGGAATACTCATCGGACGGGAGCTGTCGGGCCGCGGTTTACGCTTACGGTTTACAGCGCCGTCCCGAATGTGTGCATTTCCGTCAGCGTGGATTAAAGGACGTCGCTGTGTTGTCGCACGAGATTGTCATTGTACGCGCCAGTCGTCGTGACGCCCATCGTGACAGGTACTTACTCCGGATACATCTGTTGTTCAGGAGAGTCCGTATGATAAGCTTCCCTGAGTATCTTTCGGTGTCCCTGGTGGTCGGGTCTTACTCACGGAAATCGGAATATCGAGCCGATCGATCGTTCCGATTTCCGCGCGTTTAGCCACGCCACGAACGAAACTATGTAATGTAGGATATGAACATGACATATTCGCTGTTATTTATCGCCGGAGCGGGGAGAATTACAGACGATCGAACGTTCATATGGTGAGGAGCAGCGGAGGGAATGAGGACTTATTAATTTGAAATGCTTTTCGCAAATGACTGGTATGAGGAGAGGCGTCAAACGAGCATTGTGCGCGTGTTGTTAATTGCTATTGGATGCTAATCGAAACTCGTTCTGGATACTTTCGCGATGACACAAATGACCGTTGTGCGGAATTTTTGTCGACGATGAGATTCGGCGAGCTAAAGTAATCTCGAGTTCTACAAACAGAAACGAAAAATTCGTTCGCGTTACGTACACCAGACAACTTTGTGACTAATTCTCTTACAATAATATAATAAAGTCAATGTGTTTTTATTAGACTTTTGCGCGTCCCGTGTATCCATCTATCTCGCGCCAACTAAACTTTCGCAGAAGAGCCCCGGTAAAAGAATTAAGCTCTCTAGAGCGACGACACGCGTTTGCTCTTGCCCTGACATACAATATTAGTCGTACAAGAGAACTGCTTTCGCTTCTCCCTTCTTCCCTACAGTTTGGAAGTGTAATCATTGAAACGGTGAGAAAAAAAGTTTACGAGGCAGCGCAAAAACGAGTACGCCCTCAAGAAAAAAGAGAGAGGAGGGAGGGGGAGAGAGAGAGAGAGAGAGAGAGAACGAGCGAGAGAGATAGAAGAAAAAGTCCGAGAGATAAAAGAAAAAGAAACAGGCAGGAAAAGACCAAACCATTAATTTGCATAGGTTGCCTTACAGCTGCATCTCCCGCGTCCGCATGGGAGTATTTTCGGCACTCGTATCTCGTGCGCTCTGTTAATTGCCGCTGGTCGCTAATTGAAGTTCGTACGATGTTCGAGGCCGGGGCGGTACGCCGCGCATACTCCGGGTCGGACTTTTCGGTTGCGAATTCTCGCGTCTGCGGAAGCTGGCCGCGTCGGAAACAGTCGGCGTTATCATACGGTCGCGGCAGCCCCCGGTAGCACGGCGCTGCGCCGGGGCTACTTCGTTACGCGATTGTCTGCGGCAAACTGGGCGCATTTACATCGGCGCAAATTACACGCGGCGCATACGTCCGACAAAGCTGCGGGAGAGCCTCTCGTCAGGGGCTCTCTCCTCCTGCTTCGATCGTGCAAATCGTGCACGGTTTGCGCTCAACAGCTTTGAGAAGTTATTCTCATCAACGTTCGCGCGCTTTGCGTTCAAGTGCATTGCTATGCCTGAGTTAGCGATGATGAAATGCGTGCGCATTTAATTCTTCGATCCTTGAAATACGTACTGGTTATTATCGTTAGTTTAAAGCACACGTATAAGTGCATTTATATTTAAAAAAGCATAATAATGTTGTGTCCTTTTTTTCTAGATAGATATTGTAGAGAATGTTTATTTAAAAATATATAATGGAGATTTTAAAGAGTCTTTCTGTAGAAAAATTCGATAAATCTTTAGCCGTTAAAATGAGTAATTAATTATTTAACAAATTGAGCTTAAAATTAAAATAATTTCATCTTTTATTAATACTGATTTCGGAATAAAATACATCTGTTTTTGTGTAGATTTTTGAAAAAAGAATTTAGATTAAAGTGAATGAAATTATGATTGTCGCTAAAACCACCGTAACGATAACGTTGAAGCTTAAGAGAGACTCTGCCGCTTGGATATTCGCGATCGCGGCGAATATCGCATTTGCATTGCGGCGGATTATACCAAATTCATATGTATATATTGGTAGAGGGAAGGAAATTCATCAACGCCTCTCTTTGCACGGCGTATGGTTGAATGGCATGGTTGTACAAACTAAGCTATGGCATGCGATTGCTCTCTCAGCGCAAGTATATCGGATCTATTCATAGATCTATAGAGTCGGTTCGCCAGTGAATTCTACCTACTTTAATTAAAAATCTTTGTTGATCCCAGTGTTTGCGAAAACGAAATTGGTTGATATTAATTGGCACGCTATTCAACGGAAATGTGCACCATGCCGCGCTTTATTATCACGCAATGTTTAAGAGAGAAGGTAAATAGTTGCTAAAACTGTAATTTCATGAAAAGAGATCGTTTCATGCCAAGATTGCAACTTCTTTGATGTGCCAATTTTAGATTTTAAATATTTTGATGGAAATTTCTTATTTTGCTCTTGTTATATTACTTTATATATTTTTTAATCAATTTTTAATCCGCTATTTACGGGATACGTCTCACGTCTCGAGAAAGCGTAGAGCAAAATACATTATCACGAAGAATGACTAATGCTAATAAAAGAAGATTTAATATCATGCATGTATTGTATATTTGTATCGTATATGTATATTTGTATTCAACGATTACTCTGCATATTCGTATAACGGTTGATACTCAATAAAATCTATAGGTGCTCAGTTATCCCCGGTATTAATGCAAGGCAAAATAATGCACTTCCGGCGATCGACGATCCGATCGAAACTATAAAACCGCGCTCGAGAGGGGCCGTCTGCATACTTCGCCGCTCTTTTACGACTTCATTAAGGCGCCGTTACGAGCTAGATACTGCCGAGCGAACAAAGTGTGTACTTATATAGCGCCCTTACGATAAACCGCGTCGATTTATGAACATCGCGCGCGATTTAACGGCCGTTACTAATAATTTTTCGCTTCGAGACGCGCCGCCGTTGTTTCATAAAACCGATATGGCGGATAGGTTTAGAAGCGAGTGAGATTTTAATTTGTTAGACGCGACTATATCGAGCAAATGCGATGTCGAATTCGGCGCCACTTTAGAAAATACGTTACAAGTATCGGCAAAAATATGTATTTCTTCGATGTGTAACATATATATGATAAATAGATATAAACGTTTAATATTTTTTGTATAATAAGAACAATATGTATGTTATATTAATTTAATGAATTAATTGAAAAGATTCATTGTACATTTATTTTCATTTGGAAAATAGGAATATGATAAATAAAGTGGCAGAGCAAATATCAATTAACTCAATGACATATTTACGTTATCATTAAACGTTATTATTTTGAAAAAATAGATTGACATTTGCAGGAAAATAATTGTTCATTTATGATATTATTTCGCGCGACATTCGCCAGCTATTGATAAAAAATAACGCAATTTGCATTAAATTTTGTCTCATCAATACCTTACTTAAGAGGATTAACGTTCAATAACGTGAAATAACGGTACTGTTAATCATCGTATGACGTAGGTTCAAGTTCAACTACGTTGTTGTGGTGCATGATGCTTTCACGGAGGAAAATAAACGTCAGTAAGTTTACAATGCAAACAATGTGCATAAATGTTTATAATATAGGTACACGAATTTGATAACGACAAAGGACTTCGTCGTTAATGAGGATGAAACGTATCAAAATATTGATACTTGCGCAGAGACAACTGAAGTAGGGAGATCAGAAACCATTCCGCTCCATTTTCAAGCACCCACTTTCAGGATATTGGATCCCGCTAGTTCTGATAGATTAATTCACGTGATATCATTACAGACATAAATGCAAGGAAAGTTTAAGATTAAAATTATGTAAATCATTCCGCAATTTATCAAGAATCATTAAAAGTGCACAGTTCTAAAAAAAAAAAGAAAAAAAAATAAAAATATCATGATTATCGATCAAGTCTGAGCATAGCAGTGAATGACGATTGTTAAATAAAGTTTTTCATTTGGAATAACACGATCATTGCGAGTATTTTACACATGAAGGTACAAAAAAAAATTTTTTTTTACTTCGCATGCAGTGGAAAAAGCAAAACCTCGGCAGATATCGGTTGAAACACGCCAAAGTTTAATGCTGGCAAAAGCGATATTTCTAGTTGAACCAGATATACATTTCGACGCTTCGTTTAAAATTTAGCCGGGATTTTTCGTATCGTCGTGCAAGTTCTCTTTTTGCGCCTCTGCATTTTTTCTCCTTCCTTTATTTTTATAACGATACACGAAGATCGCGTCAGCCGTGCGTTGCGCTGTACTATGCAAACAATGCGTATACATATTTATATGCTCCCGTCGGATATCGCGCCGATGAAATCGCCGTTATGATGAGAATGGGGGCTCCGGCGGAATATCTGAATGGTATTTAACCGTCGAGCCCCACGGTCGGATTTTATGAAGCCGGCCGGAGCTGATTAAAGTTCTATGCCGTTCTAATTTCAGAACTTCCCTCCCGCCAGATGCAGGATCTGTCGTAAGTTTATCGCGCGAGGTCCACGCGCGTTCATCACGCGCGAGTCGTCGTAATTCGAATCAACGATACGGGAAACGTCTTTATCGCGCGGCCGCTGGGTCCGTGCTTTAATTTTTCACGTCATCGGTATCGACATACACGACATGTATATATGCATGTACATACATTCATATACAATCCGGCTGCGTATCTGCGATTGCATCGAAACGCGTAATACCCTCGAAATCCGGATGCGTTAAAGTCAGCTTACACAATCGAGATGAAATTATAGGCTGTAACGCGACGCGTATCGCACACAAACACACACATGTGCGCACATGCCGCACGAATCGTAAAGTTATTCGTGGAACTTTAAATTCTTTATGCCGCGCGCGATTTGATTAAGGCTACCTTCGGCAGTAAAGTGTTTCCGCGCGGCGCGTTTCGTACGTTTCCAAATCGGAGCTTGCCAACAATCTGCCCCGTGCACATCGTGCTGCTCTGATTGAAACTTTCGACTGTCAGAAACATTACACTCGTACTGTCAAACGCATGTTTTGTTGAAGCATGTATGCAACTTGGATGCGCGAGATTAAACGTCGGGATTGTACACGTTTAATCCAATCGACACGAATTATTAACAATGAATGTACCTCGTTACATTTCCTTACAATCCGTTTTCTTCTCGCGGGGTACGCGTCGCGTAGTTTTTTTCCCCTCACGTAACTAGAGAAATCCAGTCACATCTTGCATTTTATCTCCCTTCCACGATAAACTTCACCTCTCTCACGCGCGTCTCCTCCGTGCCTAATTCCATTAAAACTTACGGCGGAAGAATTTTTAATTCTTGCACGTATCAGTTTTAATGATGCAGGGCACAAACGAGAGATGCGCGCTTCGTTTACATATAAAAAATTCACAATCGTATCACGCTTTCCAGAGGAATTTCAACGCGGGAAGAACGCGCGAAGATGCAACCGCGAGGATCCTCTCTCGCGGAGAGCGAGAAGGAGCAGTTCTATCGGGATAATTCGCGAGAATGAAGGTCCTCCGTCTGCCCCTCTTTCTCATCCGCCGGCTTCGATTTTGCGCAAGTGGAAACAATCGACGCTGCTCAGCCGCGAATATAATTCCGCCGTCGCCGCCGCGTTGTTCGACGCGCGCTCGCCTCGACGTTCATCCCTCATCCCTATATCCCCGCACTGCGCGGATAATTCTCATTCAGGAACTCACACAGAAATCCTATCCCGCTGCAACGGAGCGCTGCATCCCGCTGCGACGGTCGCGAATGCAGACGGCCACCGAATTGCGCGTCGCGCAATGTGCACGTATGGGTGTACGCACGCATGCACGCACGCACGCACGAGACTCGCGTCGTGACACTGCCGCGTGCGATATACGGTTTATTTCCGTCGACGGAAACGTGACACCCGCTGCGACGTAAGGGAGCTGCGCGGACCCGTCGCTCCCATTCAAGAGTCGCCGGCGGACTGCGAGGCTCGCACCGTGTCGAGATATGGGAGTGGTGGGAGCATGGGAGACGCGGGACCAGGGAGGAGGGGATGTAGTACTGCGTTGGGCGAGTGGGAGAGGACGACCGTGAGTACAGGGGGATGAAGGGAGCGCGAGCGAGATGCACAAAGAGAAGGAAGGAGTGACGGAGTAGGAGGGAGAGAAAGTGCGACGATGCGAGAAAGCAGAGACAGGGATGCAGTTACGCGGAAGACGTGGACCGAACGAGGAGCTAGCGAAAGCATCGCGTTCGGGAATGGGAGAGAGAAAGAGAGAGAGAGGGACGGAGCGCGGGGGCGAAGAGAACGAAGAAAGAACGGAGGCGACGAAGAAACGCGGATGCCCTAAGCACCTGGGCGACGAGGAGGAAAAAGAAGGACGGCGGGGCGGAACAAGAGAAGGACTGCAGGGAGTAACAAGGTTGGCGAATGCGTTATCCTTCCTCTCTCCCTCTTTCTCTCTCTCTCTTCCTCTCTGCGACTTCCCTTTACCTTTCCTCCCTTCTCTATTCAACTCTTCTCTACGCTTCCTCCATCCCTTTACCTCCATTTCTCTTGCGTTTCATTCTTCTCCCTCGTATCTGACAGTTTTGCACCCTCCGCTTCCTGCGCCTTATACGCGCCATTTTTTCCTCTACCAGCCCGCTCTTTAGACACATTTCGCGATCTTTTCTCGGGCGTCCTCGCGAGCACCGGCCCATCCTTCTTACTTTACGCGCCTCCTCAACAGCAACATGCTCGGGCGCGCATAGACCGCAGAAACGCGAAAGGATTATTTGCGCCACGGAACTGCCGCGATTATCGCCGGAAGACATCTTCTGAAAGAAGCTCGTGCTTCCTTTGATTACGGAATATGTGCAACAAAAAGTTTCATATAGAAATTGCATATAAGCAGATAGGCACACACACGTATAATATACATATATCGTACATATAAATTTAATCTTCGAAAGGATTATAGAAAGGTTTCTTTTTTTTTTATTTCTCTTATAACGTCCAAGAATGATCAGTTTGGCTTGATAATGCTTCGCGCCCTGAATATGATTTATTGCAACATTCTCGCCGATGATTTATTATAGGTTATCTTTTATTTCTGAAAAATCGTATTTATTATTAAGGATAACATTATTTAACGTTTTTCGATATCTTTCGAATTTTAAATTTACAAATAAAAGATTACTACATCTCGAAATTAATCTAGAATTAGGGCTTTATATCTTCATCTCCGGCTGCTGAATATTGTTCTGTATTTACCTAACTACTGTATTTTGTAACAGAATTTCCATAGAAATGATGCGAATGTACCGAGCTGCATTCCTGCAGTCGTACTGCGTAACTGCTACGGATGCTTCAAATCGTGAGTGGACAAATTGTCTACCTCTGGGTGTATCCGTATTAAGGGTATTATCTTCGCCCGTAGAATAAGCATACAAAATAACTGATGGTGGATGTAATCACTCTATATCGCATATACGATCATTTTGCATATATAAAGTATATAAAGTAATTATATTACTATACATATATACATATATTTAAAATGTCATGTATTTACATTTTTACTATTATAAATTATTGTGATATAATAATATGCTGACGCTATCGAAAGTGAGTTTAATTATTTTTTTATACTATAATAAATGATTATTTTAAAATATTTTTAACAATATAACAATATATATTTTTAACAATAAATTTGATTAATCCATAAGAAAGGATACTATTACAGAGGTAGAATTTTAGTGAATAGTGGAATTCAAAAGGGAATTTTTAGTATAAATTAAAATAGAAGAAAAACAAGATAAACAATAATTAAAAATATAAATATTTTACTGATTTTATTTAATAAAATTGATTAATTTTTTTAAAAGTTATTTATAACAAAATATTTTTTTAATATACAGCTTTTGTTATTTTTTATAAAAGAGCTAATAATTTATTGAAAATAAAAGTATAATGACAATTAAAACGGTTGTGTTATTGAATGAACAAAATGCGAAATTTTGTGATTTTACTGGAAAACTTTACTGAAAAAAAGGCTTTTTTTCCCACTTATTCCCCTTTTAGCATAAAACATTTATATACAGTAATTTTACATAAAAAAGGTTTGAGAAAAAATGATTTAATTATTCACTGATAATTTTATTATTTTAACATTTCTTTTATACTACTTTGTATTGTTAGTTTTTGATATACCTATACAGAAAGTCAATAACATGCATTTGAAATAAATTTTTTTTTATTTAACATTGACAGAAGGATTTTATTGATGAGAGAAAATAAATATTTATTTTTGGTTAATGTTTAGTCAAAGATAAATCGAGATAAAAATTGTTTCCAGACTAAAAAATCAATTTAAATTGGATTTTTTGGAAATACGAGAGCTTTTCTTGTCAGAACGAAGAGTATATGTATACAGGATTTGTTTCTATATAATCCATCTACGTGATATTGCTATACATAGTTATATTTAACTTATCTGGCTCATATACAATATAGTTTCTAACAACTGCCCAATAGCCTCAAGGACTTTGAGCTTCGTGAATAGAATACCTCTAGGACTAAGACTTGTAATAAACTAACAAGAAATCAGTTACTATTATGATATTGTATATATGTACTTCTTGTTTCGAATATCAATCAACCATTGTTCGTCAAAATTGTAAGAAGAATTTCTGTAAAATCATCATTGACATAATTCGTTGCCAAAAGATTTCTGTCCATTAAAATTAAAGAGATGAGGAACATTAGAAAAATACCTAAGAACACAAAAAGACAAAAGATTTATAAAATTAAAATTATATTTATAAATATTTTTATACGGAGAATTCAGAAATAATTGATATAAAAAAAGAAAAGAGCGCAGAAAACTTTAAAGTCTTGTACCGTTTTTATCGAGATCGCAGTTTATTTTCGTGGTTCGTAAAAGCGATCATGAATGCTCAATCATGAAACGACTTATAACTAAGTAATATCTCATAAAATTCGATATCGCAGATTGAGTTTTCCACTCAACACGCCAGCTTGGCTTGGCTCATGGGGGTAGTTCAAAGTGGGCCAACAGGGATGTACGGTATTATGAGAAAGCTTTTAAAGGACTTACAAGTTCGGTTTCAAGGTGAAAAGCAACGACGCACTGCATAATACGTACATTACAATAAAAATAACTATTAAGGTATAAGATTATGCTAATTAATACTTCTAACTAATTACTTAATGAGATTCTAAGAAGAGAAATAAGTTGCTGTTTTTAAGTTTGAAATAGAATTTTTCAATAAAAACTCGTCTGAATTTTAAGAAGTAATTTATTTCTATTATTATAAAGCTGTAATAATATAAGTAAATGATTATTTTTATGCATTTTTACTTTTAATTGATATGAAGTACAATAATCAATACTATCATTAAATTTAATTTATTTGCACAAATGAGCATGTTGATAAAATTTTGTTTAACTTATCAAAATTATGAATATTGTTAATGTTACAGATATTAATTTCAACTTTCCTAATGTAGCCATTTACGCGCCGTTAATGCGTATGTAGTTATTATTTTACATTATTGTATTATAAACTTATTATGTTTGAAGTCGATCTGTTTGCAGATATTTCCATCAAATATGGCTTTATAAATTTCCATCCCAATGAGAACAATTTTTGAAAATGATAATTGACTTTTCATAGATCGCTAGTTTAGATCGGATTCTAATTCTGCTGAATTTGCTCAAAACTTTCCTCGTTGTTAATATTGTTCTCAGGGAAAGGTCAATTTCAAGACTTTAATTCTTTAGTCTATTACTATTCACTTTACCCATCTTTGCTAGCTTTAATAATAAAAAGATAAACGGAATTAAAAATGTTAATTGAAAAAGAAAAGAAAAGGAAAAATGTTTTTAGTCGGATAAAAAAATGTATTTGTTTAAAGAAATAGAAATAGAATGTGAACTGGATAGTTCTTAGCTAACCTAGATGGACACAATGCCATATAATTCTACATATGTAATTTATATTTAATATAACAAAATAATAAATATATAAAATATATAAAATATATTAATACATTTTTAAATGTATTAATATATTAAATAAATTATATATATAGAATATAAGATTCTATTTCTAATAAACAAATAAGAGACTTAAAAGTATTCCTTGCTGCGGAATCATAACTTTTTTTTATACACCCCTATTGGGATTTCCCCTGGAATTACATATCTTTTCGGTTTGACTCTTGTATTACATTCTTTATTACACGGACACACTTTGTTTGAGGCGCTCTGTATTCTACATGCGTCGCAATGTTATTATTCCAAAAATGTTCCGGGTATATCGAAGTGTACCCTTCGCTTCAACCGCAGCTGATAGAAAAATCCGACATGGCCGACCCTTCTAGACTTTTGACTGCCAGCTCGCCTTTCTCAATACGCAAAGGTTTCTTCACATCGGGACGAATAAGGTAGAAGCTTTTAGAAAGCTCTGCATCTTCTGCCGTACAGAACATATATAATACATAGTGAATCGTCTAGTTACAAGTTAATATCTCAATAACTANCTAAGATACTGAAAGAATAAAAATGTTAAAATTACTTGTAGAAAGAATATTTAATTTATACCAGTATACAATTGTTTTAAGATAAATTACTTTTCTGTTTTCATAGTTGTATTTTGTATTTTTTTTTTGTAAAAGAAGTCTTATCTTGAAAAGTTATCAAAGTATTAGCTTGCAACAGATTATGCGGTTCTATGCATGGTCTGTTTGTGTTGTTAGCCGATGTGGAAATGCGCATTTGCCAGTTATCAAAGACAAGAATGTCGGAGTTCACGGCACGAATTTTTCATGAAATGCGGGCTGACTGAAAGGCTCGGCTGAGATTAGGTCACTGGCCAATTTCCGTACTCTCTTTCGACTCACATCTTTAGCGTCGGAAAGAAAATTCGTATTGTATTTTAGCATTTAAGAAATGTCAACAGCTTTAGCTTACTACGATATCACCATTGATATCGCTAGATTCTCTTTAAAATATATGCAAAGTTCCATTAAATATCAGGATTTATATCTTAATGATTTTTCCGATCAGTGACTTTATAATGATAGTACTATATTTATCGTATATTTATATTAACATATTGTACATAAGAGTTAAAGCAATGGTAAAAAGAATTTTAAAGAGGAAGAATCATATAGTATAAAATGTTTTAGACGATATCCTTTCCGAATAAAAAAAATATTTCATAAATCTTTCACCAGAGTATGACAATAAAACATTTTTATCCTTGTACTCATTTATTTATAGCTTCAATCTCGATGAAAAATGTTATTTCTGAAAACGCTGCTGTTTTTATATTTCGCTTCTTTATATTTCGCTCAACGTGCCGCAATTGAAAAAAGATGATGTAAAACCGTAAATCGTAATAGTAAAAATATTAGGTCGTTCGACTCAATCAAGGAAATTATTGGTGCTGCGCGGAGCGGAAACGTTTCGGAAGTTACAAAAGCAAACATTCCAGTGCCTGTGCGAGTGGCATTTCGCGCTTATCTCGCGGTATTAAAGCGACCCTGACTTTTTCTCGTCTTTCGCCCGGCGTCCTAGTCGCGTACGTGTCACGTACACGCAAAAACTTACGCCGCCATGCCGGGAGCGGCTACGGGCTCATTCGGCCGGAAGTACCGGACATCGGGTGAAATACGATTGCACACCGGCGAACGTACAGCGGATGGGAAGAATGGGGACGCGGGATCGCGGAATATCGGGTGGTTGAGGTTGTAAGGTTGAAAGAGGGAAACTGAAAGAGATATATCTAGAAAGAGAGAGAGGAGAAGACGGAAAGGCAGACAGAGAGAGAAAGAGAGACAAAGAGAGAGGAATACACAGGATCATCTCCATGCGCGCAGTGGCACTCGCACTGTTTTCCCCTTTTCCCCTTTGTTTAACCGGACATCGCCGCAGTTGTTATTTACGTCGGGCGATGAATAACAATGAACGGGAACGTATATTAAACGTATCTATAAATTCGAGCGCGCGGCGTGACAATTTTCGCTAGGATCGCAACAGGGAAAGATGGGCGGCGTCGATGGCGGCGACGGCGACAGCGGCGGCGACCGCAGTGATGGCGATGAGAGTGCATATGGCGAGAGAGAGTGCATTAAAAACGATCGTTGACGGAACGATGGAGGAACGGACGCAGATAGTGCCCGGCCATCCGACCGATCGTTTTCCATGCTCGCCCGTACACCCGCCCGAGTCCTTCGCCGCGTGTTCACGAGCGTTTTCACACGAACGAGCGACGCGTGCTGGCATTGTTCGGGCCAGACAGGCGTTCGCGCACGTTCGCTCCTTTTTTCCCCTTATTTTTCCTCACCTCTGTATAATGTCGATTCCTGGGAAAACTGGAGTAATGGAAGAAAGCGCGCGAGAAAAATAAGAATCGAGTTGAAAAACAGCTCGCTGTTAACCGCATAAGGGTGTACATCCTGAATGAGAAGAGAGTGTAGAATGGAAAGATTGTGCCGCAATTATTCGAAATACAGTACCGCAAGACAGATATTCGCGTAGGATTGAAATCTTTAAATAAAAAATTATAATTGTACCGGCATTAAAATTTTCTTGTCTTTTTAAAACGTATAATTAATTATTTCAAGTTGGTATCAATGTGAATTTTTTTGTAACTTATACAACTACTCATTTTCAAGGTTCTTATTGTTTCTTAGAATGTTCCAAGTATGAAACATTCTAAAATAAAGATTTATAGCATGACAAAGTTATCTGAAAGATTTTTAAATCAAGTTACAGTGAACAATCACCAAAATGGTATACAAAATGATATACAGAAATATATAAGAAAAATTTATCTATATTAACTTTTTCACTAGGCAACAGTGCGTTGCGATTGCAATTTACAAATTATTTTAGTATTCTGTCAAGCACATGTAGCTTGATATTGTTACATGAATTGGAACCGCGTTCATTTAAACTTTTCATCTCAGAACAACCATTCCGACAACACAAAGTTGACATATGGAGATTCTATTGCCGGCCACCCTGCGTAATCATCGAGCCCCCGGTATCGCTAGACCTGTTGTTGATAATTGCGAACCATTGTAAACGTTGCGAACGTGCGAGGAAAGAGCAGCAATTGTTTAGCCCCGTTTGCGGCGGGCAGTATTCAAAATCGCAGTGCGTCCGAAGCTACAAAGCGAATATTAACTCGCACAATATTTTCGCAAGGTACTTCATGAACGTATTTCACCGTCCGCTGAAATCAGACCGATGAAATTTCACCGATCTCCTCCCCTTTCACCCCCCCTATTCTCCCCCGATTGTGTCTCGTCGCGCGGTAGGCAAGCCACCCCCGTTGAATATTGATGTAACATCGTGTGTCGTCGAATGGAATGTCACGGCAAAAGAACGTGCCGACCTATGTGTTCGACATATAGATTAGGGAGATTTTATTAACGTAAAAAAAAAATAATATTTTCTAATCTAAATTAAAAATCTTTATTATTTCAGCGATTTTGTATACGACGTAATATCTCATATAGATTAATATGTAATATTAAGAGAAAAGCTAATATATCCAGTTGATGGTCAGCTAGTTTAATTAGACGGATTTTATTTTCAATAAAAATTATCCAGTGCAATGTAATTTATCTGTACCGTATAGCCTGCGTCATCGCGATTTTTAATGATAAAACATACAATTACATATAAAGTTTGCAACGTAGAGACGGAAATTATGCTGCTACTTTGAAAGTAACGACGTCGTTACATCTTGATGCTACGTATTCGTACAGATACTTATTTTTATTTCTGTATTTTTTTTTTATCCGGCACGGTATCTGCAGCGGCGGCCGCGAAGCGAAATAAAAGAAACTTACCAGATGAGATAATAAACGGGGCGGATTATAACGGCTCCTGTAACGGTGTAAACATCCGGACCGACCTGGCTCCTGGTCGTAACGTTTATGATAGGTGCGTATCAGGTCAAGAGCTCCGTGAAAAATTTGTTGCTAATGTACCGGTGATCTATCAAATACTGCGCCGTAACGGGCGGGGATGACGTGCAGAACTGTCATTTCGGGTATATCGTGCTTTCACACGTCGTTTTACACGTACGTGAATTTCACGCTGTTGTAAAACCACAACGGGGAGGATGACACGTAAGATATTAAAACATTAGTCTCCCACGCCGTCGTAAAGTTCAGCAAACATTTTCGACGACGTTATCGTTGTGTAGCGCGCGCGCGCGCGCGCGCGCGCGTCCCCGAAAAGAACGATAATAACAACTTCGCTCTCGAGTTTAATGACACGTTGCATTCTTCCTATCGTCGACTTCACGCTTCGTCGTCTCACATGTCCTTTATCACGTTGCCACTTGTTCCGCGCGTATCGTGTGAGATACTTTTCGTCGCCCGACTAGATTACCGAGTGGATCTTAAGAGTCGTGTGGCAGTTCGAGCCGTACTTCCTTCGTTCCTGCAACAAAGCTCAAGTTTGGTGCGGAGTTTCTGGTAAGAAAACCAAGAGGAAAATTTCAAGAACTGTCTCACTGCAGGACCCTCGGCTCTTTCACCTGGCTTCTCGTTCGTCTCCAATTTTTATATCGTAAATTCTTGCCTCTGCAACCCACTTCTCTTTGTAGATCTCCGCATCCAAACACTCAAAATAATAGGAATCTTATGCTTTGAGGCAATGTGTTCTTTTCTGTAGCTCACACAAGCTTTTTGCGAGCTCGGTTTAATCGGTTCCCCTCACGAAACCATGTGACGCTACCCTCGCTTCTGTATCTTACTTCTTCGCTCCACCCTATATAGCGTAATGTCGAATAATAAGCAGCCAAAAGCACCCGGCGTAATATTACGTCGGATCGTGTGGTAGATAGTGCGCCGGCTCCTCGTCTTCCAAGTTCCTTTGCTTAAACGGGTCGTCTCGCCCGAAGGGCGGCTTATCGTGGCGGACTGCAACCGCTGTTCGAAATTTCTCAGAGTGCCTACTCCCGTCGTTCGCGAAACCAAGTTTCCGGCCGTACAAATGCATATCCAGGGGTGTTTCTCGCGAATTGCGAGCGGGACGCGCGCCACAGACACGATTGTGCTCGCGGGAACGAATCGGGCCAGGGAATATTTTACAGGGGGAAAAATAGACGGCTCAGGAAAATTTCGTACGTATTAAAAATTATTTTATCGACCGATGAAATCGAGCGTTTCGAGATTATTTTCGCTAGAAAAATTCAAAACAATTATTTTATTTCACGTAGTATTCGAAATTGACTGTCGCCAAACATTTTTGCCAAATTTAGTGATATACGCGTACGCCTTAACGTAATAAATTAAAACAATACAAATGCACCGTGACATTTATATAAAATATTTTTAATGCTCGCATTCTATGGATAATATACGCACATGGTTGCGCGAGCAGCCGTGCTTCTATGCCGCACAAATGTGTCGCGTGATTTATCGTTAAGCGCATATACGCGCGTTCATATAGGCAAACTCATCGGAAGATAGGATCACATGATTACCTGCTGTAGTTGAAGCACAATACCTGAAAGCAATGATGCATAATACAAAGCTCTCGCTTTTCGCTCCCATGCAATCGAGCAATCGCGTCACGATCGTGTCTCCCTTCCTCTTTCTTTCGCGTTCGCGTTCGCGTTCGCGTTCGCGTTCGCGTTCGCGTTCGCGACATTATTGCGATACGTCCACAAATAATGCGCTCAATGGTTACAGTTTGCCGCAGATTAAACCAAATCGCGTAATTGTACTGTTGTGAATATCGTTTATGCACGTCGTGCGAATGTCATCTGTGTCGCTGACACAAGTCACTCCCGTGACTTTAAGTAGCTGTTATGCTACTTCGTGTTGCAAGGAGATTACATGGATCGCATTTCGAAAGATGGTGCGTAGCTGAATAGGTTCGTCCTAAAAAGAGTAAAGTTTTAACAGTTCTTATCGTAGAGTTCCTCTATATATACGCTTTTATTTAAAGAATTGGAGTTTCGCTTGGTAAAAAGTCGATTACTTTTTAAATAATATATTATAAGAGCAGACTAAATAAAAAAGAAGAAATGAAAGAAAAATGCTGACTTTTTTCATTTTTATTATTATCTCCGATAATTCGGTCAAGGTCTTAAACGCGACTCTATATTTTTTTCTTTAACGAATTATCGAGCTCCGAATTCTATTTCGATCTAATTAATAAATTTCAGTAATGTTTAACAGTTTTTTATTTTATAACATTATAGAAGATGAAATACTTAACTTACACATCTTGAATAACTTGTAAATTATGTATAAAAAATTGTTACAAAAGTTGCACGATTTCGAGGGGATTATTTTATAATTATTTTATATATGTATATATTTTTTATAAGTGGAATGCATTTTGCATGTCATTTTCTAACTGCAATATAAAAAATTATAACATTCCATTAAAAAAATAAAATTAGCTTTTAAATCTCTGAGGCGTGTCTCATATATGTTATATTACTTAAATTATATTTTTTTCCTTTTCTCTTTCTATTTATATATACACATATACACATACACACATAGATAAATGGAATATAAAGTTTCTTTTTTACACATTTAAATTATGACGGAAAAACATCACGGTGGAAATCTCACATTTGTAAGCTGCATTACGGCATTAATATCATACATTAATAAGAAATACGTAAAATATCTCGCTGGCCATGTTTTCGCTGAATATCATGGGATTAAAAAGCGTTCCGCATAACGTCGATAAAGATGCGGAGACGGCTATACGTATATGTACAGCGTATCCATTAAACGCTCCCCATTCTCCGCGTCGCGTATCTCCGCAAGCGGTCGCGGCACGTGTTTCTCTACCGTTTTGCGATTCCGTTTGCGTGTTACGAAGCGCGTCGTTTCGGATCGGCCGCGGTTCGATGGCCCTGCCCGGACAGCGACGCGAGCTGGACAAGAGCCGCATCGGGACATTCGTCTATCCGCTCGGGCCTCGGTCGCTCATGCGTGCTCGTATGCGTGGGGCCAGGACAAACGGGCCGCTTTGTAAACGCGAATTTCGCTCGTCGCGTAGCCGACGGTCGACGCGGTTCCGGTGGCTTCTGTCCTGTCACGATTACGCGCTTCCGTTTCGCGCGGTGCGATCGTTCGTGCCTCGCTGCGAGAATCAACGTGCGGCGGTTATATAGACACCCCTCTGACAGGTCGAGCGGGATACGCGATGCCTGACGAAGGGTCGGGGGTGAATGACGATGGAAGGTTGTAAAATGGAGGAAGGAGCAATTCGAGCAGCGCGGCCGCGACCGCGGGCTTTTACGAGCGCGCTGTTACTGAGCTACTTTGATAAGTTAATTGAAGCATTCACAACGCATTTCGCGTTTTACTAGGTTTTCACGCTACTCAGGTTACACTGATGCCGTGATGGCTTGATTGCGCGGATATTATAAGGACGTCCATTTCTATAAAGATTTCATGACAAGCCGGTAACCCTGGCTGAGCATAATTTTTTCGTTATAAATGATTGATAGTTTAGCTGATAAATTGATTTTGAATTATATTTTGCTTTCTATGTAATTTTTAATAAGTTTTGTTATCTGTAAGATTTTAGTTTATAAAGATTTAAAAAGTTTACAAAAATTATTAAATATAAAGTATGAAAAAAATTACGATACGCAATTTTGATAAAAAAATTAAAAAAATTTAAGGATTTATTATTATTAAAATTTAATATAAATAGAAAGCCTTTTTAATTTATAGTTGAGATAAGTTAAAATTCTTTGAAAAATAGAACATTTTTATTAAATAAATAAAAGAAAATTTATAAGATTGCGCATTATAGTCTGTAATTAAATTCCTAATGTGTTTTTATTATAAGTTATTTTAGTAAATCTTTTCTAAAATTATTTTATTCTTATTATATAGTTAATATATTTGTAAAAAAAATTTTTTAAATCACTGAAATAGTGTACCAACGATTATTTGTAGTTTTTTTTCTGTCTGGCGAAGAGATTTATGATAAAAGTTTCGTGGTGGTATACACACGTACAAAGTCGTGGTATTTACTTTTACACTGAACTTTTTTGCTCTATTTATAGAAAAATGAAATTAGTGGTCTACTATTGACTCAGTTTGTAAGAAAAGAAATAGACATAAAATTATTTTTTGAATTTGTAATATAAGAATTAATAGTAATTAATAGTATATGAATATACGTTACATGTACAGTGTTCAACAATTTTGGAGACAGTTGAGACAGTTTAAACAAAGATTGTAAGAGATTGCAAAGATTGTAAGACAAATGCAAAAATTGTTTTCACACGATTTCTCGTGTTTACATTTTCAATCTTTTATTTTATAACGAATACTTTGTGTGCATATATATCATTAAAAATAATAAGCACTACAAGCAAAGAGCATATTAACGATTTTTCTTAATGATGCGTTCATGTTTACTTTGGCGCCTGTTATGTGATATGCTCTTTGATAGCTTGCTTCTCAACCGTTCGTTAGCTATCTTACATTTGGTCTCGTAAAGTATTCGCTTTAAAATACCAGCAATTACTTTTCTTTATCACATAATTTATTCAATACAAGACTAGAAATTTTCTCATTTTCAAGTAATACAGAGTTTCTTTCATGTAGTAAATTTCATCGCTACGGACTATCCTATGAGAGCCTATCAGACAGGAAAATCGCAACGAAAGGGGTAAAGGATGGCGCGCAGCTACTCGCTCTGAATACCGCAAAGTCGAGGAGTTGACTCTCGCCGGTTTCTTCCGTAATAACTCTTTTGGCGTCTACAATTAGTGGTTAGTCCCGGTTGCTTGCACGCCAAGCACGTCTGCAAATGCTTCATAAAGCGTTGCACTCCACCGGTGGAGAGGTCGAGGTTCCAAGCCCGAGGCGTACTCTCGCTCCGTCGTCCTCTCGCAGGTTGAGTCGAGGTGATTAAACGAACGAAAGTAAGACGACGAGATGATGTGGGCGGGGAAGAGAGAAGGTGATTAAACGGGGTGAGAAAGTAGATGGTCCACCGAGAGGCGTTGGCGCCGTTGCAGGCAGCTACGTGGGCTACGTACGAGGGTACGCTCGCCAGTTAGCTGCCACCAATGTAGACATTAACTGACTTACGCTGCCCGCGGGGCGAAAGCCCTCCTCCTCTCCTTCCCGGCGTGAAAGGAATAACGAGGAAATAATTATGAGAATACGTGTCAAGATTTTACGGCATCGCCCGCGAGGAGAGAGAGAGACGCAGCTGCGCTGCCTTTTAAACGCGTACTTCGCGCCCGGCACGTTTCTCAGTCCGTGTAACGTCGAAAATCGAGGTCGTACACGACTCCAGCGATAAATAATTCGAAATATGTCAAATAACCGTGTCCGAATCCGTACACATACACTCTGTATACGAGCCCGTCGTAATTATTGCCAGATGTCGAACCGGATATTACAAAAAGGGAGGCTTCGCCTAAAGAATTCTCGATTTGTTACGCTTTCTAAATTGCAACGTAGCTCTATTGTATTCATTTGGACTTATTCATCGGTCGTGTAGACGACAACTCGCATCTTGTAAAAAACGACGCGCATTTCTTTTGAAAGGGTTTGGGGTTATTCGTTGTGGAAACTTCGAGCCTTTGCGTTGGGGTTGACAGTATATAAAGCGTTGCGATTCTGACTCGTGCTCATTCTCGTTCTGTACGCTAGCCAGCACGGTTCGCATCATTCGGCAAGTGAATTTACGTACGTGGCGATCGACCCGGAGAATAACACTCCGAGACGTGTCGATATTCGAAGCGTCGGACTTTGAGTCCCAGACGACATAGCGAGCACAGCTCGTAGGCATACGTTGCCGAGACCATAGTCTCCAAACGGTCATCCCGGACGGCGATTCAACGAGACGTCATCAGGACGATTGTATCCAGAACGAGATCCAATAAAGACATTTACACGAAACCACAGTGTAGAGTTCAAGTACTCTCACTGACGATACAACAGTCCGACATGACACAACCGGATTTACGACGGTCGATTCGCGCTGAATCCAATTGGGAATTCTAAGAGAGAGAGAGATAAAAAGCACAAGTGCGGAGGACAAAATCCAAATCTTTTTTTATTATCTCTCGATTATCTCTAAATTCGTCGCTGTCGCAGGGTGAAAAGGGCTCGAGATGGTTGGGATAAGCAACTGACCCACTGAAAACGTTTCTGTGAATCATGAGCGAGATTTAGCGCTCCTCTTTACTGTACACGGAGCGATTAATATGCATTTTATCCTAATTCTGCTTTATTTCGTGCTAAATGCGAGGTCGCGTATGAATTACAATCACTTAGAAGGGCAAGAGGGTAGGGCACTTAATAATAATTACCGTGAAAATTATGGGGGGGGGGGGTGCTCGCTTTTACTACCATAAATAAGTGAGAAGGGAAGAGGGAAGTCATTTTTGCACCCTTCTCCCGGCTTTTCCGCCGACAGTTACCTTTTCCATCCCCCTACTTTTTGTAACACCCTCTCGTTTCTTATTTTAATCCCATTTTCCTTCGTATTAACTCTAATTTATGTCATACACGTGCTTCTAAAAATCTCGTGCCCGCTACGATCCTTCTGAAACGTTCGTAATATCGTATCCCCGATTCGTTCTATTTATCCCCGTGCGTTATATCATCTAACTTATACAGACTCTGTCACAAAAATATTGCCACTCTTCTCAACTGCAGATACGAAATAAGATGAACGGTAGTTACTTCACCGTCGGAACAACGATAGCTTTTGACTTATAAAAGATATGGAATGTTAAGAGATTATGGCAACTGACAGCCAAGCATAATATAATTTAGTTTATATAAATTAAATCTAACCATTTAACAGATTTTTAAAAGAATGTACTACGCTATCTGTTAAAAAATACGTATTTTTCACCATCTCGTATATTTCAACTTCTATTTCTTCTTTTTTTTTCTATATCTTTATATTGATTAAATAGCGTTAAGTTCACCATGTAAATTCTTTCAATTTATCTAACCATTCGAGTTGCGATCTCTTTTGTTGTAATGCCGAGAATTCACTCTTCATTGTTCGAAAATCACGAGTTTATCGTGCCTGCGACTACGAAATATCATGGATCCTCTCTCGCTGTCTCGATTTCTCGTGATTTCTATCCAAAGATTTCTATCCAAAGAAGCTCGCCTCTCTGGTTGTGAAATAATGAGGATGGAATCCCGGAAACAATCGTAGGACTCTGGATTTCTCACGTTTCTCCTTTAGAAAAGGTTTATTGTGCGGATAGAGACCGCGAACGGCGACCTCCTTAAATTCTCAGATTTTAATTTTTGTAAAACATAATAGTTCATAAACGAGCAATTACCATCATAAAGCATTGCCGAATTGACGTAATTATCCAGTTGATTTTGCAGTCGACGAGTGCATTATCGATTTTCATACTGCGTGCGATGTTTGAAAAAAAAAAAGATTATATAAATATGTTTTATTATTTAAAAATAACTATATGTTGATGCTGCAATTCTAAACAAAATCGTAAAACTCGTAACCTGTTTTCGTAAGATTCATAGGAACTTATGAGTAGATCTTGAATTCTATGCGTACTGTATGTACTACACTTACTCTATCGCTTCGTAAGCTACGACATTAACGATTGATTCGTAGATTTGCTTAGAATTGCAGCATTAATTTGAAGTATACACATTCTTTTGCAAATAACATGCAAATAAAAGACAAATAATAAAAATATGTAATATTGAAAATCGTTGCGCATTTCGGGGAAAAATCTTAGATGGTGAAATGGTAGGTAACGAATCAACGAGCCGAGAACATTGGATCTTCCGTTCGTCCAAACATTTCATCTCTCCCTTCGGAAAGAATGACTACGATAGATCGACATCCATCGATCGATTGGGTACCTCATTGCGTTCGCGGGGCTCAATGGAGGAAAGATCGTGGACAAAGCTATCGCGCGCTGTTTTGGCACAACGATCACTTCCATATCAACGAAGTTCAATTTGGCAGGACGTGCCTCGTTGCACGGGCGAAGGAAGCATTTACAAAAGCTTCGCGCTATTTTACGAGGGAATCGTGAGAGCACTATCGCGCGCCGGGGATGCCGGCAGTTTAAGTTTTGTTCGATGGGCGCGCGCGCACGAAAAGCGTTCGTAGCGTTCGTATGAAAAGCGTATAGACGGATCAGGTGTACGTTCCACATCTCAGAATACCTTCGTGGAATTTATGATTCCGCCGTGCGGTATTTTCACGCCTTGTTGAATTTCCGCGCGTCCTTATCTCGCGCGTTTGACGCAATGCCGCTCGTCGGAAGTTATTGGCCGCGGCCGATCGTGATAACTCGAACGAAGTGCAACGCCGTTCTTTTTTTTTTACGAATGCGCGTCATGAATATATTCCGGTGCGTATGTACATACGTGCACATGGCACGATACACGGCAATCCGTCGGAATAATATCGGGAAATATTGCTTAACCGCCGTGCTCTCTTCGGGAATTGGGTCGAAAATAATCCGCCGCGTTTGTATCGCCAATTATGGGCGGGTTTATTTGCACGTGAAATCGGAGGTGCCGAATGGTGTTTGTGAGAAATGTTTAGAGATACGCTTTCAATTTGCGAATAAAGTAAATGGATTTGTCAATTAAACGTATTATTGTGACATATGTATTATTTATCGGAAAGATAAATAGACTTTAGTTAACACATTCACTGCCAAGTATATTTTACGTGACTTCACGCTAGCCATTCAAAACTTAAAAAAAAAACTTGTTTTTTTTCTTGCAAATGTAAATAATTGCGTATTTTACGTATCTTTTTATGCAACACACTAATTGAGTGTCCGTCGCGCGTGTTAATTCCTGTATTTAGGTCTTTAACTGATATAATAATGAATTCGGATAAAAATATTTGACTAATATACCGATCGAAATTAAAACACAATTTTTTTATCTTATTGTTAATACAGTTCCTCATTTTTTATCAATTTAAAAAATCACATATATATTTATTGCATCGTTGTAAAATCACGATGTTACACAATCTCTGAACGAACGGTTGCGAGGTCCATACTGGATGATCAGCGGTACAATTTTCACACGGCTATTCGCGATAATCGTTCTCGTCTTCGTACCGTGCTGTTACGAGATTGGATGTCTGCGCTATCTCCTGCTAGGTAGAAAGAAGGAAGATACTGTCGTCACCAGCCGGTCGAGCGAGCGAAATGAACTTTATCACACAGCTGGGATCTCCATTGGAAAACGTGAAGCGCGCGAGAGAAAACCTCTATGCCGGCCCCGTCCCGCCGCGCCGCCCGTCCTGTCATCCTAAGGTGCTCCACTTCGGCTTCGTCAACGTGACGCGCGCGCTTCGGCAGGGTCAGCCGATGTAAAAATATTTATCAACTGCGTAGCCGTGTTAGCCGGCCGCGGTGACGACACTTCGCCGGAGAAGGTTGGATGGTGCACTTGAATTTTGTAAAGTGCACTTAGTCGACAAGAGCTTTCTTTACCGGGCGTGCCGGCGACTTCTCGGAATGACTCCCTTTCATTTCTTCCATCCTCCCCCCTCCCCCTCCCCCCGCCCTCGCGGCAGAAAATCTATTTTTCTGCGATAGAACTCTCTTTCTCTCTAGTTCCCTGCCTATCTATCCCTATCTCATTTCGCCGCCGAGAGCGGGAAAGGGTAACATTGAAGCGGATCCAGGTAAAAAGCCGCGGCTTTTCAGCGATAGTTATCAGATCTGAATTCAATTCAGGCAACGAGAAGCGCATCGGAAGAATGCCCATTCTCTTTATCTATGTTTCGACGCTTTCAACATCCCGGGGTCTCTGTCCCGGGATAGAGAAACAATGTCGATCCACGCTCGAAGAACTCTCGATCCAGTGACACAATGGCCTCGTACCGCCGTGTCGATGGCGTTACTGAATCCTCTTCTTTTTTTTATAACCCTCCACGTATGGGAAATGAATAAATACGCGTACGATGAGAACGAAGAGAACGATACGTCGACCGTGTCCGACCGTGACGGATCGACGAGGATTCGATGCCAATCCAACAATATGACGACGAATTGTCGTCGATTCCAACTGGGTTGTCTCACTTCGTAGATTGGTTCGCAGATGTGCCAGAGATACGAATGCATTTATCTTGGAACTCGGAGATCTCTGACTAATGGAAGTTTACATAGAATAAAGAAATATCGACAATGACGTAAGAAATATACGCGTAGGCCAAACTAGTATTTCTCACTTTAGTCAAGACTAGACCGTAAATAAAAAGAAAAAGTTAATTTAAGATCTAATTCAAAAATATGTGAAAATGTCTTCTCTGGTAATTTTAAAGTATAATTATTCTTATACATTTTTATACGTTTAACGTTCTAACACCGTTCATGCAGGATCCGCTTGGTACTGCGTTTGCTATGTGAAACGTAACACATTATATATGTCTGACCAACGTGTGTAACTTTCATGGGAAAAGTGCATTAAACTCAGCACAATGACCGCCATCGTTGCTCGTTGCCATCCCTTTGAAACGGTCAGCTTCGAGCCGGCCGCGAGTCGGTCGACGATTCAACTTTCATGCAAATGTCCGTCGCGTTTAGTCGCAAATATCTCAAGCGACCACCCAAGATACCGGTCTCTGACCGAGTTATGCGCGCGTCCGCGAGTACAGCGGGACAATAAGAGCTGCGAGGTGGGGAAGGGACGCGGAGATAAAGCTGGCCCCGGGACGGAATTTACGCGGGATTCCGGATAGAAAATAGGGCCGGTATAAGTCACGGATATAAAGGTTAAACGAGACGGCTCTACCGGACTGGCGGAGTCGTTACTATTACTTCTGAGCCTCTAGGTTTTAGCTTGCGCGCGGTTTTCGGAGAGGGAGACAGCTAGAGAGCGATCCCTCTCCCCCGCGTCGCGCTTATACCTCTTCTTACGTCTACGTTTCTCGCCATCCGACTGCCGCGAGCATCGTCCATCTCGCTGATGTGCACACGGCAGCCGGGCCAGAACGGCGAAGAGGAAAGCACGCGGCAGCAACGAGGAAGGAGATAATGCGAACAAGGGACGGACGCGGTGCTTCTAGCCGGAAACTTTCGACGAGAAGTACTCTCAGTCGGTGGTTTTTGTAAGACGGGGAGAAAAGCGCGGGCTATATACCTTCGGAATATCCACCTCTTCTCTCTCTCTCTCTCGTCGTCGCGCCGTTGCCTCGTCTTCGTCGTCGGGCGGCTACGCGAGAATTCGGCACCGCTCCAGTTAACAATCGCGATTAAGATCCTTCCGTGGCCACCGCCGTACGAGCTGCGGACATTAGCGGGGAGATTAACGTTCGCTACGAGCCGCCGTTACGAGCGCGAAAGCCGAGGGGGAAGCGAAGGAAGCGAAGATCTCGTTTCCACGGGCGATAAACGAAGTATGCTCCAACGCGCCCGGATTTCGTTCCGGGAGGGAGACGACGGGTGTATTGGGATTAAGGGGATGTCGGCCGCCGCGCGGTTAAGATGGTTTAGGAAAAATAGAACGGTCGTTTGTGCCGATAACGACGGCTGTTTTTATCGATTAATGCGTTAGTCTGCAAATCGGTATTTAATAGATTATCTTTAGTTAGGGAGGTGGAGAGAAAGGAACTCGATACGAGAGATAGAATTTCAATAACGTTAAGTACTCGAATACTTACAAGTGCTTTAACTGTAATAATTATAATACGTTTTTGTAAATGTAAAATTTGTCATTTAGATTAATTAACAAATTTGAGAGATATTAAGAGAAATCATATACTGCACTTTTAATAATTTATCATTTAATAATAATGTGACAACTTGTTGAAATCAACTTTTCTTGATCATTTTCGTTTAAAAAAAAAAGCCAATTGTATTTACACTACTTTTCATAAATTATACATATATCATTGTGAGGAAAAAATTTTAATTAAATTATAAATATTCTTGTTATACACACACACACACACATATATGTATACCAAGAGACATAACTTGTGCCAAGTTTCATCCGCATTACTCAGAAGTTGTTACCATTCTTCAATCCCAGGTCATATTAAAAGTTCTCATCCATGCCAGGAGGAGGCACTAGGATTTCATACTCGTCACTGCCACTTGCAGTTTCTCCGGTCCATGAACGTTACGAATCACGAATTATTATTCATCCCCTAGGTCGGTCACGAACGTAAACGGCTTTATAGGGCAGTACGAAATCTCGTCGTGTTTTACGACAACCAGTAAAACGACAACCCAGCTCTACCGCGAATATTTCTAATTTCCTTCGACATCTTCGCCGTTAAAAAAAAAAGAGAAGATAAATTTTTTTACTCCCCTACAAAAAAATTAGGAAAACAATTGAGAAAACTCACTTTATCGGTCAGTTGAGACATGTGTGTCTCCACGCGTGAGCTCCATGCGGAATCGATCGCCCGAGAAGGGGGCGCCTGGGAAGGGCGGTGACAAGAATGGTGATAATTCATTGGAAAATCTGCGCGGGAAATTCGCGAAAAGGAGGAGTAGACGGTTGGTTTATGCGCTTTCCGTGGCGCGAATGCAATGCGTGAAGCACTCTAATGCAACGTTTCTCGGTTTGTTGATGGGAATTTGGCAAGATTTTATATGCGTAGCAAACCAACGATTCAACTGACGTGTACCGTTTATGTAAATGCTCGCTACAATCTTTAGAATATGAATCGGAGAATAAATAATCGCTGGACGAAAAATAAAAACAACCCGTAAGACTTTGTTTGATATCGCTGCGATAGTATTGCGTTCGCGATTTCCTGTTCGGCGCGAATATTACGGAGGTGTTTCATGATGAGGAAAAGAATCCTTCTGCTGCATATTAAAAGATCCCCCTGACTTTACGTTGAATGTGTAAAATCACGAATAACTTTAATATTCATGAACTTTAGGCATTTGAATCTAGCTTGGACAAATCGAAATGAATCGAGAAACAAATGCGCGAGAAAGAAAGACGACGGGAACTTTCGGAGTCTCGCGTTATGAAGAGAAAATGTATGTAAAATATTTACATACGAATGAACTGTGTAGAACCGTGAGAATAAAAAATGCAATTCGACGGATACAGAATAAATCGCAGCTTTTGTGAACAATATATGATTAGTGAATCCGTGCAAATCCATTCATATTCATTTCGACAGTATCTTTTTAGTATTAAGACAAAAAATAACTACCTAACCCGGCGCGACATTATAATATGGATGAATTCTCTATCGTAAAATTATTGGCACGGAAAATTTGTCGAAAATTACGTTACGATTTGTACTCCGACTCCTGCAAAGCTGACGTCATTCGGGAAAAGATCGAGAGAGGAAAACAACGGCGAATCTGATAAAAGAGACGTGGGAGATGAAGAGGAAATAGGCAAATAAGAGACGATGGTGCCAGCGGCAATGCGATATACATAGCGATGATGTAAAAAGGAGTAAGAGTCATATATTCCGACATGGTCAAAAGGAATATCTTTTGTTGGTTCGCGGCCGGTTGCCGTTTCAACGACGGATTGACATTTCATTTGAATAACGTTCATCCTGTTTTCATCGTTTTCTCCGTGTCTACGTACTTGCCCGGTGACTTGCTCTTTCGTATCCGCATAATCCTTCTCTGACTTACCGCATTTTTTGAAGGCAGTCGCATGGAAGATATCCCACTGACAATGAGTGGAATCTATTGTCATCGCCGCGCCACACCCCTCGACCTTATTCGTAAAGGAAGTTGTGTCAGAGGCTGGATAATTGCCTGCTCGATATGTCATGTTTCCTACGAGGACATATTAATTGCTTTTACTAATAAATCTGAGCTAAAGAAGACATCAATTTTTTCAAGATAGGGATAAGGGATAGAAAATTCGGTGAACTTTATGATTGAAATGTTACATGCTTCAGTTTGATGTTGACATTGATAATTAATATATAGAACAAAAATATGAATTTAACTAAATAAAATCTGTTACATTTATCTACTAGGTCTGTTTGTGATAATTCTATTTAAAATCAAAAGTAGATTAGACACGAGACACATGTAAATTAAGTTAAAAAGTGATTTAGGCAGCGTTTCCTGCATGTGACTAAAGTAACTTTTCTTTTCACGTAGCAGAAAATGCACATTCTATGCTTTGATATATGCATATACACATTTACATAGCATAAAGATTATGTATCTCGTATACGTTTTCGAGCGTATCGGCTGATTGCAGCGCAGTCGCTCCATTTCGATATCATGTGTAATACCTACCGCTACACGTATCGCTTTCGATTTTGATTTCATTCGTATTAAAAATACTGCAAATATAAATATGGAAAATAAACATGTTCCATTTTATAAAATACATATCTTGTAGAAAATATTTTTATGTAAAATCGACCTCAGGAACTTTATTATACGTATGCAATACGTTTCAGTTGTAGTTTAATTACTTGCCGCGTTAATTGCGCATAATTTTTCCATAAATCGTCCATAGTATTTCCGTAATTGCCGCATATCAAATTTATTGAGTGCATAGGCAATTTTCCAAACGAGAAGCGTGGAGCGTCGCCCTATCACAAAGCGCGGCAGCTCATTCGTTGAATAAACAAATGTACTCTGGCGTGCTGCGACCCACTATTGCCGCATTACGCAATGCCGATTAAACGCGCTTTTGATTATCCTCTTGCGTTTGTCAAATTTACGTTTAGCTTATTATAATATTAATTTGCGCGGGCCGCGAACTCGTGCGGCAGAGTTTTCTCGCGGCTATAAATCCTGACTCGTGTCGCGCTTTTGTGTCTGCCGGGCTAAATCGAATTTTGTACATGTCGTTTGCATCTCGCGATCAAACTACATTTATCCCTATCTGGAGCAAATGCATACGCTGAAAGTAGTGCGAGGCACATGTGACAAATATAGACTCATCCGTGTAATTTAAAAAAAATATATATATATATATGTGCTTTAAATGTTTAAATTCGTTTTGTTTCAAAATTTATTTCTCTCTAGATAATCATATTAAGAATTTGAATGTGAAGAGACGCGTTCACACGACATACTCGAATACGTACAAAAATTAAAATTTGTCGGATTTAAATAAACCTCAAAAATGTCATGTTAACATCACTATTATGCTAAAATAAAATATAGCGATTCACTCGTGAAGAACCGTCAGCATATTTGTATGCGCGAAATTTATCGTATAATCGATAGTTTTATCTATAGTACAAATGTTGATTAAACGTTACGTTTGTTAAACGTAAAACTTCGGAGTGTGCGTCTAATGGCACACGGCGCGGCGTCTTGATCGCGGCAAACCGCCACGTGTGCGGTTAACGAGTTCAGATATTCCGGCCGTATGTCAGAATTTTGCTAGTGAGCCCCGGGTTCAACACGCACGTCCGGCGTGTAATGACCCTCGAAACGTGTCGCTGTCAAACACGACTTGACCTCCGTCGAGTGGTGGGCGACGGTCGAGAGGATGTAACCGCCCGGGATGACTCGGACCTGGGACATGTGCGTGATGCACGTGTGACACGTGCAGCTTTGTCCCGCGCCTGTATTCGCCGCCGGCCTGTATGAATCCGCGGCCGATCGGCCAATAATCGTCACGGGCTTATAATTGATTCAACACGCGCGCTCGATCATCGATTCGTAATCAACCCTGGACCAATTGTCCGAGTTTGGGCCGCTGGCTAGTTTTGCCTGATCTGGCATTATCTACTGCCGAACTATTCATTATTGCTGTCCCGCGCGATAAGAAGCACCCGTGATTCCTGTCGCTGAAAACAGTTGTGTGTATAAAGAGTACTCCGATCAAAATTACCGAAATTTGTATATTAATTAAAAATTGATTAGTTGCAAAATTAACATCTCTAGAATTCGTTATCGAATATTTCCTCTCAAAAAGTCACGGACAATAAAAACTTATCGTAAATTTTGCAGATATATAGGTGTGTATATATACGTATTCAAGCGAAACATTTCCCGTCGTATTGCAGCGGGGAAAGTTTAATTGCCTCGATAAACCGTTCTGAATCGACAGTTTCGAAGCTATTCGAGCCTCGAGGTTCTTCGAGACCGAGAAGAAAGCTGTGCTCGAATGCTTTGTCGATTTGCAGCGTGTGGATTCTGCAAAACAACTTTCCTGACTTTTTCCACGGTTAAGAAAATCGAAAAAATGTCCGCCGTGAATCGCTCTCGTTCACGGAGGTGAGGTCGTGCGAGGCTATCGCTATTGGCGTTTCGTTTCGGGATCGCGTTACAGTGAAAACGCGCAGGGCGGCTGTGCGATGCAGTTGATGCTTTAATTTACGCGGTGCTATCCGTCACGCGGACCGACGAGGGTAGTCGCGATGGAGATTTGGCATGCAAAGTAATTATTCGGCAGAAACTATGCGCAGCGCGACGGCCGTGGCGGCGGTGAACCGAACAAAAAAGAACTCGAGCAACTGCTGACGAGCGGCAAAAAACCGACTGGGAGAATCTGCGAATACCCCTTTCGGCCTAGTCGGACGAGAAAAGAGGGAGCCTTCAATTTTCAAGCGAGATTTATGATGGCCGTTCGAGAAAATTGAACACGGACCCGGGAATCTATAATCTACGATGGAGAAATGGATGCGCTGGAGAGATAATAATCTACAGTGGACTTTATGTTGCCGATCAATAACGGCCATCGAAGGTATTTATCTCCCGGGGTGGTGGTGGGGGGGGGGGGNGGAATGCGAGGGCGGAAAAGACGAACGTCATATCGATTCGGTGGACATTCAGGTATCATTTGGGGAACTTATTGAAAGTTTTAACTGAATTTCATAATGCGGTTAAAGTTTGCCGCTTGAATGGCGGCGTTTGGTCTGCGGGAGACAAGTAATTTTCTTGGAGATATGACTTTCAGTGTGAGGTACAAATAAATATCCTGCAGATAAGATCGGCTAGAATTATAGCGTAGGTAAATAAGAAAGCGCGCGTAAAAAGTTTGGCCCCGAGGGGATTAAAGGCAACATTAATCGATCACCGGATTTAATTCGGTGCATCTCAGTTAAATTGTCGGTTTTTGCGTGTAATACATGTTGTTACAAAAATGACTAAAAGTGTAATCGCAACAAAGTTTGCTCTGTTTCGAAAGTATATAATCTCCCTTTAGGGAGAGTTTAATTTAACCGACAATTTTTAATCTTGCAAGTATATAACCAAGCTTTTTCCGGTAGTATTTTCTGGCACTATCTTGTAGTATTAGCGTCGCAAAGAGACAGCGATTTCAGCTTAATCGATGTGAAAAGTCATGTAATCCCGGCAGACAAGAAATCGGGGTCTTCCCCGTTAATTCTGTTAACTGTCAAAGGATTCCTTATCTTATCTGGAACGTCACAGTACAATGGGGAACAGGACATCGTCATGATGTTTCGTCGTATCCAACCGATACGCAGATCTTGGTACGAAGGATCGAGTATTACCGACGCTCCGCTGGCTGCAAACTACCCCGCGGCGCTATTAAGACCAAGACAACAATCCCCAGTTCCGGTTTCTATGGTTCGAGAGCTTGTACTTGGGTCACGAGCGTCCGTGAGATCGTTTCGGCATTGTACACGAAATTAATAATCGCGAAGCGGATAATATTGAGATTTCCAGCTGCACCAAATAGGAGCGCCTCTGGGCCCCGCATAATTGTTCCAGCTAAAGTACTCCGGTCGTCGGTCGTGATCCTGCGAACGAGATCCAAATTTTCATTCTGATGCATGATATTAGGATGCGCCGGAATAGCTGGAGCGAAAATAGCCGTCTCCGTTGTCGCGAATTCCAATATTCTCGAATGATGATGCTCATCTTTGACGACGCTACTCGAATTTACGTCAGATCGAGTCACGTTAGTTACAAGTCACGCAATATGCAGTGCTTAAAAGAAATTAAAATATTCCATAATAATCTATGATAATTTATATATTTTTTATGTTTAAAGAAAAATAACTGTAATATTTTTACCATTAATATCATTAATATTTTTTAAGTTTAATCTGGCGTCAGTAATTGAAGGAATATCCGGTGAATTTACGTCGCAGAATACATTAGTAACTTTATACTTTGAATCTATAAATGATAATGCATTACTTCATGTTACGATAGTTGAGTTGATCATTAGTTGCTGAGTAAACATCATATTATTTTCTCAAACAAAAAATGTATTATTCATTGAAATGTTCAGTGAGCAATGATTCTTCGATTGACGCAACAAACAGACGTGTCTAGATAGCAGGTGTAATGGAAAAAGCAAAATTGATTTGCCGACGCAAAGTTTGACCGCGAGAATCAATCAAATCCTGGCACGTTTGATTTCTACAACAATTGGATCGTGTTGTTGGGATGCAGCTACATTAATGTGGCACCTTCACTCTTTGTGCTCTCTTTTAAAGAGGTAAAATTAAACTGTAAAATTTCGTAAATCTAATCTTTGTGTCTGGATAAACTGTTGACTTAATTCTTTCAAATATTTTATTTATTAATTTTTCTTTCATAATTTCTGCTAATATATAATGCTTTATATGCTAATATATGATGCTTTAATAATTCTGCTATATTTTTATTTTTTATTTTAGCTAACTCAGTTTTATCTTATCTTTTTATTACAGCGATTTCAGTGAGGGAATCAAAGTATTCGATAAAAATCCGCTTTGATTGAACATATAGAACAGTCATGACAGACGGCTTGCTTTCTGTGGAGCTGAGCAGAAAAAGGACACTCGCTCTAGCGAGTCAACGCGCCATTCCGACGATTTTATTCTCAACCGCGATGAAAGGCGAGCCTCGAGCCATCTCATTAAGCTCAACGGAACGTCCGTTTCTTTTTACGCCTCTTCAAGGACGTAGCCTTTATCTCGCGAGGTTAGTACGACGATAAAAGCAACCCGTGCAGGACTCGCGCCACCTGATTCGTCGTAGAAGAGTTGTTTAGAAAAGAAAGTACTTCGTTACGCGGACCATTGTAGTCAGCCCCTTTCAAGAACGGCGCCGTTAACGATGCCGTTCGTCGAAGGATCCGATACGGACTTTCGAAATCAGAGAGCAACGATTGTTTTTTACGATGATTACATAGACGCGGTTCTCGTATACCCGCGAATATTTTGTTATTGCAAAAAGTCCGATGGTTTCTGTAAAATGGCGCTCGAATGGAATATTGTAAAATGCAAAAGAAGAGTTCGAAAGAAAATCTATGGTTCTTACTCTAAATTCTAAAAGTTCAATAAAGATAAAGTTTAATTTTAAATTGAAAATGAAAAATTAGCGATTTCTGAATAAAATAATTTTATAAATAAAATAAATAGAGATGTAAGGTTTTCAGTTTCAGCATTTTATGAGAAGCTAATGTTTTTAAATATAATTTAATATTAAATAACGATACATCTTTATTAAAATGAACAATTTAAAATATGCATAACTTAATTTTTACATATTCCGAACATAAACTGATTCTTTCGGATATATAATTTGTATCATGTATACCGTTTATTAATTTCTCTCATCCGCTGCGTGTGTTTTTGAGCTATTAATAAATCCCCAAAGTGTGTCGAAAGTATCTCAATTGCGGGTACAATGTTGGTACGTTTCGTGCTGCTTTTGGGATTCTGGGNACTGAAAGCGACGATAAATAAATAAGTGCAGTTTAAATGCATAGTTTACGGCAATGCCGCAAGTATCTCTTCGTACGCTCAATAGTCTTGGAGGAAATTGCCAGCGGCGTGCAGTTGCGCCTGCACGCTACATCGCCCGCGGCAAACGAAGTGGCGTACGGAGCGAACTTAAAAATTCCTGCAACGTTTGAGACGCGGGCGTGTAATGGACCGTAATTTCTCCTTACTACAGTCGATTACCTTATTGTGCACTTGTTGCTGTAGCCGCGCTATTTGTTCCCCGGCTGTTAGCATACCGCCGCTAAAATAATCCCGCGATAAAACTCATCGTGATTCTTCGGGGATCGCTCGCCGTTTTTATTCGCTTCGCGCAACGTCCGCGCTCGCGTGAATGCTAAATTAAACGGGACGGGCTTAATGGTCCACGACACGTTGTAAAGCGCTTTTAATTCTTTACACCACCGCAGGAACAGTCGGATTACCGGTAGTGCGATCTGACTAACGACGCGGTACATTCCGATGAACGCAAAGCATTCTATAGTCGGCGGCGTTTGTTGTGGCGAATTCGGAAATTCTCGCGCGGCAAGACGCGGCCCGACTGATAAATGAATCGCTTTGTAACGTGAAAAACTGAAAATTCCCTCAGTACGCAGTTTTTAATTTGCCGGTCGAACGGGCAGCGCGCAGGAAAGGGAAAGCACATTGTTCCGAGGAACAATTCATTCCGCGCACTCGGCTACCGTGGATTGATCCGGCGAAACGGAGCCGAGTGTTCGGCGGAGGAACAGTAAAAAGAGAAGACGCGTCGCTCAATGAACAGATCGAAGTGAAATATAACTAACTGCGCGCCAAATGGTGCAGCGTTGCGCGTGACTTTTAATTTTCCACTTCGGATAGCAACCTCCGAGCGATGGGCTGCACGTCACGATCAATATAAAGACGTTTTTTAGCTTTCTGCGATGAGCAATGTGCAAAAGGTAAAAAAAAAAAAAAAAAACAGAGATTACAGTTTCTTGATTAAAAGGTATCCTGATTAAAAATTTCCGAGAAATGTCGAGTATAGAGTACTGATGTATAGAGCGATATTATGATACTTGGAGTACACGAGAAATGGGATTGATTCGATAAAAAAATATAAATAATAGCGTTTATGAATGATATTTTATATGTGGAAAATATGATTGATTTAAAAAAAAGTATAACATATACATTGGAAATTGAGAGATTGCGAGAAAATATCACGTTGATAGAAATAATTGAGGTCGAGCAATAAATCAATTGCATGACTATATCCACGTAATTTATTGTGGACGTTTGGTATTTGTAAAAATAAATATATTTTAACTTGATACAAGTACTTCATTTCAATCTGTTACAATCGTAACCTGTGACAATTATGAAAATTATAATATAGTAATTAACGTAATAATTAGTATAAAATTAAACTTGTATAATTATTTGTACTATGTTCTCAATTTGTGTGATACTTTATATAAGTAAATGTTACTTATTGTGTTTGACCATCATATATACAACATTATAGTTAAAGAGATAAACAGGATAATTAAAATAGATTCTATCGTTAGAATCTATTTTTATATATATTTTCTTTTTTTGATAAAACTATAACGACAATTAAGGAAAAGCATCATCGTACTTACATCATCGACAGAGATTCATTTGTAAAATATTTATGTGGGAGAAAGCCGAGCTTCGCGAAATTGAAGGTATTGCGAGGCAGATAAAAAGAAACTCTTTTCTTTGCCAAACATAACCGTGGCCGACGTTTAAAGCCCGTCGGATCTCTCGATTTTGGCTGTCTTCGCGATGTAGACGTCGCAATGTCGTCCGAGCAGACAACGATCGAGAGGTCGCCGAGTTCTCGTGTCATGGAGCGAGAGAATGAAGGGAAGGCAGAGTCGAGGGAAGGTCGCGCTTCTTACACGATTTCTTACCGGCTCGCTTCCATTCGTCTTCTCGTTCCCCAGAGGGTTCGATCCCACGGCCGTCCTTTCTCTCGTGAAGCTCACCTTTTTCGATCCTCCTTCCCGCCGCGCCGATGCACGTCACCCATGGAAAATTCTTACCGCGGGGAGAACTTTGGACTTGCAGCTCTCTCTCATTTGTTCACGTCTGTCGCTGAAATGGCATTTAGATAATTTCTCTTACTTTTAACCCGCGAAACATCTCGAGGCCCTTTCTCGCAGAGTGTTATTCATTGTCTCGGTTATCGCGATTATTAATTCGTGGTTGACGATACACTTGAATACCTCGATGATTATAATTACATAATTTAATGTAGTTAAACCAAGTGGAACTACGACGTTAATGAAAGTGTTACGGCGAAGAAAGGAGGAAATTGATTGAATTATTAAATTATTGATTCTGATCTGCGATATTCGACGCCGAGGACAATTAATGTGCTGCGTAGTGTGTCTAATCTCTTCGCTCTCATTTTAATAAAAGAATAAATCGAGAGTAATAAAGAAAACAATCGATAAGATTAAATGTATTGTGAAACAACAACAAAAGTGAATAGATATATTCTACCTTGCACCTTTGACCTATGAAACATAATAATAAGCTCTCTATGATAAACATGCTGCTGTTCTTATATTTCCTTTGGCATGTAATAACGTCGGCTGACAGGAAAAGTAATGAGAATGTGAATGCAACAATGGATTAGCATTACTACATTCTTCGCACGATCTTTAATATTCTCAAACGTACTCTTTTAATGAAATGAAATAACAGGTAAAGCCCAAACATGAAATGATATACCAGGTGACGTTGTGAGAAAGGAAAAGGAAAAGTAATGAGAATGTGAATGCAACAATGGATTAGCATTACTACATGCTTCGCACGATCTTTAATATTCTCAAACGTACTCTTTTAATGAAATGAAATAACAGGTAAAGCCCAAACATGAAATAGTATACCAGGCGACGTTGTGAGTCAACGCTATCTGTTTTGAGCAGATGCGTCAGAGTCACGTACCATAGCTTAGCTTTGTAAATTTCGTATGATTTTATTTTCTTTGACGACAACGCGACAACAAGAAAGATTGTTTGACAAGTTAACGAGCGCGCTCGCGTTGTTAACTTGCCCATTTGTGGTAAAGGGGCATATTTTGTGGGGCGAACGTGTGTGTTTATGCACAATGAATTAAACGAACGTCGCCGCCGTAACATTGCAAGGACTATTTCGACACATCGATCGCGTATCGAGGCCACATCGATTAATTTATCACCGATCGTTTATCCCGCAGAGCCAATTTGTCGGACCGTCAATTACGAAACAATCGACGAGCAATTAAGCAATCGCTCCGCGAAATCAATTGATAACACGTTGGCGTAAGGCACGTGGATTTTTAAAGCTACGAGACTTTTTGTCCGTTTGGCTCTAACCGGTTTTACTTATTGCGCCCGATTGTCTGAACTTGATTACGGATACGTCCGAGCACGTGTTTTCCCGATGTGTTCCGCCTCGGTAATTTCGTCCCTAAAAAGAGAGAGAATACGCGAACTGGCGAATGTTTGGACAACCGACTTGAATAACGAGCAATTAATCCGATAAACCGCTACGGGGAACGATCGTGACCTGAAGAATTTATGAAAGCTGCTTGTACACATAATTGTATAGATTAAATTATCATTGCAAAATGAGAATATCCTGCCTTACAATTGCGTACATATTGTCGAAAGAGTGTTGAGAATAGAAAGACAATGTATTTTCAAATTGGCGATTTAATTAATGACATGCAACCAACAACGATTATACGATGTTATGCAATCTATATTGTGTATGATTATACAAAGCCAAGTTTTCTGTGGAAGCAAATCGGGGACGCTGATTAAAGAGGAACTCAGAGGATAGTGAGGCAGAAAGAGAGATAGGAACTTCGGTGCGCCAACTATATTTCTGCGTAATGATCTATAAATTTGCAAGGCGTCAACTCGCAGGCTTATCACACTTCACGACTTATCTAGCGTATTAAAATTCATTAGGACACATTATCCGCTTCGGTACAGAATAATAAAGTGAGAAGTACTATAAATTTCTCCGAATATTCTCACAGCCGCCTACACAGACGTTCAAAGAAATGAACATTGTAGAATTGTACATTGCGCTGGTAATTCGTGTTATCGTAAATAGTACAAGAGCGACTCTCGAATCCTGAAGAGCAAATTTGTTTGCTGTAAAGAACACGTGTTACCGCGTATTATATATATATATATATATATTTGTTTTATGATATTTATTTATATATGCTCGACAATAACCATATTTGATATATGCTATCTATGAATGTATCATCCTTGTTGTACAAAAGTATCTTTCTTAATATATGTATATATCTCGACCTTTCCTTCCCTGTGAGTTACTCTTCTTCATCAGGTTGATTAAGAGAGCTCCGTCAAGGTGGCCGGTAACTTTAGCAAGACAATAATTCTGCCAGTTGCAAGTTCTGCACGTCTACTATGAAAGGAAATAAGATCCTTTTATTTTCCGCGGTTCTCCGTTATGCTAAGATTGTCAACATGGATTTTCACGAAACGAATACTTGAGAATGCATTGATTCTCGTAATTGTAAAAAGAAATTTTCTGTATTATGATAAAGGGAGATAGAAAATTATATTACACTATAAAATAGGAAAAAATTCAGAAAGAAAAAATCTGATACACGAAATAGTATACAAATAATGATATCTACTTTAATCGAATTTATAGGTCTGTTATCAAATGAAATGTGGTTTCTACATGATTAATTATCCAAAAGTTACTTTATTTCTAAACGCTATACGAATTATTAATACATGTAAATTACAACTACATATACAAAATTATTAAATAAACTGTGGTGTACAAATTGTAAGATAAGTTAAAAAATTTTAAGATAATATTACGAAGAAAATAGGTTTTTTAGAAATATTGTATCAGGTCTATTAGCCAAATGTTAGTAGTGAAAGTTGATGACTAAAACATTTTACGGACCATTTGAGATTTTATATTAGAAATCGAAGCAAAAAAATAAAATTGTTTTGAAACCAGGTTACAGAAAAAGTATGCAAATCGTTCTTTGGCTTACGTATCCTCCGAAGGCACTGAAACAGTTTAAGAGCGGATCTCTCTATCTTGATAAAATAAAATATCAAATGGAAAGCTACATGTACTATATACATATATGTACATATGTATATTTATACATAATATGTAATGCATATTTAATTAGAAGTATCCATCTTCCGTCGCTTGTCTGAAATTATATGTCAGAAATTATATGTCAGATTATTATTGATTAAACGTAAGGTTATACTTCATTAAATGCAACGTGCATATCTCTCCGCAATAGGATAATTCTATCATAAATATGAAACATGATGCATGTCGTATTATGCTAAACAGATGAAATTTACATGCTGCACATGTATGGTGCTAAGCTAAATAGAATAAATTTTACAAAGCAACATGTTATTTTGTCATAAGAGAAAGAGGGATAATGACGCGCTTTACCAACTTTACTGTAATTATCAACATTATTTTCATGTCAGATACAATAATACTGAAATTTATAATGCTACCGTAATTAAATATTCTCTCAATATACACGTTTACCATCAAAGTTTTCTCTTCTTTTCTCTTTGTCTCTTTTTCTCTCGTTTTATTTTTTGATATCATAAACAGATAGTAAAACCTCAACTAATTATTTAATTAGCTAGATGACTTGTCGAGACTATCATTCGTTATTACTTCCTTTCCGCGTTTTTTTCTGTCGTAATTAATTAACTCGATTGAAAAACTTAAAATTTGCCACAAGGCATACTCAACAGTACGAAATTAATCCCAGCAGAACTCATTTCACCGGGCTTCGCGCTAATAGTCCAGCAGTATCGTGTAACATCGTCATAAATTAATCCCGGACGGTCGTTACGGTACCTTCGAATGGTCCACGGCCACGGAGACATGGTCATAAACGGCATATCGTGACGTACACGCCCCATGTGCATCTCTAACTAAATAAACAACGTACATCTCAGCTGAAAACGCTCTGTCAACTGAAAGTTATAAAGAGTAAGTACTTATAAAGAGTAAGTAATAAGTTGCGCACGGAGCCGCAACTGCTGACTGTTTGTCGACAATTATCCAGACGTTAAATATAAGAAATAAAATGGCCGAGGCTATCGATCTCAGCGAGCTCAACGAAGTTACATTATGAAAATCGTATTGAGTATCGAAGATAAGTGGAAGGTAAGCAATGGTGGAACTTGTGAATGACTTATTGTAAAAAGGTCACTCTGCTGGCAATACGCCATTATTACCGCTATTCGCGATCATACATTGCTGGAAACTGCGAGTAAAGTATGAAATCACGTTTCGTAACTTTGCTGCGCACTCTACGCCGCTATAAAATACTGTTTCGTATAGAGAAAATACAAGTCAGAAAGTACCGTTCATCAAGATTTAACGTATGTGCGGATATTGTGTGCGCAACAGGATGATTGAATACGATTTGGACATGTGTATTGCGATGACGTCGCCAAGAATCATGTAATAATGTACAACTCGACGATAGCTCATATTTTTGATGAGAACCTTATCGTTTGGTGAGCAAATATTTGCACGGCGCGAAACATCGATAGCGCGTGCATTTATAACGTATACAGTGCTGTACTCCACACATACGATACGATCGAACAATAATATCTTCATGATGAAAGACGCGAGCGCTTCTTTCTTGCGATCACGTACAATCACTACATGCTTGTGTGTTGTAGCTATAAATCTATATCCCGATTTAAATTCTCATGCCATTCACACAATTTGAATGTCGCGATTTTTGTTATATTAATGTTGCCATATTATTATTATTATTATTATTATTATTATTATTATTATTATTATTATTATTATTAATATATATATATATATATAATAAAAGATTTTTTAAATAAAGTTCTATATCGGGAAATAAATTTATTTTTTTAAAATACTATACATATTAAATTACAACGTTTTGTTTTATTCTTTCTATTTTAATAAATGACGGAGATAAATCGTTGAATCGGGGCGAATTATTTAATGATATTCTCGTCTCTTTCGCGTTCGGATCTCCTATCAGCGAGATAGGAACAATTAAAATTGAACGGCACGCCTTCCGGTCGTGGTTTTTCCCCAGCCCAAATACGCAAAAGAACAGGGGAGAGGGTTTGCGAAAAAGTTTCCGACTGAAGGCAAACATAAGCGGCATTCTATGTAGCGGCAAACAATTCCGAGGGAACGCCGGTGGGCCGTTTGCATTACTACTCCAATCCCCTTGAATCCGCGGGGTAAGAAGTTCAGCGATATCTCGAAACTCGAGGGAAATATGCTTATAGCGGGGAAAACGGTAATCGAGCGACGCTAAAGCGAGATAGAACCCGTCCTCTTCGCGTCGTATTCCGCCGCTTTTGTCTTGTATCTTCTTTTCAACGTGACGTTCCACCTTCGTCGAAAATCAAGTCGTTCGAAACTTCTATGTGTTTCGCGATCGAACGATCATAAATGTTGAAGCTCCTAATCAATTTGTCTATAGGGGGTAGAAACCGCGTCTCGTGTTCCGGTCCCCAGAAACGCATGCGTGGCTAAGTGTAGCCGAAACTTTCCCGTGGTTTTCGCCAAATGGCTTATCGACTCAGCATCTTTTTCTACGAAATCGCAGATAGCCGAAACAGATGTCATAGATTCAGTTTGATGGTGATCTATCCTTAGACATAGAGCGAAATATTATTAAGCGGAAATTATTGCGCGCACGAGATTCTCGGTGAAAATCGTAGTACCACATTCGTATAATATTCAATGTTCTAATGTATAATAACTTGAAAGTATATGCCACTTAATTGAATGTAAACAATAATGACAGCTGAATCTGGAAACTCGACTCGACTCGAACGCTGGAGAACGCATTTTGCGAAAATGTTGCGGAAGTTTTCTCAACGTAGTCGCGTAAAGAGAGCGGCGTCAGCTTCGCGACCAAGGAAAGCTATATTTTTATTTTCGCAAGTTCGTAAAACGCGGAATAAACTGCCATCAAAGCCACGTGAGGTAGGCGTGATACGAGAAGCCTGTCTAAGGAGTAAACTTGAAAAGTTTATTTTCGAGCAGGGGAAGAAGTGTTCGCAGCTCCGGCTTCCGCCTTTGCTATCGGCGATTGGAGGATAAGACGCGAGGTGACGCATTCGCGCTTGGTCGAGAGAGAAGGAGCGGAGAGAAAAGAAAACGAGCGCTCACCAGTCAGTGGTTTGCACGTTTGATAAGAAGACAGCGAAAATAGCGACGACGATGGATGCGTGACCGAAATGGCCGGTTGCCAGTTCCATCGCGCATTAGCATGGGGATGGAGGGTGATTTGTGAGCGCGACGGCCGCCGATCGTGGACGGGCGTATTTTCCGACGCACGTAGTGCAAGAAAAACGCGCGACTCTGCGCGCCTGCCGCTCCGCGCTTCCTACACACGGACAGCAATAACGAAGTTATACTGGCGCGCGGGATGGACGGGAACGTGTGGTGCGGGTGAGCAACGCCGATGATGCCGACGTCGGGCTGCAGACCCGACAAACACATCAAGAGCGTATACCGTGGGGATTAACCCGGGGAATTTATGAGCTCTCTTTTCGCATGAAAACGTATATCGACTTGCCGAAATGCCGAAAGAGTCGGAGTTAACCCCTGAACAGGCGAAAAAATCACTACTACCCCGAATACGCTCCGCTGGGAACGCGTCGGGGGGATGCACATCGTTCTAAAAACGCTTCTGACGCTTCGCAAGCTTTGTATTGCTTCGCGCGATGCGCATAATATAAAAAGGATCGTTATCATAATGGTGGAGCCATTTCTGTAAAACGTTTTCTGGAGGGCTCGCTGTCAGTTACGAATATTCATCTACGCGGATTAAACACTATGGAAGCTATGACAGTTTTACTGAAAATAAAAATTGCCTTGAAAAAATAAGAAGCAAGTGTTGTAGAGCAAAAATTGTTTATCGAGCATAATCAGAGCAAATCATGCGTTCGACTTTGTGAAAAAATAACTGTTATGATACCTTTTGATGTTCTCCTTTCACGAGAGAAAGCCGATAAAAAAGTAAAGTAGAACATTTTCAAAACACCTACTTTTTTTATCGTTCTAGAGGCTAAAACGTTTTTCTAAAACGAGAAAAAATTTTATGATGTAATAAAGAGAATTTAGAAGGTAAGAATACCACATATATTGTATATATTTTCCAATGTTTTAATCGTGCGAGAGGTACTCGTGCCTCAAATTTAATTCTAAAGTAACGCCTTATCACGCGCGTCGGAATGAAAAAGTCAATAACAGATATTTCTTCACGTGACAAACATAACTTACATGTATACTTTTTCCCGGGACACGGCCCACAGAATGCTAGTAAACGCGCGTGTGTATGTGCAAACGTAAAGGATGTACAAGAAGGAGAGACGGGAGAGAATAGTCGCGCAAGCGGCGACGAGCAGAAGAGAGAAACCTAGCATCGCGTCGCCGCGAGGAGAACCCGAAGCGATCGGTATGAATCCTGTATCGCCGAGCGGCCTACTACGAAGTCTCGTCATGTTCGACACGGAGCGTGGAAGACGTTAGGAAAAGGGGGGAAGAGGGTGGCATATCAACGAGCCTCCTATGTAGCTCGTATTGTGAGCCAGACCACACCAGTGTACCCATCCCACCACCGCCGTCTCCACCGTGTCCTCCAGGAAGGATGCGGCGAGGATCCCCTCGCGAGAGCGGCGAGGGAGAGGATCCTGATCTTTCCCCCTCATCCCGCGCTCACGCTGGTGCTTAATATTAAAACCCCTTATATGTCCTCCGTGAACGTTCCGCGCTCCACCGACGGCATAGATTTACATAATAAAAGAACGCTGCAATGAGAGAAAGAGAGAGGCAGCATCGTGAAAGGATTCCGTGCATCCTGAGAGTCGGTATGAGCGCGTCTAATATAAAGTTAGTGCCGCAAAACCGATTTCTATCATCGAGACCAATCGTATAAGATTCGTAATTGCGAATCGTGCGGATCGTGCGCACGGTCGCGATGTCCGAATCTTGCAGCCTGCGCGCCATGCGATCGTATTTTTTTTTTAATACTGGAAAACGATGTACTTTCATATCCAAACTTGACGAGAATAAAAAATAAAATTGAGAATTGTAATATATAATATATATGTTTACTGTGAAAGAGGAAAATAATGAATTATACGTGAGGAAATCAATAACATTCAAGTGGTCTGCTGTTGCGCAAGGTTTGTTGCAACACTGACGCCTGCACGCTCGGAATTTGCGCCGTACGCCGTAACAGAAGAAAAAGTATATAACAATCGAATTCGTGGCAAAACAGAAATGCCATTTGATGGGGAACACTCGCGCTCTGTAGCAGGTTGCTTTCCCGCTGAATATTGGAAAATGAACTGATCCGTTTCATTTAATTTGCTGGCCTCGGATCAATACGTACATACGTTAGATTCGCGCCGAAATATCAGAAAACGAAAATGCGAGCAGGCAGATGGGAGAAACTATTGAATTAAAAGAAAGCTCTATACACATATAAAATATTGCGGACAATTATATTTTCTGGAAATCACTTTTCAGTGATGAAAGTATTGTCGTACGATTGGTTTGCGGTTTATTGTTCACTTCTACGCGATAGCAAACGGTTTATCGATTTACTATCATGTATTTGAAATCCTATTGAAAATTTGAATTTTTTTAAATTGAAGAATTTGTAGTCTTTTTTTTTTATAAAACCGTGCTCAATATCCGAAAAAAGTTACGTGCTCTATTTTAATCATTACACAACAATCATATTTATATCTCATTTACAACTGCACGGTAGAGCAGCGAAATGCAAAACGAGCCTTCGGCTCATTAATGCGCCTCTCCGTTGAAAAAGACGGACTAAACTGACCCATTTAATTCGCGCCGAGTCAAATCGATGCGGAGAGGGTGACAGGTGCATCCGTGATGAAATTTCGAGCGACGAGCGCGCAAACCACGGCAGCTGCTTGAATATAAATTCCGCACGATCGCTCCGTGCCGTCGCGACGTCCTACGTGCGCTAAGCGCGAAAAGTCTAGCCGAACCGCGCACTGTTGTCCGATCGCGCGTAGCTCCTCCCGTGCCTGCGATAGCCACTGCGGCGGGCTCAGTGACTTAAGGGATTACACGATGCAGGATTACATACCGCGCAAATAATTCAAAGTGCCAGATAATAAATTCCGACGGTACGGGCGGCACGACGAGCTTGTCGCGCGTGACAAAATGCGTAGAAGAAGCACGATATATATATATATATATATATATATATGCAGTGGATATCCTCCAAGGATGCATCGCTCCACTCTGCAGATTCCTCAATTTAAAGATTTTTCTCATTTTCAAGAACAATTCAATTAAATCTCGTTTCTCTCATAATTTTCAACAAAAGACATTCAAGTATATTGAAACGCGAATAAAAATCTAGTTGTACAAATACCCTGTTTGAAATTAAATCGGAAATTAAATTTTGTGCAAATTCGTATCTCTACAGCTTAATTTATATTAAAGTACTTGTTTATAACTCAAAAATCGTAAAGGACAGTTAAATCCATTTCTACATTAAATCAACGGTACCGGTAAATTAGAGAAATTGTTTGAGAGTCGTAATAGTAAAGAGAGAAAAGAAAATTAATGAAATATGTGTAAACAATAATTCTACTGTATTGCATTGCAAACGCGTACATTTGCCGCGCAGAGAAAAATTGCATTGCCGCTCCGTTTCTTCCTTTTAGGGATGATATTTGATTTACCATTCGTAACTCTCTACGTTGCAAATTCCACCCTTTGAGGATTTATTGTGTTAATGCTTGTTACGGAGATTCGTGCGCGTGCGTGCCACCCTCTTCTATTTCTGCAGCGATATTAACGTGTCCTCCTGGGAAATTTTTTTTCCGCGTACCGTATACATCGCTCGTAACCGTTTGCTACTCGTGAACCATTGAAGGGTTGTTACGCTGGTATGTTTGTTATTAACTTCCGATGGCGGCCTTTGAGAGACACCGCTGCAGCCTCCACCGTGTTTCAATTACACCGCGGGAAAGTCTGGACCGTGCATTCTAGCTAAATTGCATTATGCGTATTTAGAAGTTTCGCCATCAGATACCTAATGTTTATTAAAGACGATATTTTGCCGGTTTGTATGCACCCCGCGACTTTAGCTGATGGTAATTCGATATACAGAATGCACGTAATGCGGTTAACGTTCTAGCGCAAAAATCGGTTTCCCGACTGCAACTGCGCGCTGTTATTAAAGTTGTACGATCGGCTGCTCTTTTCTAATAAAATGTAATTTCGCCCTAATTTCATTAAACCAGCGCGATGCACTCTTATTCTTTTGTCCTTTCATTTTTTTGCAGAAAAATGGCATTTTTATAAGCTCGCTAAAGAGTATATAATCAAGCTTTATTGAAACTTCTAAATTACAATACGCTTTGTGATAAACAATATACATATTATATACACATATATATATATATATATATATATATATATATATATACATTCTCTCAACTTGATTAAAAATTTCTTTGTCTAGAAGATGATATTATATTACATATTATTTAACATTTTACAACACTTCTCTCTCTTGACGTAACGTTTAAGAATTCATTTATAATATTTTATAAAAATAAAAAAAATTCTGCCATTATGAAATATTGTACAGAAGGCGCGTTTTTTGTGACTCGTTCGATTAAATGATTTATTTTCTTGCGAAACAATGTTACACTATTACGTACTATTACGGAGTTTACGTACTTTCGCTTCGAAAATTGCTTCTTCCCCGCTACTTCCCGTAGACTATCGTCGTTGTCGAAAGTATACTTAAACTACCGAGCAACTGCTCCCAGCACTTATAATTACTTTCCGCCAATTAATATCCCCTCGAATTAGTTCAACAACTTGCAAACATTTTGTATATACCGCCGCGCTTTCTCCATCATCCCTGTTCTCTCATTTATTCCGCAACCGACTGTCTACCGTCTCGCATTCCATCCGAGAACTTTCGTTCACACGTTCGGTCCAATTTAGGAAAACGATCAGCAGGAGGACGCTGAAAATACCGAGACGGCGGAGGCATGAGCTTATTTCGAGGAGAATTGCCAGCGACTCGATAAATATGAAATGATGTATAATCGCGCGTTTCTTGTTTAGAATATTGCCATCGGACTCGCAAATAATAACGCAAATAACTGTTACGCGCTATAGGAATAATTATTATTAATTATTGAATGTTATTATTCCAGTCAATATAAAGTCGAATACAATCTACATCAATTATACGTCACACTCTTTGCATAACATTAATATCGCGTCGGTAATTATTCAAACGTGATGATATTATTGATCGTAGTTGTTTCAGTAAAATAAATGGAATAGGTACAGATGTATCCGGCAGCATCTGATAAAAACAAATAAAACGTAAAATAGAAATATAGATTGCAGCAGGTCCAATCGACTGCGATTGATCGATTGCACGCGTTTCTCATGCGTACGTTGATTATTTATTTATTTGACAACATAATTTTAAACATTATTTGATTTTCAAATAATGCAAGCGTTCCAATTTGAGCAATCCCGGCTCCCAGTAAATTGTTGTTTCCCGTATAAATACGCAATGTATTGCATTTCGTATTTTATATCGATAATCTTCAGTAATTTATCGAGGCACAGTCAATAGTATGGCGAAGTGTAGTCAATATAGATTCTGGATTTCGAAAGTAAATTCCACAGAAGCATTCCTCGTAATTATTACATATTAGTGAACTAGATTTGTTCGCACATTGGCTGTTCGAAGAATCGAGAGAAAATATTCGTGCAATATATATGTAGATAATCTCGCGTATTACGTTGTTAAAGAAAGGGATTATATAACATTATGTATTATTTACGACGCAATTATCGATTCAATTCGCGATATGCTTTTATCGCTTCGCGAAACAAAACTCGTACGATTAAAACCATCAAAGATTAAGCGGAACGCGCTTAATAATATCTTCTTAATTCCACGCTGGAAACTCCGCGCGTGGTTTTATTGGCTTCTTACCCGTGTTAATATCCAATTATCGCCACGCGCAAACTCCAGCCGGCTGAATTTGCCGGCTCCCTCCCTTGCGGCCGTGGAGGACACGTTTGTAGAAACTTCGTCGACGTACGGAAACCGCGGGTGCGTGAGTTCTCCATGTATACGTGCGTAGTGGTGCAGTCGGCCGCAGCGCAGCCCCCTCAGGCTGTGCACAGCCACTCGCATCCCTCTTCTCGGGCATCCAATACCGGAGCCGTGCTACCTAGGACTTCGTTAATTCAGAATTAATACCCCGGCCGGTGCGCCTGTATTCCAACCCCGGACTTGAATTCGCAAAGGAAAGCGCGAGTTGGGTTTTGCGAGATTTGCGAGGGTTTGAGTGATCGTTAAAGGCGGGTTCATTACGGTCGCTATACGGCGTGAGTTTAATGCGGGTACGCGGACGAGAGGAGTGGAAGTATTGATTTTAATTTATGCGTTTTAATATTCGCTCTGACCGCTCTCTGTAGCGCGATATTGTTGGAATGGCAAATGTTAAGCGAAAGATATTCTACCACGCAGTTTCCTCACACTGCATCTCTTCTCGAGCGTAACGCTTTCATATTCTCTTATAATTAGAAACTTTCAACGCGTGGCGGAATTGCCGCTGGAATTTTTCAGCTTCAATAGTAAGATACACTTTGTAGTCGTTATAACATAGTTGTAATATTGTTGTGTTTTAGTATTGTTGTGTTGTAGTATTGTTGTGTTTTTGTCATGTCTTACTGAAAAGTGATGAGATAAACGTGAAGAAATTTATGTCATCAAAATAAATTCGTAACATAAAAATCTTCATCTGCAGGGTAGAATAGGGCTCGCGTAGATTTGTTATTCGCACATTTATATCCTCGGTGGCATTTATATATTTTTGTCTTCTCAACACAATTGCTCTAAAGAGATATACGGGAACGTGGCGAGCTATCTGCAGACAAGAGTCCATCCTTATCCGCAGGAACAATTCCATCACGAGGGAAACGTGTCTTCCCTCGTCGCATACACACACACACACACACACACACACACACACACACACACACACACACACACTCATGCACGCGCACACATATACTGTTTAGAATGCAGATAAAAATCTATTGGTTAGTGTTCTTGTTCCACATTCGTGTAAGCTTTCACCGCGATATACCGGAAGAATACCGGAGACTTTTATTATATTTTTTATACTTTTTTCTTTCTTTTTCTATCCCGCTATCTCTCTTTTCTTATTACCCTCATACCGCTAATTTTGGTCGTCGAAAGGACAACAGACTGACAGAAGCACGTTTTCTGCATGTTGACCGTAAAGAGCTGAATGTCCCTTTTCGCGCAGGAATCTTGAGAGGATACAGGGTATGACAATGTAACGTGTACACCTTGTATGCAGTTCAATATGCGATTTCTTTAATGAAGGACTTATGATACAATCCATCTCGTGAGACGGTTGAGACAAAAAAAAAAAAAAATGGAAATGTCGACGGTGTTCAGCGCCTCGCATGACGAATACTCCAACACTGCATAAGCACGTTCGAGAGAAAAGTTAACGCATGCCAGCATTTTTCTCACTTCCGCGGAGATTAATGTTTAAATGTTAAACGATAGAGTTCAAGTGATAATTTTAATTAAAACCGATTTTATTAAATTGAATTAACAGCATAGGAATAAAATCAAATATAATTTTAAGATATATATGAATATATTATAAAATGAACAAAATAAATTTTTTATATTATAAATTCTGATAAATTTCATATACAAGAATAGAAATTAGTTTACGTGAATAAATATGTAAAAAAAATGATTGTATATACAATATTATTTTCAATTTTATTTCTTTCGCTAGACACATTATTATGTCATAATCTACTTTAGTTATTCTGAATTTCTGGCGTTCTCCCTTTCGGTTCACCGCAGTCGTCGTAAATTTCGCAGGACGTCAGTAATGAACCTAACACCTTGCCGTAGCATTAAATGAGATTATATGAGATTGCGGCCCGGACAGGCTCGGACAAAATCAAATTTCTGCTGAAAGGCCCGCCGTGTGTACCGATAGTAACCGCCGGAATCAGAACAAGCTTAAAACGGCCCGCTTGCGGCATCCAGCCACGTCTAGGCGCGGCGTCACGATTTTCAAGCTTCTCCGCTTCTCCTTTCGAGTAAATATTGGTCTCTGTCCCGTTGTAAATTTACGCCCCATTATCAAACTCGGGACATATCTATTCTAAAGTGTACGATGTTAGGTCGTGATTTATGCCCGATTCTATAGCCTCCTAAAGCGCGCGGTTAACGCAGTTTGCCGAGCTCTTAACACGGAATTACTATCGATTTTGTTAGTTCTCTTTGTTAACACGTGAATTTCGACGTGGACGATGAATAATGATAAACAGCAATATGTGATGAATAATCATTCAAATGTAAATTATAAAACTTTCACTGTTTTCATTTCTATATAAAATAATCATTTAAATTTAAATCATTGTTAATCAGCAACGCATTTCGCACTTAAATGAAATATACTCGCGGCAAAACAAAATGCGGTAACGGTCGTGAATTCGTAATCCACACGTTTAATTGGAAATAATTTCAACGTGTGCATTTAGTGCACATTCTTCTTTCTTCGATTTGATATTCCGCGTTTAAATAACACGTCATCAAACAAATGTGAATTTTCGATAAATTGAACAAGTCACGCAATTAGCGCGGTGCTATTTCGCCATTATGTTATTCCCGTCGTGATTTATCGTTAACGACGGCGAGCACCGCGAAATATAAACATCCGTTCGTCCGGCGATACATCACTAGTAAATCATCGTCTACGCGACATTTTCAGCTTCATTTCTCCAGGATTCCCGTGCACCGCGAGCGTAGGCGATACGGGTGACCGGAGCGCATACCATCGGCCTCGCCATAATACGGAGAGGTGAAGTTACGGGGCGGCTTCGTGCAGGAGTGAGCACCGTACGCTAAAATATTCCCAGACCGGTTTAGTCCACGTGCCCGGGTCCCATTGTTTATTACATCCCGGATGCGTTGTTTGCTGAAAAAGTTCGCCGCCATGAATCAGGCCGCTGCCAGCGACCATTGTTACCGCCGTACTTATCCAGCGCGAGAACGGAACGATGCATTCTCCCAGCGAGAGTCTCCGCGTTTCTCGTTTCTTTTTTTTAATCTCTCAGACGTCCAGCCGAGGATCTGGAAAACGGGGAAGGGGGGGGGGGGGGGCTCTTCGTCGGGATATTCCATTGTTAGCAGGCATTAATTTCTATTTCATTCGCAAACGATACGATCGAGACGCGATGCTTGAGGATTGTTGACTGACAATGACTGAGGTGGGCGTTCAATAAGAGGAACGGTGGTTTATAGATCACATCGTCGTTTCCGAAAGAAATTCAAAAGATGCCGTCTCCTTTCGTTTCCGTTTGCCTACGCAACAGGGAACTCGAGTGGTTACGAGAGAAGGCTGGAAAATTAATCGTCCTCGCGAAGTGGAGTCCGACCATAAAATCGAAAAGTCGTCCCACATCCTCGGTATTAGCTCGGTTTGACGTATTATTATGGAATTGCCGTCACGTGCGCGTTGGTGGACGATCGAAAACGCATCAGGCGACTTCTCCTTGTCTCTGCGAGTTAAGTCACTCCGACGACTTGGTAACAGCCTTCTTGATCGAGTCTAATCCTAAAGAGTTTCCAATATCTGATAGTTCTCGGAACGTCCTTGATCGGCACCGAGCTTAACTCTCTTCTTTTTTTTTTTCGTCCATCTGCAAAAAGAAAAAATTCCGTTGTAATCTTAGCTGCCTGGGATGAAATTTTACGCCCTGCAATTACGAATCATATTGCTCTCAATCAAACTGTTTTATCGAGAGTAATCGCGGGCAATCATTGTCTGTGCGAAATGCTTCATTTTATTCAAGTAATGAATTGATCTCTCTCGCTGTGCATATTCCAACAGTGATCTCTTCGCGTTTGAAACGAAATAAACCTTCTGGAACGAATTATTGTATTTTATAAAATTTCATTAAATTGATAGTATTTTATAACCGATTATACAATAAAAAGTTTTATCAAATTAGCGGAGTATTTCTACTTAACTTTATTTAAAAATAGGAACAGTGATTACTTAATACGATAAATTTATGATTCACATTGCTCCATTATTAAATATTGCTAGCATTTAATGATACTTAATGAATTTTGATATGTGGTTAAATCTGAATGCTGTCTTTCTTAGTGAGAAACAATGCAAACTAGCCTGTATTGATTCTCACAAGCGAAACTGTATGCTCTATATCAGACAAAGCGTTCTACTTAGCACAGATATCTAACACACTATTCCTGACATTTCCGGTAAGTGATTTAGACAGTTCATGTTAAGATCCCCAAGGTACTCACGTAATTTAGATCTAATTAACGTCACTCTCATAACGTTATGCATATACTGAGATATATCGTAAATATATTATATAAATATATAAATATATAATATACAGCGCGCGCGCGCGCGTATGTGTGCATGTGTGTGTAAAAATAAAAGTAAATTTTATTGTTTATTATATTTTAAATAGGATATAGGCATAGGATAATTAACCGCATTTGATTTTTAAAACTCACTCTTTCTTGTTACTCATTAACTTTAATAGTTGAGAGTCTTTAATTAATTAGTCACTTCTTTGAGATATGAGATATACTTTTTCTGAATTACAATACAATGAGAATGTAGGGTAATCATCGTATTGCTAAGAGACGAAGAGACGATAGCGATATCAAATGTATGAAAACGAGGACACGGTCAGTGAATATATGCTTAGGAAATATCAACTCCGAGGGATCAACTCAGAGAGGACTATCTCGACAGAAGATCAGCATCCAGTCGTTGACTATGTAACAATAATCGATAGATCGATCACGCAGTCTCTTTGTCGGTTTGAAGGGTCCGTCATTTCTCGTATTCCACGAAATTCGATAGGATTTGCCCGTCGCATTTGTCGGCGAAACGTGGAAAATCCGTCAAGGGAAAAGAGGGGAAGGCGAACGAGGGTTGACCTTCTCCGCCTGAATATCTTTTTTTTTTCTCGCACCAGTGGCATCAGTCAATAGTGATTTTCAAGGTATGTGAGTATGCGGTAACCGGGTACAGCAGAATACTGTGTACTCCCGTGGGACAACCGAGCGAAATTGGACTTCACGCCTGGCTTCAGAAGTGCGTAGCGTAGAAATATACGACCGAAGAGTCTGTGGATCTTCGGGGCGACGACATTGACTCTCGTTCTCCGGCTTTTGTTACTCCCAACAGTTCCCCCTGTTTGCCAACTCATCGTTCTAGAACAAAGCTTCACTCCGTGGTAATCCGATCTTAAAATTACCCCCGACAGGATATAGAACAGAATTTCTAAGAGTTTCATTCACTCGAACACTCGAACTCGCGTACTCTTGGACTTCTTCAGTGCTATGCAGAAATCGATCTATAATAAGTTGTCGCGGATTCTCCTCGCAATTTCCTTCATCTACAAATTCTTTCAGCTTTAAATTCATCTCCGATCTCAACTTGATTTTCGCCTTGGCAAAAGTTTATCCGAGTACCAACTTCTTTAATATAATTTTTTTTTGACGTTTAACTTTCTCCCTCTGAACATTCTTGCAATAAATCTAGGAATAAAGACCCTTGTTAAAGCAAGGTAAATTTTCATTCCTGAAGCGCTTAGGTGGCATGCGAGATTGCAGACACCATGTGCCTGCTGCGTCTACCCTTAATAAAAGGTCATATTTTGAATGCACGTTGACTCCACTATGTCGACATTCTCGGTGGCGTACGCGTATGTTCTTGCGATGCGCGGAAAATGAGAAAAATGTGAGAACCCTGTTGACGCAGCGCGATGAATTCCCCGAGCAATTCCACGTTCGGCGAAACTCGTCGGCCCGGTCTCTTCGTGCGATCTTAGCTGGATATCGAATACGGTCGATTTTAACCGAGATTATATTGAAATTTTAACAACGTGCATTAAGCGCACGCGCACAGTCTGCCGTTCTCGCGAATCTCTTCTCGTTTTCGCAAAGCGAAATCCTCGTTCTCGTGAGAGGAAATCGAGAAAGCGCGAGCACAGAATGACGAAATGTCGGAGACGTCGGAGAGAGCAATGCGTGAACGATCGCGGAGCGAGCGCACTGCATTTATTCATGTTTGTATTTATGATCCGCCACGGTAACGGCAACCGAAGAAGAGCTCGTCGACATCTACGCTGACGTTTCCGACGTATCGGTTTTACGATGCTGAAATTTGGCGAGAATAAATCTGCATCCAGGGAAGAAACAGCCGTGCCGCGTCTACTGTCATCTCTGCTGTCAGTCCGCGATAATATCCTGGGAAGCGGCGGCGAGATAGATAATGGCTGGGTTGATGAAAATTACAATTCGAGACCCGTTTAAATTATGCGAATAATTTCGAGATAATTAAACGCGCTGGAGCGTCGTTCAATCGCTGCTGAAATTTGATGCGCGATATTGTGAGCACGTTTAGGAGAGCAGAGACTACCGTGTTGGCAAGATCGAAGGTTGTCCTGCTACCAGGTGTATGTTTACCTGCAAAAATTCGAGCGACAAACAGAGGGAGCGAATCCGAACTAACCGTGTCTTTCTGTCTCTCTAGAGGAGCAACGAGCTTGCACTGCAGACGCGAAACTATCAAGACGACGCATGCTATCGGATATACAAAGCAATCTCAAAATCCGCTTCGTGAAAATCCCACTCGTCGAGTTTACCTGTAGAATGTCACGTCTATCGGATATGTTTTCTGCAGAGAAGATCCAACTTCTATGTATATCGAACTACGTTTCGATGATAAAACGTACGTCGAGTATGTATTCTGGCGGAGAGGAGGAAAGGGGTGTACATAAGAGACAGCGCGAATAGGGAGATGCTAACGGTGAAAAGCAATACAGCAGGAACATAAATCCACGAAACGATCATATTGCGCTAAGTAGTGACGTATTGTACAATCGCAGTCGATACTTTATGATAAAATAAAGTATGTCGGGGATGATTACGGGGACAGGTCGTATGAAAACCAGCGGAGGATAGCCGCTGTAAAAATTTTATAGGACTGTAGATTGCAATCGAGATTTCTCAACGTTGAATTAGATCGAGACCAGTCGGGTCGTAGCTTCAAATATTGTTATGAACGACCCGGTCGGGATATTCAATATCTTTTGGAGAAATATAAAGTTTCATTTATTAAAATTAATCTGACGAAATGGGAATTTCGTCACCATAGAAAAAAGTGTATAGGAAGGATGATGTTAATATCTGTCTGTGCAGGGCAAAAATATAACTCATATAATTTGTGCGACTTGCTCTCCGGATTTTTGTAATCAAGATTTGTAGTATAATTGATGCAATAAATGCGATACAATTAACGCAACAGATAAAAATTCATTTTTCTGTTATCGTGTTTATTAAGTTTTTCTATGATATAAAGAAAGAGAAAGAGAGAAAGACGAAGAAAAAAATTGAAGTCACAGTCGTGTTAAGAGAAGAGCTGGTCTCGTATAATTCGACAAAAGGGAAACTTCCCTCATTTCTCCGTTTCAAAGGAGAGCGTCTAATGGAGAGGAGAAGCGATGGGAAATACTCGAGATGGTTCCGCAAAGATGAGACTCCGTACAAACCGGAGGACTGATTCGAAAGTTTCGGGAGTGCGCCGGTTGATGGGACAAACTTCCTCGACCCTGCCCGTCGCCCTCGTTCCGATAATTAACTTAGAAAAATGTGGTCTGCCGTCGTCGAACTCGCATGAAATCCACCCCTAACTTCTGCCTAACTTGACCCTTACCTCTCTTTCTCTCTCTCTCTTTCTCCTTCGCGTCATCCCTTTCTCCTTCGACCTCTCACCTTACCTTTATGTCCTCATCAAACGCCGTAACTTCCGCAGCTTTAAACTTAAATTTACTTCGGGTTGACCTGTACGCCTCGTTGACCTTACTCGCGACTTCTAAGCGAAGTTCTCTCATCAAGCTTCCATTTTAGTCCGGCTTCACGCGCATTACCGCCGCCTGTCCTCATTTTATCTCCGTTTTATCACTCGCGACAACACTCGCGTGTATTGGCCGTATCCAGAAAATGCTGTTGGCACAAATAACGCTCGATAACATGTCAGCCTTTTTCTAACGTCCGTTAGCTCCTTCTTGGGAGAATCCCGTTTGTCTGGAATCCACGAAGAGACGTGATATAAATGCGCTTCTTGCTTTAGATTACTCGCTGACATAAATGCAGGTTTCCATAATGGGCGAAGCCAACGCGCTCAACGATGTAGCGCTTATTATGGTGTCACCAACCGATTAATAGCTGGTATCAAATAATGCAGTTATAATAGAAACCAAGAAAGGCAAGATTTTACGATACATATATAATGAAGGAATAAAAAAACAAGAGACGTTATTATTTTCATAAAGATACGGATACTTATATGTAAATATTATAAATTGCACAAGATTATTTATTTCTTGCGAAAAATAAATATTAATTTATTAAAATATGGTAAATATTACAAGATATTAGTTAGTGTATGGAAATTACTGATATGCAAATGTAGTTCGAATAAATGTAATTTGATAAATATCCTGAATAACTCGATAACTTATGCAAAATTTACATATGTTGCAGATTTATATTCGCTTTCTATAATAAATATTACAAAATAAAATTTAATGAAGATAATATACTTTCCTCTATCAAATATTCTCTCGATAAACATTAAATTACATCAATTATGTTAATAATATAGAAATATTTATATAAAAATTAATATAGAAATATCTCCCTTATATAAAATTGATAAGAATTGATTTTTAGACAGATATTTAATTAATTTTTCCAATAAATAAAGATATCATGTAACATCGTATTTTTATTTTAATATTTTTTTATAACTATCAAATCCTCATTGTATACACGCGGCGCTCGTGTAAACCGTACATTTTTTTTCTCGAACGCAGTATGAAGTTATATTTAAATAATTTTAACGCGCTCGATACCATGTCATGCTCTATCAAATAACTTTTTTGCTCCGCATTGTTCGCACGAAGCGTATTGTTGCCTTTGCAATTTTTCAATTTTACGGATACCGTCCACCCCTTTTACGCCCGCGATGAACGACGTGAAATTTTGTAGCTCCTGCTGCCGCTGCTGCTGAAGTAATTGGATATCGTAATCTCGTTATACTTCGCTAGCTGGAAGGATCGTATAAAATGTCGAGGTGAGTTTCTAAACGAGATTAACCCGCAGATCGTACGGATTAGCGTGACAGGGTTCGACTAGCGACTCGATGACGCTGGACACCACATATGCCATTATATTAATTTTCTTCAATTATTTATAAATTATTCTATTTTCAGTTAATTATGCATTAATGAGTATTATTTACAAATTATATTATTTAATATATTTAATATACATTGAGCGTGTATATTTATAATATGTATTTATTAATGTTGTGTGCGCTTTCTGTAACCTCTAGTTATTACTTCTAGTTATTATCTCTCGTTATTCTCCTCCTTCTTTTACCTAAAACTTCGTGAATATTGTCGAATTTATTTACACGCTTCTCCGCGTGTAAATACATTTTGTGGAAAAATTTTAAAAGGTTATCTCCTATTATTGAACATCTCCGATTACAGTGATATTTTTATCTGCATGCATTCTATTAAAAGTCAACTTATTGTCTCGTGAATCGAGGCGAACATTGGCCAATGAAGTGCACGAAAGTACCTGGCAGAAGAAGGAGAGCTGTTCTTTCGGTAGACACACCAATAATTGCCTGCCTGGCGAGTCTTCTTCGAGAAGATGTTCCGGACATAATTGGTTGCCTTTGTGCTAGATAGATACGAGACGTTCGCGCTTGAAAACTTTTAGTTAAAAAGATTAAAATCTATACTAGACGGTGGCATATATTGAATGTTGAAAGATTTTTTATATAAAAAAAGATGTTTCTTCGATTATACTATTGAGTATTTTATTATAGAGTGTATTCTTTTAGTTAATAATAAATATAATATTAAATATAATAAGTTTTTTTATTTGTGTGTCATAATTGATGAGAAAATCGAGAAAATCTGAAATTTTGCAGATAACGCAAAATGTATAGCTTATAACTTATTGTTCTTATTATTACGTTTTACTCATATGGTTTCATGGAACTTCACAAAGTGTACAGCTTTCTAAATAGATTCTGATTTAATGCTGCCAATTTTTACAGCGCACGTATCTCTGACTTCAAATGCCCGAAGGAAACGAAACAGTCTAACGTAACTTCTCGCAGACTTGTGAAAGCGGCGACGAAGAGAGCGGATATAAATGGGCGGCCCGTGCTTGCGTCTGCCCCTGCCGTACGAATCGTCCTGAAGAGCGTGTAAAAATCTCTGAGGACATCGCGGCGCGTACACGGCGCACCTTATGGCCCTGTAAGGAGCCGGCGTCGCGACCTACAAGCCACGTGAGAATTTCTCTCCCGTCCGACAGAATTCCTCGCCACTTTTCCCCGACGTTCGCTCACCCGCTCGCGTCTCTCCCTACGGCCCGCGCCGACGGAGAGGCGCGGAGACGTGTAACACGGGACGACCGCGCCTCATCCTCGATGCTAACAACTGGGATTACTCTGGGACTCTTTCGCCGCTCGACGTAAAAGATATTCCCGAGGAGACGAGGAGCCGCCGCGTGGGCGCGAAGCCGCCTGTGTATTTGCAAGACCGAGCAACGAGATTTGGACACCGGTGGATTAATTGCAGAAACCGTCGTATCTCGTCGTGTGTATGTTGCGCGCGGACTTAACCGAGACAGGCATGAGAATGGGTCTCTCCGGCGGAATGAGGTTGGACTGACGATGATGGGATTGTACCCGCTGCTCTCGGTGAGCTTGGATAACTCAGCCCCCGACAATCGTCATGACGAAATCGCGCGAGGAAGAAAAGGCTAATTGATAGATAGATAGAAGGAAGTAGAATTAATCGTGGAATAGGATGATCGTGGATTATTATGATTCTGGCATCTTCATCGGAAAACTGACAGGTGGAATTGAATGCTTTGTTAAACGTTTCTTGAAAGATTTTGGTGATCTTGACATCGTGCGTGGGTTCTTAATTGCTTGGAGTAGATAATATAATTTTTTTATTAATGATTATGATTTTATCCCGTGTTGAGGATGTCATAATAGTAATATAAAAATTTAATTGATAACTTTAATATTTTTTATGCATATTTTGCATTGCCGATAAATAATAGATTTTTTTCCAATTATTTATTAATTTTAGCAAACGTACAATGAAGCATAAATCACTCGAATTATGCTAGTCAACCAACACGATGATTTAGACGGAAATGGAAAATGCTTTAGGCCACGGGCATGTGAAAAAAAGTTACATAAATCTTTGCTGTCGATATCGAATAGTCGAATAATCGTCGGCGAGCACTTCAGGTGGAAATACATCCTCTTCGGAAATCGTTATTTGAGTGTGTCGTTGCTGGTTCGTCGTCGCAACAGGGAGATACTCGGGGATGATAGTACATGTTCGAACAGAGTACCAAGCTTCAAGCGCGAGGCGTCTTTCCCTCCTTTCCAGTAAAAATCCAGTCGAACAAAAGGCGGAGAGGAGCGCACTACCGTCTCCTCTTTTCTCTTTTATTCGGGAAAGTAGAGAAGCGGAGCACACGTACGTACATACACGCGTACCTACACACACACACAGGGACGCACACGACGTTGACACTGGCGAGAACAAACGGCAGAAAAATGAAGCCGCCTGCCGCTTTTCCGAATCTCGGCCATATCTCAGAGGCCGCCGTAGACAACGTAGTTTGACTCGGCGAGTATTCGTGTGTGACACGTCGTAAATAATGGACAATAGGCCTCCGGAGATGCGACTCGATGCGTGTCGTCGTCGCTTTTTCTCGTCCTTCCATCTACCTGCCGACCGATCTCTTTTTTCTTTTTCATTCCTTCCTTCTCTCCTTCACTCTAAATACCCTTCCTTCCGCTTTTCGCACCATCTATCATTCTAGTCTGTCCTACAAGGGTATCCCCTTGAAATGCGGGTTACACGTTTAACAGGAACCCCATCCGCCGTGTGTGTCTCTCAGGGGACAGCCGAGAAACGGTCGTCAGCTGGCGAAAATGCAGAAGAAAAGTGGACGCGCGGCTGGGTCACCTCGGCGTGGCGTCTGCTTCGACGTGTGTCGCCTCCGGGATTTCCTCGGAGAGCCCACGTTTGACGTGTTATCGATTGAAGAAATCGCTCGTGCACCAAGGTGTTAAGTAATATCGTTTGTCCTGGTTAGCTACTACGGTGTCATTTCTGATATCGAAGATATTTTCAGATTTATGTGAATGTGCATTTTTCCAAAAATACGTTTATTCTTAACTCGATCTCGTTTAATTACGGATTCGAAAGTGCACTCTTCTCTTTCGTATAATTATATATATTAAATTCATCGCATGAAACAAAATTACAGAATCTATAGAAAAATATAAACAAATCAAGTAGATTGATCAATTATAAAGATTTTCGAAACAGTTTTACATTTCGACAATTGTCGCTTATGATTATAGCTTAATCGCTTAATTTTATAGCTTCAGATTATAGCTTATTGTTTAATTTTTACGGTTTACATTTTTTTTACAGTTTTTATTGAGGATAGATAAAAAAGATTGTAGCTACATTCTCTAAAAAAATAAGAATTATTTATTTTGCTTTGTATTTTTGTCTCTTCGACGGTATCAAAATAAATCGATAGAATCTCTCTCAAGAAATCAGAAATTACCGACGAACCTCATCATATTATACTGCTACGAATTGTGAGTAGGTAATGAAACCAATCAAGTGTAAAATTCGATTACGTATCCAGACGCTGTAGATATATAACAAAAGTACAAGGAAAACCGCGTAATTATTTACTTAGCGTTGTACGATATATGTAGGTGCATTCGTATATAAGTACATCCGGCACGATATCGATGTCGAATTGCAGTCGATTGGACAACCAATCTATTTTCCCCGGCGAAAGCAAACGTATTTCGAATCTTATGCCTTCGTACATGCGGACCCGATTAAGCTTAAGGATACTCTCGGTGTACCCGGCTGATTTCACCAATCCGTGAACCATAAATCTTGCGTACCTCGGCGGATTAACTAGCTTGCTTTATCGTCGTCTAGCGTGAGATCTCAGAGCTGGAGAGTCGCCGATTTGGGATTAGCAGGCGGCATTAAATCAGGAACACTCGAATCGGTTCCGTACATCGGACTCCTAAAGCTTCTTCTGCAAGCAATAGAAAATAAAGAATGGCGCCGACTGATTCCTTTTTCCGTGCGTGCAGCATGCCGTAACGTTAAATCTGCAATACTACGAGCGCAAGACATTATATGCATCGAGAAAAATTACCTTGCACAAATAAAGGAACATTTCTAGCGATGGGAGATCCGAGATTATATTCGCATAAGCTCAGATATTGCAGAGAAGCGACGCAAAACGGTTGCTGCGCGATGTAGACGATTGGAAGAAATGCAGTCAGAAGGGCTTAGGCGAGGTTCATTTTGTTCGAAATTACTCCACCGGCTAATTATCTGCACTGAAGTCATTAGTATTACGTTTGTGCGATGGCGGGCAAACCGGTAATACAATTTACATCGGGATTCGCCGGCAACGTACTGCGCACTAACCAGGAATCTCGACGGTGCTCGACACACCGTGACACGCCGGGGCTTAATATAATGGAGTCTTGAGGAACCAGTAATTACGAGGGAATCGAGGTCGAGAAACGATTTACGGCTGAACGAACGGCCAATGGCTTCTTCCGTGGGAATACGAAAAGGGGTGTTGCATTTCCGTCTGGCCACGAAATGAATCCTCGCATTCGGCTGCCACAATCGATCTTACGGAACGATTTGAGAGCACCTTTAAGGATTTAGGAGACAACGAAGAGCAGGGGCAAGACACCGCTTACGGAAAGCCGGCGGCTTTCCTCTCTGATCCGCTTATGTCGCTCGGTAAAAGTACCGATTCGTTTATTATGAATGGATAGAGAGATATGTGTTAATTTACATGTAATATAATTTCATGAGCAATGTATTAACTTTAAAGGCGAAATTATAATCCCGCATCATGTTTCTTCATGTTAAATTCTCGATAGCTTCATGTTCGATGATTTATGCAATTTATTAAGAGAAGTACGATCTTAGAGAAATAAAGTACTCAATTTTCGTGATCTGAGCTTCTCAGATATAATTCCATATCTTTGGATAAAAATTTTAGTAGGCGATGAAGGAGAAAGAGAAGACAGATGAGATAAAATAAATAAGATTATTTTTTTAATTTAAAGTTAAATTTAAATTAAAATAAAATACTATCAATATTTGTGTATGTATAAGAGAAATAAATTATTAACAGGTTCCGTGCTGGACTAATTTTACATGATTGTCCTTTACTCTGTGACCCACGCAGTAAATTCATTATGGTTGTTAAATAATTGTGTTTCGTGATAATTACGTGATAACGTGGGACTCTATACGAAATGCGGTCGACTTGTAATCGGCAAATCACTGGTTTAATCCCATCATCTCATATACATATATGCTATAAATAAAAACAATATGCACTACAATCAAAGTCTAATGTACAAAATGCAATAAAAAATAAAGAAATTTATAATGACGAGAAGTAACGAGTGATATAAAGAAGTATTTTATGATTTCAGTTTTTTTTTACGGCTAAACTATCAAACGACCTGAACGGAAAATCCAGTGTGAATCACCAATAACTCACGCGGCATAGAACGTGTTAAGCAAACTTTTCTTTCTTAATTCCTTCTCTTCTTTTCTTTTTCATAAATTCACAACCATAATTTAATAAAACATTGTTTAACATTATCAAAATATTTTTTCTATTAATATAATGTTAATAATATGTGAATTATAATTGTCTAATTAAATATTAAATAATATAAATTTATAAATATTAATATTTTGTTATCACATCGTACAATTTCAATCGCAAGCAAGACGCAGCCCGAATAGAATGAGACGCACAGGTTGATTGCCTCTAAAGTTGAAGGAAAGGCATTATTTATCATCGTAAGTTTCGATGCGGACATCAAACATCACATACCGAGAGAATCCAGGTCAGCCGATGAAAACCATTTCCGCGCGTATCGATCGCGGCGCGCCGTTATATCGTTATTGTTAATCTCACTATAATCGTTTTTCGACGTTGTTTTCAGAGCCCGGGTGAGCTTCCTTCCGCGAACGGCGACGGGGGGTGAATTTGACGCCCGACAAACTGGCTGCGAAAGATTCAACGATAAAAATGAGGTAACAAAAATGGACGCCATCTCGGCGAACAACGCGCAGATGAAGAGACAGGGAAGGAGGAACGGATGGAATAGGTAAAAGAGAAAAAGGCAGGGCTGAGTTGGGAGGAACAGAGCGAGGATAAAAATGAGAGGAAGAATGAGAGAGAAGGGGATAACGAATACGGAACATCGGAGGAGCTTGAAACCAATAACTTCGCGTTTCGAGCAAATGGGCCTGCATACATGTGCCAAGGCACAGGTTTCGGTGCTACCAGCGGCCGAATCCGACTTTTAAAATTTACAGCTGCGACACGCGAGATCGAGTTTTGATGGACTATGAAATCGCGATTTCGCCTCCACTACCAGTCTGATATGTGCAAAATGCGAAACATTCAAGGTCAACGTGGCGCAAAAATCGTATAACTTTAACTTTAGTTAGGTTAGTTTAATAATATAATTTAACATAATTAATCTGGCAATTCAATATTAATCGCGTAAATTTTCAAATATCTAATTAACTTCAATAGTTGTCTGGAAAACATTTACAAACATGGCAATTAATAGTCAACTGTTTTACTTCATTCAAGTATCCATAACCTTGTTTGATGGATACCGTTAACAATAAATGTGAATCTGGGGGATGAAACGATTGATGCTTCGTCGTGAAGATGAAAAATCAAAAGTCGTGAAAATCGCGATTCGTGCGTCATGAATGTCGCTTTCTTCTCACTCGATGGCAACATTCGGATGTACACTCGACGCAAAAACGGAAAGTCGACGAGCTCCTTTCCCGGCGCGGTGGCCAAATACAGCTCGGTCCAGCGCTTGCTCATCCACCGTTCCCCAAAAGCATCGTTCGATCCTGATTGCTCTGGTGCGACCCATATTTCGACATCGACGTTTTGATGTGACGTATGCGAGCGACGGAATAACGCGGGAGTTAACAGCGGGATAGGGAATAGGGGGATAGGGGACTTTTTCCATCCGCTTAACATCAACGAAAATATTGCATCCATATACATATCCTATATGTATATACATATACCCGCAAGAGAAAAATTTTTAACTTATTAGTATAATATAATTATAAATACAAATTTGCTGTTGTAATTACACTCATCCGTGAAACTGTTCAGATATTATATTAACGTGCGAAATAATTTTTTTAAATGAAACACGCACATTTAGATTGTATATGTGAAGAATTCGCACGTTTGCATTTCTGCAGGGTGGAGTTTGTTTACGGGAAAACTCTATTTTGGATATTGGCAATTTTACGTTGGAATGTATTGTGGCCGCGGGCTGATCCACAGAATATTAAATTTCTCGTTGAAAAAAAAAAAGAAAAAAAATGTGACGACACAAGTGATAACTACGATGGCCTATTTCCCATACAAATTATCCATTTGCTAGTAGCAACTACTAAAAATTTGGATTGGAAAGTCAGCGTTTTGATATTTTTGAAATTAAACCTTCTCTTTCCTTTTCTACGTGAATTGTTCGCTTTTGCGCTACGCGTTTATTGTAGCCCGGTACAACGTATCTTTTTTGCCTATGCATAAGATGGGAGGATATACTCGATGGTCAATAAATTAGAGCAAAGATTGCCGTCGTACAGTAAGCAATTTCCTCACTCCCTCCTTAGTCTGCCGTTGCACCTTCGTATATTCACCGTCTAACACCTTGGCGAGATAGTTAACGCGAACGTTGCGATACAAGAGGGTCATAAAACCTAGTTATTGCACATCGTGCATAGATTATGACGATCGAGTACCGCTCGACCATACCGGAGACGATAACGTTTCTTCACGTGCCCGACAGTTGCTGTTGCTCTTTTTGCGCGAGTTATGTATCAATTTATTTTTAACAAGTATTTTGTCCTCAACAGATTAAATTTTTAAAACATTGTTTCGTTAAAACTTTTGTTTCGTTTGATAAGTCGATAAAAGAGAGCTTGGAAATATTTCAGAAGGGAAGATAATTTAATATATTGCAAGACATATATATCACAATAATACATAAATCAATGGTATTACTGATAATAAGTCTTCCAATGCTTAGCTTAATATATATTTTTTTTGAGTTATACGGGCTGTCATTTCCGTGATTATTTATTATCATATTCTTTTGCTCAGTAATCTTTATGATGTGTGCATTTTGAACTGGTGAAAATAGCCATCGTACGCCAGACGTACGCATTTAATCCCTGTACAGTACGTATTTACAGAACGTTTTCACAAGCGTATATCTGTTCGACTGCTTCGTAATTCACTGTAATATCCGCACGGGGATCCAAAAGCTGAATGTAATCGCTACGATTAAACTTGGATGAACACAGAGACTGATATTGGATACCCGCCGTCATTGGATGTAATGAGATGGATTGGAGGAAACTTAGGAAATAGTTTCGCATCTATTACTTCTTAATCGGGGCTTTGATACGTCGTAGTTGCAAATCAGTGATATAGAGCAAATTTATCGTCATTGCGTGAAGTTGTCCTAACGTATTTCATAATTCTACTACGCGCGCGTCTCTTTAGAGTTAATTTTTATTGTTAATCATGATACGACTTTTCGTATTAGAATGATTTTACGTTTTGCCTATTTTAAAGTATACTGTGTTTGCAATTCCTTTCAATAAATGCAACTACCTAATGGCGTAACCATGACTGTCGAGCTTAAGCTAATCTAATGGTTTCTAATCCCCTAAGAGTACGGGACACTCGATGATACATCTCAGTTTGCAAGCTTGGAACGCGACTTGATTCATGCAAAATAGCATTGAATGTATCATTCAAGATTAATTATTTTCCTTCTTATTTTGATACTATATCTACTGTTATAGATTTATCTCTTTCTCATTTACGATTAAGAAAAATTTTAAGGAAACCATATTTTTATTTTGTATATATATATATATATATCTTATTTATTATACATATATAAAAAGTAACATATACGATAAAATACGTTTGTAATAAAAAGGTGTTCGTAATAAAAGTGCAAAGAAATGGTGTAAACCCCGTGAGTAATATTGTTGTCAGCAGTCACGCCGAATGCAGCGGCGAGAGTCTATATATTCTTACTGTATGTAAATATATAAATAAAAGCGGGATATATTGTAATGATAATGCATGTTCAACGCTTCCAGCGCGCGCCAACGTGAGCTAACGCAAGCGTAGAAAATGTCAAGCTGCATTATAGCAGAAACAACATATCACAAGGCAAATTTTTCTCATCTTTTCCCTACATCTGTATTCATAATGTTTTTTCTTAATCAAAAAATTTTAATTTTCACATAATGAAGATAAACAGAAAGATAAAAATAACAAACAGTGTGACCACTGTGTGTGACCACTTCTCTATTATAGTTTGCAGGATTATTTTATGTTATGTGTACATATAGGTTACACAATGGGTATATTGTAAATATTTCGAATGTGCAACACCATGTATTGTATAATGTTGAAATGGTCGATGACCATTATGTCAAGAGAATCAATTTCCGCTTAGATATAATAGCCGCAGGCTTTTATAGGGCGATAATTTTAATGCTTCACGTTTAATACAAACCATTATATCGAAGTTAACCCCATGAATAGTAGTTGGTTAAACAAAAATGTATTTATTTCCGTTTCATATAGATTTAAGAAAAAATACCTCTATATTAAATAATTTTATATTTTTTATCAAAATATTACAATAAAAAAAAATAGAAAATTGACTTGGTATTGTTATTTACATTTGCTAAATAAAATTTATTTGGTATAACTTAATATAAATTTACATACCTATGTAATATATTTGTAATATATTTGTAAAATGAAAATAAAAGCGCAGTTTAAAAAAATGTAGGTAATGTATACAAAGGAGATAGGATTAAAATAAATCATTTCATTGAATTTGTTAAATTTGCAATATTTTGCTTTAGATTGCCAAAGGCTTTAGATTAATAATATAAAATAGAAAAATGGATCTCTCTTATTCCTTGTAAAGTGGAAAGACACAAGTGGTGATACATTTGTTGTGTGCATCTATAAAATTGATTTGGTAGCTCTATTCAATTCTCTCTACACGATGCGATACAAACTTTTGAGAATTATCCGATTTATTTGTAATCTGGCAAAAAAGCTGGCTAGTAAAGCTGGCAAAATTGCACTTTTGTCTACCTGTAAGCTCTTCGATATTGTAGACATATTGATTATATTTACTGATGGTTATCTTGTTTTACATCTACACTCGACCAGTGGATCGAGTTATAGGAAACAAGATTTTTTTATTCGGAGCAATCTCATGAATTGGAATATAATTGATCCAACGATATAAGTGATTTCAAATGATAATATTACAATAATTGTAATAATGTAGGATAATTATTGGTACTTTTAACTGTACATATAATATTTTTATGTATCAATAAATGTTAATTAATTATTGAACATGACTATTTTTTTGCTTATTTTTCTCTATACTTGGAAATCACTTTCAAATAAAGACAACTAAGATTATTTAATTAGAAAATCTTGTTTAATCTCACGTGCTTATTCCGATACGTCGAATCGTGCGATTTTTTTTCTTTTTGTTTTCGGATGAGTCGTTCGTGGTTTTATTCTTCAACTTAACCGTTTCATGTTATTGTCCTTGTCGCCCTTGCAGGATGGCAAAATCATCACGAAGGTTCAGACGTTCATGCAATAACGCGCACAGGCGAATCGCGCGCCGAGCACTAATCACGTTAGATATCGGGAAGGACAGCAAACTGATCAGACTGGAGTACGCGGCCAGATAGGAAGTTACGTAGTGTCGCCGCAAATGTGGAATTTATGATTTGTAAGTGCATAACTCTGCCATTAACCATGAAATAGTTTCCGGCTATCTGCTCCGTTCCATGCAGCGCGAGAGCCGCGTGGACGCGCTCGCCGGGCCGACTGGGCGCATAGCCGACTGTCCTCTCGTATTTCCATCCGGTTCACTTATCGGCATTGGCATTATTCGAATTATTAAGCACCCTACGCCGGGCTGCAATCGACGACCTGCACCTACCCCCGCCGCGGCGTTTCTATTGTGCGTGCTGCGTACACGTTTTTCGCTGATCCATTACGCGCTGCTTTTCACCAGCTCTTAAACATTATTTTCCTGATTCGTCCGCAGTGCCGTTGTTACCCATTGTTCTGCCGTTCATTATTTTACCAATGTGAATGTAAAATAACACGGCAATTAAGAGATCGTAAATTGAGCGAGATTGGAAATCGGTTTAAATCCACGGCAATTAAGAATTCATATAAATCGAACGGGACTTTCGTGTTAATTGCTCGAAAGTTTATCAGTCGGAGAACAACGTGAATGTCTTATAAAATAAAAAATATGCGCAATGTAAGAGATCTTGTTAATTAAAAATAATATATGACGGTATTCTTTTAGAAAAATATTTGAACGTTAAAGAAGATGAAGTGAAAATATTCTAAAAATGGCCGCTTTAATTAAATATTAAAAAAAATTATCATTTCAAAAGTTAGTTAAATATTAATATACCTATAAGTGAAAGAAATAATACATACTGAAATGCAAAAATAATAATAATTTGTAAAACATGTATTTATTGCCTCATTTCCGTGAATACAAATTATTACATAAATAAACAATACGAAACATATATATGTGTTTAATTTTTTTTCAGCCTTATAAATTTTTCAGCCTTTATGAGATATAGGCCGCAGGGCGGACGAGACGCGATCGCAGGGAGCGAGGTCAAGGGGAACGGGGTAAGTCGGCGGAAGTGGTAGCGAATGTAGCGTGAAATCGTAACGGAGGAATCGCAATAACTCTTCCAAAGCGGTTTAAAGCCGCTCGTCCCGAGCCCGCTATGGCTGCGGGAAAGTCGGCGGGTCCCTATCGGTGTATCGAATTTTTTTCTCGCGCCGTACACACTCCGCCTACCACTCTCTCCCTCGTCTCTCACCCTAACCCTTTCGTCCCCATTCCCTTTCTCTTTTTTCCTATCATCTCTTCTTTTTTTACGATATTGGCACAATCCTTGCGCTCGAAGGACGGTTGTATTATATTTTCGGTGAAGATCTCGTAGCCGAGAGGTCGAAACGGGTACGCGCTGCACGGGGGTGTCGATGCAAGTGCGAACACATCGAAATTGGAAAACCTCGGTGAATTTACCGCGGTAAAAAGCGAGTACGAGGACGACCGTTTTCCTCTTATGACCGGCGGCGGCGTCGGCGGCGGGCGATGGATCGTAAGGGTGAGACGCGAGGGAGCGGTGGTTCCAGCCATTAGGTACTGACCATTGAAAATCCTGGTCACGTAAAGCATCTCACGGTCGGGAAGGGTAATCATAAATTCTGAACGGAGATTGCACGGCGGCGGCGCAAGCTTGCGACTGACGACGCTTTTCTTCATCCCACGTTGGGAAATCGCTTCGGAATTTTCTTACGCTCCGTGCAGTCCGCACGCGCGGCAGAGCACAATGCATTTACACAGTTGTATACTCTATATACCAAGTGATTTTTTTTGAATACGGACGTTTCGATATCGTTATGCAAAAGTATGTAATACGTATGTAAACGACAGAGGTAAAGATCATTCAAAATTATTGATGAAAGTTATTAAGAGCGATTTCTTAATAACTTTCATCAATAATTAAATCATTATAATTGTTAAAAAATTGTAATTATTAACGCATGCACACATCCCGTTTATTCACATAAATCTTTATAAATATAAATTGAAAAGAATAATATTTAAAACTGTTAATATTTAAAACTATTAATAATAAAACTATTATTAATAATAATAAGATTAAAAACTATTAATAATAATATTTTTTATTAAATTAATATTATGAAACAATTGTTAAGAAACTTAAGATTTAATTTTTTTCAAATGAAATAAGATATTGATAAAAAAGTACGTAATTGTGAAAATTAGGTTACGATATTACAGATATAGATAACAGAAGTATATAAATCTAGATATCTTGTATGAAGTTTACATTTAGTAATGCATCGATTTGCGTTCCCACGAAATCACAGCTATTTGCCTGTAAGCGATTCAGGTCAAGTACAAACTAGAGATGCAAACTTGCACCTAAGTGAGGCACTTCGTAAATGCAAATATCCTATAGTCCCGATCGAGCACCGCGCTAGTTGCCTCTAACAATGGAAACTACTTAAGCGCCCGATTATTGCGATAATGCGCTGGAAGAACAAGTTCGCTTAAACTTAACTGCAACGTTAACACGTTATGGTTAGTATCAAGATCTAGTAACGCAGTGCACAATGCAAAAAAAAAAAAATACAATTCATCAGGTTACATAAAACTGATCTCTGTTTTAGTGTTGGATTGTACAAGATCTCCAATGATGCACGCACATGATTGAAATACGTCTCTATCCACAAGCGAATAGAATCTATATCAATCTGCGAATGCAGCGGTCGCGGGGCTCGCGGTAAAAAAAAGGGCTCGCAGTTTCACCAATTTTTATTTTTAATTCTCTATCGCTCAACCAATTCTTCAACTGACAGTTTCGTTTGTGCCGTTACCAAGTTTTGGCAAACGTGATTTTATGTTTTTATACAAATCAGAGTTTTTTGAGCTTGCAAAAAACTTCGTCTTTATTGCACGATTATGTAATTATAATATCGTCTCGCGTTTCATCGCCAACTTTCATGCAGCTTTTTGCATTTCATACGGCCATTTTATGCATACATATTGAAATGCATATCTATCAGAATTAAATATTTCCGATATGTAGAAATACATATTCCATTTGTTCAAACAAAGTCTTTATGTGCTTTAGAAAAAGCATTCTCTAATCCACATGCGATCCACTTTTGATCGGCGTTTCAGCAATTCTATTATTCTTTTTAATACTTATTTGTTGTTCCTTGCACATTTCTCTTTAGCTTCCGGGTTACACGCTTTTTTTAGATTACACTGCCGATTCGGCCTTTTGATCAGTCAAGTACAAGTAAGACGTTATTTTGCTATATATAGTTTTACTAAAAAAATCAATATAACAGAGAGGGGGCGGGAAAGGGGAATGGGAAGGACTTTATGAAATTTCGTATATGGGCACGTTTGAACAATATTTTCCTGAGAGATTGCGCTTTAATCTTTTGAAACCAGCAGCGTCAAGCGGCTGTTATCCTCGTTGTTTCTGAATTGTTTTATTGCAATGCCAAGTATTCTCGTTTTAATATTCCGTTAAAAATATTAAAGCTTTTCCTATATTTTGTAAAATCGTTCGTTGGATCTTGAACGTTAAATTGTTAAAATACGATTTTATATAAAGCTTTTCAATTCATCATTTAGAAATGATCTCTCTTATTGCATCACATTAAATTGTTAAAATACGATTTTATATAAAGCTTTTCAATTCATCATTTAGAAATGATCTCTCTTATTGCAGCTGTAACTCAAACAAGGTGCTGTACATCACAGAGAGTTTACAATGCCGAGTAAACGATACTTGTCCGTTGATAGGGGATAACAGTAGGTAGCGAGTGTTTGGTATCCATAACGAGTACTTGTACACCTGAGACCATCATCTAAACGGAAATTAATCGTTCATAGATCGATACTAAGGCAGGACGAAGGGGGCTGGGAGGGAGTAGCGGCTAGTCGGTTTAGCGAACATACTAATCCGATCAAGCAATCTCTGCGATCTCTCCCGTTGCTGGACCCACCAATTGCATCTATACACCTGCCGGCTGTGCCACCCCTTGGCACCACGGACATCCGTTAATCAACGCCTAATTAAGTGCGTCAGCAAAGTCCAGTGGTTCATGCTCGAATCCAATGGAACCTCATGGCGTTTATATCGACCACTATTCTGTTATCGAATCGCTTATAATGTTGTCTTATTACATCTATTAACACAATTTCAATATAAAGAGAAGACAGTTAGAAATAATGTACCTTAGTTAAATTATCTTTAATTAACTTTTTTAACACGCTTCAATAATTAGTAAAACAACTGAGAATAACAGATAAAAGATAGATCGTAATATAAACCTACAAATGTAAATTATTCATGATATATCATTACTCCGTTAATATGAATTAATTCCTGCAAAGTCTGAAGAAGCTTCAGCAACTTGTTCTATCGACTTTTTTTAAAAAACAATTTATATAGATTTAGCTCCAGAAATACTGCTCGAGTAGCCTTCTAAAACTCTGTGTTTATGTATCAGAAGAAGTTGTTGCAAGTGGCCTTTCTCGAAAAGCATTGTACGCGAAAATACATCATATATTCATATATTGTACATAAGTATATTATTATTTTAAATGCAATTCTTTCATTGTACGTAACATACAAAATTTGTAACTTTTTCTTACACGTAATATATCAAAGAAATAAGAGCTATAACTCAGATAGAAAATCTTTGCACATCTACGTCTATACGAATTTATTTTATCTTTAGAGTTAGCAGAAGTTTGGCCAAATCTTTTAGAAACACACAGGATATCCTTACAGATATCTCGAAACTAGGACAGTTAATATGATTTTCTAACTTGGAAATGGAAAGGGATGTCACGTATATTGACATATATAACATGTCACATATCTTTTTCTTTCTTTCTTATTGTTAGTCGCGATGTAATATTGATCGTTCCAATTACCAAGTATCAATAATAGAATTAGAGCTTGAAATGTTATTTAAACTATTGTCAGAATTACATTCAGCATTTTTGCAATGATGAATTTTGTATAAAGTCATTTGCCCTAGATACAACGGGCTGGCCGTTATACGGCTTTCGTCGCCTATCGATCGGCGTCGAGACGAGTGCCACAGTCTTATTACATACAACCTTCCGCTACTACAAACGAGGCGCCATTGTGGTTTCATCGCGCCGCCACCGCTCCGCTCGGAGCCGAGGTGGAGGCGAAAATTGTCTTGCCGACAATCGCAGGATGTGGTCGATTAACTGCATCGTGACGTGCATGTCGTTTTCGTTGTCGACGAGGTACTTCCACGGGCTTCCTCCGGAAGTAGCACTGATGGGAAACGTCGACCGGGCTCAGAAAAGATAGATGCCGGGGTATAAACGAGCGACAAAACAAGGCGCGAGACGCCGAGATGAGAATGGAAATCTTATTTTGTCTTATCAACGTCTAACAGCAGCGGCGGTGGCGGCGGCTATTAACGCGTAATTTATGTCCGGAATTACGGCGAGATGTCTTGCAAAACACGCGGGATATTTCCGAGATTGTCGTGAAAAAAAAATCGAGATTTTTTTCCTTTTATCATACATAACGTTCAGAAATAAGATATTAAGATATTACATAGGACGGCCAATGAATTGTCAGGTGCTTTTATTTTTTAAACAGCATTAGTCGAGATTTTACTTAAATTGCTTCGAGTTGCGTCAAACGGAGATTGGTGGAATTTTCAAAGATACGAATTACGTGGGATTTTTCCTCGCGCGCATATTTTACCTTTAACTTTCAGATTTTTACGGTACTTTACGAGCCTCCTCCACTTCCGAGGAAACTCCGTGTACGCAAACACAAGACGCCGCGCAAATTTTTACTCCGGAGTGCCTCTCGCTGCCTCGTTCTCGCGTTGTGAATCTATCAAACGTTGCTAACAATGTATTGACATTGCGACGTTATTGATTTACCAATCTATCTTGGGAACCGAGAAATGATTAAATGTCGTCTCCTCTCAAAGGAATGGACGGAACATTCCGTCCTCTGCGGCAAACGAAGAGATTTAACTGCGCGACTATGCAAAGACCGCAAGGAGACCAGAGCGGAATTCGAAGAAACTTGAGAAGAGAACAATCGCGCGACATTCAATTAACGTTTTGCAGCGGCTTAGCGAGCGCAACTAATTTAGAGTGAGAGAGGAGCGGTCGAATTCAATCGTAGCCTTTCTCGGACGATTAATCCGACACCTCTATTCAAGATGGCCACCAAGTCCCGATTGTGACTTCAATCACTTGATGGTTTATGCATCTACGATAATCTGCGGTATGCTGTTTCGATTGCTCGCGTAACACACAGCATTGATATATACTTCCGTGAATTTACGGGCGCCGTTAAACCGGGTTTACACACGTTGGGCGTGGAGTCTGTATGTCGACGGCGTTTATAGAGTGAGAAGCTATTGAAAACAAATGACGATATTGTTTTATGGAGGAGACTAATAGGAAATCAAGTTTCTCTCTGCATCTCTCACTTTTCACTCTTTCTAAAGTACATTCCGTCGTTTTTATCCCCTTTCTCTTTTATGTTATTTCGTCGTAAAGTATATCTGAATCTCACTGTAATAATTTCAAAATGTGTTGTTATAGATAATTGAATATTATATAATATTATAAACATTATAAATATTTAATAATGGAAAAACGCCACCCAACTATTTTGTATTTTCAATTGACATTAAATTGTTATTAAATTTTTCAAGTAATTTTAATTAAAACCGCGTAATAATATATGTATATATTGCGAATTGTAATAACTGAGAGCTGAATGTTAATTAAATCTGAACTATATTTTAAAAAATTCGTGTATTACTCATATTACTGGCTAATTACAATAAATATTTTATAAACTTTTACAATATATCTTTACCCATTGTTAATGAAATTTAATATTTCATTTAATATTTTTTAAAATCAGTATTATATATAAAGTATTAAATTGCTATCATAAAAATTTAAATAAACCATAGTAAAATTTACACTACAAAATATTGCAACATATTATCTCAAAAATCGACATTATCAGATCTTTGAGTTTCAGATTTGTCTATACCTTTGCTCTTTTCTGAAAATGCTGACATTCTACAATGCATTTGATGTAAAATCCTGGATTATGATTCCAGAAATCCAATGCAGGTATTTATCATTGTTATACTAAAGATTCAAGAGAATGAAATCAGATAGACTTTGATTAATCTCAATTTTATTAATTGCGTGTGCAAATTATTTAAATTTTGAAAGTAAAATTCAATTTAGCAAGAGAGAGAGAGAGAGATGCAAGAAAGTATCCAGACCAATCAATTACGTTAGACAGAACGGAGGCTTGATAAAGCGAGGCTGCAAATTTCCTCCATTTATATAGCCAGTACATTGTATCGTAGAAGCTCTATTTTCACAATGTACAGTTCTTCAAGCTTACAGACGCTTTACGTTAGCCAGGGTTTAGAACACACCCACTATTTCGCTAGTATTTCGGACTCGTATTACCCGCAGGCACGCGGCGCGGCGCCCGCGCGTACAATTTGTCTCTCTTCCTGCCCGTAATCTGCACATCTCGTGCTCCCTCATTCTCTCGGCACCACCGCGGTATCAGGAAACCAATTATAAGTGTCCCGGAAGTTGGAACGAACTGTGGAAGTTGTGTGTAGGAAATTGCGAGGTGGGACCAACATCGCCACAAGCAGGGACGGAGACGCGAAAAGAGCCCGATGCACGTTGCACACGCCGCGTGGACACGTACCCGCGCGAGTTCGGACCAACAAACTCGGACACTTTGGGGTACCGCTGTAATTTGCAAGCAGACGCCGCCGACCGAAACCACACGTGCAAGATTACACCGTGACGTATCCCATCCGGAGATTGCTCTTCAATGTTTCATCGGACGTGGCAATTGCTCGGTGAAGAAAACTGCACGGGAGCAACTCTTTGCGGCACAACACGTTGATAAATACCACTGAATTATTTCCTACTTAAAAACGAACAGCGAATTGCAAGTTTATATCAATCATCTACCTGCCGACATCATTCTCGAGTTTCATACTTTTTCAATATCCTTACATGTAAATTACACACGTATAATATTAAAAAAGAAAACCTAATAAGAAAGTACTTAAAAATTTTTTTAATTCAATACGGTTATTAGCTTTAAATGTTTCTTTTTATAAAGTCAGAAATCCAAATTTTTAATATATTATAAAAAAAATTATAATATTTATTAAAATTTTCGACATTCGAGAATTGACAGTTTGCAAATATAAGCATATTCAAAATATTCATAGAAAAAGGTTCAAAATATTCATAGATATATCTTTTTATTTATGGATGCGATTGCGAATTCAAATACATTTGTAAACAGGACGAACATAATTCTAAATCGTTTGAGTATCATTAGATTACGGGATAAAACGGATTACGCGAGCTCGCGTTTACGCACGCACTGTGCTCTCGTTCTAATTCGTTGTGCTACGCGAAAGAACAGGCGATCCATCTTGCCTTCGTTAGAAGTCGTTCATCGTCCCAACATAAATCTAAGGTTTGGATGTTCCAGCTTACCAATACTCGATAAATCGATTTTCTCCTCTAATTCGGATAAAACGGGTGAGCGACATGTTTCTCGGTGTTATCATGAAACTGTGATGCATGTTCCAGAGATAAAATATAACCGAACATTATATATACTTTTATATTTTCTTATCACAATTTTTATTCTATTCTATTATATGTCTATATTATAAAAATTATCTTCGAAATGAGTGATTTTTCAAATTACGATTAAAAGAATCTAGAAAACATTTTCCCGCAAAACTTGTGCAACATTAAATTTTCAATATTTTATTTCAAGAGAGCAATTTTTCCATAAGTAAATTGTATCTTTGAAAGTTAATTGAGTTGAAGGTGTAAAAAAGTTACGTAATAAAATTACTGTATTTTCCAACCAACCGCGCAATATCTTCGGAGGCGGCAATCTTTGAGAGGCTATAACTTGAAGAGTTCATTAAAGCAGCTAGAAATGCTTTCCTTGATATTTCTGGAACGTTGCACAAGTTGAGAGAAAGTTAATACAGAGGCGACACAAAGTCCTCTTGAGGATATCATGTAGGTAATACTTGTCGTAATATAACCACTCCCTTAGGAGCCATTTTGACTCACTTATAGAAACATCTCCGGAAAGGAAATATCTTGTCAACGTGTAGCTTTGAGTTGTAAAATATTTAATTTCAGTTAATTTTGTGAAGTCTTCGAGAAAATATCATTGCGATTGTTAATTTTTATCACACATACGTCATTTATACGCCGTTTATCTGTCACAAGTGTTAACGTAACGTGCAGAATTGCAAACAATTTTTAATTGTAATTGCTAATATGTAGGAGACTAGGATAAATTTATATATTTTTTATTTTCGTGTGGAAGCATAAGTAAAAGTGCTGTTAAAGCTCAAGGTGCAAAGGCAAATGACATCGTATGGCAGTTGAGAACTTTCTAAAGCTTATGGAATATAGTTTCAGCTTTGTGAACCGAGTTGGATTAAGCCGTTTTAAGAGCCTACAAGTATATATCCTACTATGGAAATAATTATGCTTATAATTAGCAATGTCTTTGCATGTTTCTCGAATATAATAGTAATTGCATTTGTATAGAGAAGGGCAAAATTGCAGATATAAAATCGAACAATATTGTGTTACGAGCAATAAAAAAAATATAATAAAAGATAACCGTTTCCATAGATTGATTTTAAAATATACCGTTCAATTGATTCGCATGTGACACGATATAAACGTTCCTGTAGCCATATCAATTTTCATGTAAATTAAAATGGTGCAATCGTCATTACGCTATCACCGTAAGAATTCATGGAATATTTAAATACTGGCGCACGTTGAGTAATTAGTCTTAGATGAGAATTTTATATCTCGCGTATGGCGAAAAGATTATGTTGCAAGAATTCAGGCATAAATCTAAACTAAAATGTATATTTTTATTTCTCAAACTTTGTTAAACTTGGTTAAACTTTTTAATGTTACATTTTCTGAAACTCTATTTCTTGCTTTTTTAAAACTTACTACTCCTATTCTTTAAGAAAATTTCGTAACCACAATAAAGAAGTAAAATTTCATAGGAACATTAATAAATTGTAATACAGTTGGCTTCCAGCTATTGTAGAAATACAGAACTATTCTCGTGTCAGTTTACCTACATCCCTGTCTGTTGCAGCAAATTGCATTTGGCACTATTACATTTGACCGTTGTATTGGTGTGGGAAAAGTAAATGATAAAAATGTATATATACTTGGCCTATACTATGCAAGTATACAAAATTGAGCATGATATAACCGAGGAAATCGAAACAAGTTGTTCTCAGGCGATAAGAATTATTGATTACATACAGTTGCATGTATTGCTGGTCTGTTACGGATAACAATTTTATCTAGAAGTACCAATAGAAATATCAATGTCTTCTTGTTTTTTGTAATATTTTGTATTATATTTAAATTAACAAATTTTTGTTTCATTTTTATTTAATAATTTTTTTCTATTGATTTTAATTTGTTCGTTCATATTTGGCTACTGTCGATATTCAGCGAATAAAATATGAGAAAAAATGATCCATTATTTTTTAAAAATCTTTATTTATTTTAAGCTTCGTTTAATCGACGTTTATTTAGTTTCATTGAAAAGCAAACATTTCTTAACGAGAGTACACTGTGAAAAATGTTAAATATGGCTCTGAAGAAATAACGTCGATAAAAAACGTCAAGTGCTTAAATATCGGTATTCAATATTTTACAATAAATAAGTTAAATATAGCTCTTTTATCTCTGTACATCTAAGTATTTTTATTTTATATTGTATGTATTTTTATTGAATCAGTGAGCTACAAATTTGTGTAGAAGAATAGCATTTCCAGCAAAATTTGTTCCAGTTAAAATCATCCAATATGAAGTCAATATCTGTTTAAAATCCGATCAACTGCGATTTGACCAGATATGACATCGGCGGCCGCATTATTCACGCTCCGTAAGTGATTCCATTCATGTAATTGATTGTTGAATAGTTCTGCACGGATGATACGGTATTACATTTACAGACGCCGCGTAATGTATGCGTGAGCCGGAAGTTATTTGACCGGAAGCGTGCGTATGCGGACTTTCGCGTCAAGTGATTTAAGTCAATTTTTCGTGAAAATTAATCCGTCTTTTGGAATATCGGCCGCGCTTCGCACGATTCACTTTCTGTCTGAAAATGAATCTCAACAACCGCGCGAACAATTACGATAATTAGATAATCAATAACCGCACCGCCAGCCAGATCTTGTTGTTTCCGTTTTCCTCCCCTTTCTTCGGTACTAGCGCGTCGCTATCGTCCGAAAGTTACGGACTTTTAATGAATTACAAAACAAAGCGTTATCGAAAAGTTTCGCTCGTCTTTATCTCGCCTGCACATCGCCCGCCGTTTCCCCGATTTCACTTCTGCGAAGTACGCAGGATATGGTCCACCATCCTCCATTCCCATCTAGTTGTTCGTCGCGCCTCTCAGTCTGAATTTTGTCAGGAAAATTCGTCAGGAAGAATCAAGTGCCAGATGCAAGCGACCTCGGTAAAGCGACGGAAAAAAAAAACTGACTATGATAAATGAGAGGCGATGTCTGCTCTCCTTACAGATTTTCTTGGCTGTATTAATACCACAAAACTGTCGCTGTTACGATGAATTTTCGGCAACTACGTTTTAATGCTACTACATTTCAGAATACAACAAAGTGAGAGATTTAGATTCTTTTATATTATGAACATGTGAAGTTCCTCAAAATGTGCGTGTAATTCCAGAGATTCTTGTAGTACTCTGTAGCGATAATTTTTTATCTCCACGTTTCCACATGAGATAGAACTTTGTAACATTTTATGTATCTAAATGGAACAAGAATTAATATTATATTCCTGATAATGTGAAGAAACAATTGAACGAACATTTTCGCAAATATATTTATTACACACCTACTATAATATTATCTGCTTTAAAAATCGCTTTAAAAATTATGATATATGTCGGAAATGTATATGTGAGACGGGGATTAAACCTAATACGATTATAGAGCATAGGGAGGACACCGTCGCGAAAATAGGATGTTGACCATCGCCAGCCCGAGTAATCGGTCCGTAATTAATTAATGCATCGCCCATCATAGCCCCTCTCCNAATATTCTAGACCATGTGAGACCTGCGGACCACTGATAACTGAAACAATTCGACGTTCATCCTTATATCACATATACGCTGAACTATTCGTTCCACTTCCGTTTATTATCCTATGATCAAATATTTGATTCATTTGAGAATAGAAGCTCATAATGAGACCTCTTTATCGTACTCTTACTCAAGTAGTAGTTGTAATCACTAATTGTTTCGCATAATTAATTTACTACCGGAGAGAATCAGTTACCATAAGTTAATATTTGATTTGCTTTCAATATTCTGTTATTTCACAGTATCGTAATTTCAGCTTATCACAGATTTATCGAAGGACTCATTCAAAAAAATCATTCGTGAAAAAATCATTTTTAAGTACAAAACTAATAATAAGAAATTAATTATATCGTGTTAGATCTCTTGATTATAATTATATAAACTAATTGAAAGCCTCTTATATTTAAATACGTTTTTATTCATTTTTAAGTATTGATTAAAATTATTATTTAATTATTATTTTTTTCTGTGTAACATAAATAATAAAAAATTATTCTTCCTATGTGTGACTACTTAACATTATTTTCTAAGCGCTACAGAATGAACGGTTGGGGAAAAAAATTCAGACATTTAACAATCACATAAAATGTAGTTTATTTCGATCGAAAAGCATAACCCTTGTTTCTTTATATTATTATAGGTACATTACCAAAACCCCTACGCATACAATTAAGCGTGTTGTTTTGAGACGTCCTACCCGCCGTCGCACAACACACCCATTGTATACGTTTAATTAAGCACAGCTGTTTTGACACCGGAACAGATAGTTTCTGCGGCGTGCGGCGTTCGAAGGCAGTTGATTTAGCTGAAACATCTGCCGCGCGTACGCTCTATAAGCGTTCGAGATGTACGAGCGCTGTCGGTTTACCGTTGATTTAAAGTGCCCGGGCGCCGCGCAAATTAAATTTTCAAATTTTTTTTTCGTAGCAGCAGCCACTCGCCGCCGGTGCCCCCGCGCATAATTTATGCAGCGCCGCGTGCGCGTACGCCACGGGGCGAAATGTCCGCAAAATGCAAAGCGTACGCCTTTCCCGCCGCGTCAACAAGCTGCCGATCGATTGACATGAGCAATGGAGATGTTTTGAACTTAAATGCTGTTGTAGGGCGCATGGTATGGTTTAAATTTTAAAATATATTTAAATTGTACAATGATGTATGTATTCTGAAAAAATTCGTGTATTTTGACGCATCCGGAAAAACTTTGCAAAGACAAATAACAATGTCTTAATTTTATATGAGTACTATTCTAAAAATTTGCCGTTTTTTTTAGAAGAATGTTACCTATACAGATTTTATTAATATATCATAAATGGGGTGTGACAGTTTTGACAATTCATTAGGTTATCAAAAAAGATTAAAGAATTAAAATTTCTTTAATCTTAAATCTTTACAAAAATTATGTTTCATTATATAACAATGAGAAATTTCGTGCGTTCCCCCCACCATTAGTACACAAAAGATGTAAATATCTTACGCAAAATACCGGGACATCGAAATATTTGTGTATAAATCTTGTATAATAATAATTACAATAATAATTACAATTGCCATTATGATGATTACATTACAATACGGCGATAATTTTAGCGAAATTTGCGCTAACATTATGTGGTATCGAGAGAAACTAGTTGTGAAATTCGACTAGCTCTACGTTAGTTGCAGCGTTTCTACAATTTCCCAACCAGGTTCGACGAACTTGCGCTTGAATAGGTTACATGTAGCGACGAATGTATGGATGAAGAAACTTTCAGTTCTCATGATCGCTCTGTGGACTTGAAAATCCGAAAGTTCTCTGAGCGCACCAAAGCGAAAAGCACTTTTATTATGTTAACGTAGAAACTTCTTACTTATATCCATTTCGGTACAGTGAGAGATCACGGGTTTTAGAAAATACAATTTAGGTAAATAAGATAAGTATGCACATATTTTAGATGCTTTTTCACGAATTTTACTGAAAAAAATATATATATATCTCCTATTTTTTTATTTCTTAATCTTATTTGCGAATTTGTAATAGCAAAGAATTTAATACAAAATTAAAATTTATTTGAATAATGTGAATATTATAGTACAATTGTGTGATTCTTTTAATTTAATTTGGATTAAATATTTCACACAGATGCGCATTTGTGTGTTGATCAATTTATTATTTTATAATAAGTTAGATCTCATAACATAATTTTATACAAGTTAGAAAATTACACAAGTAAGAAAATATTTTATTGACAGTAAGAATCAATGAAATCACTCTATTTTAACTTAGCAAAATATTAGAGCACAAATATTAACATTCGCCAATCGAAACTTGGATTTGCAACTTGTATAACGCTATCTAAATCCAATTTAAATTATGTATACGAGCTGTGTCTGTTCATTCCCGTAATACTTCTCAGATATCACGAGTAGAGGTGGAGTAAATTTAAAGCGGGTGCAATTCGATGGGAGACATCGCTTGTCTGATAAGATTGAGAAAGAAAGAGAGAGAGAGAGAGAGAGGTGAGGGCACATCTTAAATCTTCAAAAAGCTCCTTTTAAGTTTGGCCCTTCAGTTTCCGAGTGAGTATCCGAGTATGCGTCTGAAGCGCGGTCTGATTAAAAGCCTCGCGCTAAATTAAATACAAGAATTCCCGCTTCCCGCCCTTGCTATGAGACGGGTCAAAGGAGTCACAGGACTGATCGAGGGAGAAAGCGAGGAGACGACGAGCGGAAATTATTGCAGTATATAATGAAAGGATGTTCTCGCTGTTATCTCGTGCACTAATATCGTCGTTAAAAAGACATTTATTTTGCAAATCACGTGGAAAGTGTTTAATTTGCAATATGCGCGACAAAAATATTCTGTTAAATCGTCGATAAACAATTTCTATAATCCGAAACTATATATAAAGTTTAAATATAATTATTGAATTAATATAAATATACATAGAACTCGCAAAGAAAAGTAATGTTCGAGTAAACTTTTGCATTACTTGTACTACTTTTGTTAAGTTAATTGAGATATATGAAGTGAAAAATCGATTGCAGATTACTCAAATAATATATCGTTAAAATTGCACGAAATCTCGAGATAAAGAATCTTTTATTTTATTGAACATCTTTTTCTGGTATATTTATCCTTTGTCAACAAATGAATAGTGCATTAACCCTTAAGTGCGGTCGTACGTCTGTGAGACGTCGCGCAAAATGATTTTTTGAAATAACTGCCTTATCATAATAATTTTTTTTTCAATAAAAAATAATTAATAATTATTAAAACATGTTTTTATATAATGTTAATAATCTAAATAATGATTACATAAATTTTTTTTATACCTGTAAACACGTCTCAGAGACGTACGCCAGCGTTTATGTTACTAAAAAACACGATCGCACTTAAGAGTTAAGACAAATTAAATTTTTGCTACATAATGAACTTTAATTACGATGACTAAATTGCTCAAGTATATTTACCGTTTTACAAAGCAAATATGTACCCCCGCACGCGTAAAGATGGGTGTGTGACTGAAATTGTGGATAAATTAGGGAGGTGATATTACACATGCTATTTTAAGACCATTCTTTAAACCACTATTCATCGAAGATACTCGCTGCGTAACGATCCTGACGCAGAGGAATTTTATTGCCGAAGTAAAAGCAAACGCAATTGTTCATGCTGTGATATTACATTTACACGCGCTTTCATCATGATACGAGAAGGGAAAAAATTTCAATCGGTCGTATATTCTTTTACGCCTCTCTTTTTTCCTGTCAATATCATTCAGGGAATGTAGCATTCGACGCTGCGAAGGGGAAGGGAGGGAGAGTCGCGCTGCAATGCTCTTGTTACTACACGTCCCGATAGATGCTCGTAAAACAACTCGCGGACGTGATCGAGCGAGTTTGGGCGACATGTGGGTATTTTTATGATCCTTTGACGAGCTTTCCAGATGACCGAGGTTTCACAGCTACCGTGATAGGAATTGAAAATATGTATTGTGCTAGAGGCACTAATTTATATTTATGATTTTTTATAATAAATGTAAAATACATATCCACATTGTGTTTTCTTTTTTCCTTTGCTTCGATAATTTATTATATTACCAAATATGTATTACATAAATGTGAAAAAGCGCCAATGATTTTATCGTAAAAAGATTTGTAATTATCATTATTTTTTTAAAATTATTTTTTTAATATATTTTTTTATTACATAATTATATTATAAAAAATTTTATCATACGCGAAATATATTTATTTATGCAATTATCTATTGAACAGTCTAATTATTTAATCAGCATAATTATCATGAATTTATAAGTTATAAACTGTAATGCATTTCATCGTATTGAATAGACTTAATTACGAGGCTATTAATTATATTTTGCTTTAATATCTTGGATTATGCATTTATACTCTTGTCCCGTTATACAGATGTAAAAATGTACATTTTTAATTTCTGTCGAGCAGTGAATATTTTATTTCTTGCTAATTTCCGTCATAAAGCAACTATTACAATGTAATGAGCCTTAATAATGCAAATTATTTTTCAATATATTGTAAATTATTTCTCAATTTTATATCTTTTACAACGCATATGTTTTTTAAACATATGTAATTACATTTTTATTTTGTAAAATTTTATCAATTAAGAAACTTATTACAATTAGGTTAATATATCCTCTTAAAAAATCCATCTATATTCTTAACATAATTTTATCATAAAAGTATTAGAAGAAAGGAAACGAGACAAAAAATGAATTCGGATACAAAACATGTTTCGTGATGATGTTGTAATCCTGTAAAATGTCAGCAGTGTGAAGCGGAAGTAAAAATTCATGTTCTATTTGTGGTACACGAAATCTCCAGTGTAAAAATCAAAACATACGCACTCAACGCGGTTTGTAGTTTCGCTTGCAGTAGTCACATATTACAAAATACGATTGTATACGTGTATGTACATATACGTTTACGTGAATATCCGGGGCAGATATATTTGGTCAAAATTTTCAGATAAAATTTTATTATAATATATAATGAAAAATAGATTTTTTTAAATATATTATATATACATATATATATAATAAATATAAACTTATTAAACACAGAAAAATAAAATAAAATTTTAATTCATCAATTATTTCACATATAATTACACACATTTGAAGCAATATGTTTAAAACGATAAAAGTTTAGATGTATCTTAATAATTGAAACATTGATGTACGAACGTTGTGCGAAAAAAGAATAAATTTAATTCATAAAAATACTCGAGAAAACTTTATACTTGCTTGTCAAAATGTCAATTCGCGATTGCGCGGCAGAACCCTTCAAGAAACTGTTTCAAAGTGAGAACACGAAGTACGCTCTATATTTGTCTGCTGGCCGGTGGTAGCCTCACCGGAAGTGGCACTAAGTTTAATCCCGATTTACGGTCACGGATTACACGGAGCCTCGAATCGCATCAGACGTAGAAGCCATGCAGGAATGAGAGCCAGCCGAGAACGAGAAACACGTCACTGAAATGCCGTGAGAGCCTTTACTACTAGACTGCGAGAATTGTTACAATTAACGGCGAAATAACGAGACATAATGTATTTAATTAAGGTGGAATTTGCAACAGTAACATAATTACACATTAAAAATATTTATAAGTGGAGAATGCTCACAAGCATCTTGTTTAAATAGATTATTTTGGAAAATGTGTAAAATGAAATATTCTATAAATAATCACCATAAATTATAAAGCAATAAATTTTCTGTTTGTTTAAATAACATATATAGTATTCTTTCTTTTAAATATATTTCAAATATAGTATCTTATATGAAAGATAATAATGTAAAGCCTAGAAGTAGCATGTTCTAATAATCGTAAAAACAGGAAGATATAGCAGTAACCTCAATAGAAGTGCACTTTCGTGAGACCGACAGCTGTATTAAAGCAGCTGCTCTTTAAAATATCAGCGTACTTTTCCAAGGAAGGGTCGTTTTCGTGCGGAGGAGCGACCAAGCGAAATTTACGGGTTCGTGCGTTCGAAAGTAAAGGGTTAAAGATGAATGTCGAGCGAGAGCTCAACGACCGACGGTAATGGCTAAATTGCGATGTGTAAATGTTCTTAGATATAAGAGAACTATATAATTTTCTGTTTTAATGTATCATGTCGATGTTATTAATTTTAATTACTAATTTTAATTACTCACCTAATTCAAAAGCTTGTATACGAAAATAAAAATTAAAACGCTCATAAAACAATAAAAGACTTTGGAAGATCGCAAACATTAGTGTACATTTTAGTCGTTATTTTTTACATGTTAGAAAAAGTAGGAATAATATAATCGCTCGGAGTAAAGAGAGTCGCGATCTTGCAAAAACTACGTGCACAATAATTGTGTTTCATGATTATGCTCTGAAGAAAAATATTATCATTTGATAAACACGTTGAGCTGCATTTTATCCCAGAAATTATTGTTACGTAAACTGAGAGGATAAGCCTTGTTCACAGCGTATTGTGCTTTAAAGTAAGCACGTTTTACGTGAGAAATGGGAATAATGCACGTTTATTGCGCACAACGGCAACATGCTGTATACTATATTAGGCGGGATATTTCTCCGGTTTGTATAGCGGTATATGTATGTAAGTTAAACTTGTCTGCGAATTTAACGGATAGCTATACTTCTGAAATATAATGTAACCAGCTATTTCAATATTCATGAAAGATGCATAATGAATTTCGCGACTATGCATCAATATTTCCTTCGCATAGCGAATACACACGATGCCATATTTATTTATGTAAATGTAACGTAAAAATTCGATGTATGTTTCGTCGATTTATTTTAGTTCGACAGTGAAATTCTCATTCGTTTGCATTCTTAATTACAAAATAAATCAATATCTGTATCTCTCGTCGCTTGTATCTAATATAATATATGCTCATTTTTTTTATTCTCTTTAGATTTTATATCTCAAAAGTTAATTAAACTTAACTAAAATAAAGTAATGTGAAAATCGCATTATATCTATTATTATAATACATCTGAATTTTGAGACTTACTTAGAATATATATTGTTTATAATTTCAATCTTTTAAATATCTTATATTTATGCAATACGCAATATTGAATATTTACAAATCGGCTTTTCGAAAAATGGCTGGCGGTATTACATCAAGCATGATACTCCAAGAAACTAAATTCTCGAACATTTATTATTAAAAAATTGCTTTTTTTTATTTTCCGCGATATAAAAGAAAAATGTTGAACGATGTATGATATTTTACCTCGAAATCGCGAATTGTTTTTTAAATTATTGTCTGTTTTATAATTTCAGGAGTTTTCGCTTCATTACTCATTGTCAGTAATTTTATCTAAAACTGTCATGCTGTCAATTATCTAACGATAATCATTAGTTTCGGAAATATTCGTGACCAACATAATTATCACTTTATCCGTACATATCGTTATAACACAAATCAATTCATGAATACTTGACATACCATTCACATTTTGGAATGAGAAGAACACAGACATGCATTTCGCAGAAACATTTTACAATGAAAACGCTGCTTCTGCTATTCATTCCAAATGATTCGATAATGAAGGTTGTTTAAAATGTGTGGATATTTTAACATGCAAAATTCAAATTTGAAATGGGAAATGAGATATGTGAGTTCAGAGAGAAATTTTTAAATCCTGCGTTGAAATAGAATCTCGAAGATGAAATTATGAAGAATAATATGTAATCAGCTCTTTCTCTTTCTTTCTCCCTTTTCTCTGGTTCTTATTTTCTTTCCTTATTCTTTTCACGCACTGCGTCAATTGATCAGATTTGTTGCGGTATCTATCAGAGATTTTTGAAAAATTCTGCACGGTATGGCGTGTATCGTGCCGAGATGGAGACAGATCGTGCGTCGTCGAGAACATCCGTTAGACGAATATCCATCTACGTCGCCCTTTTTTTTCCCGTCCGCCTACTCTTCGCGAGTGAGTCTGCGCGCTCTCTAGTTTTCTGGACCACTGGGTCTTAGACAAGCGTGATAGAATATAAAAGCAAAACGTATCTCGATCCCGTGCTCTCTCCTAGATTAAATGTCGGGCCTCCCTTTCCCTTCTTCCTACTATCGTACTACTTAACCGCCCATCCACCCTACCTAAGCGCCAAGTCCTCTTATCTGTCCTGTATACCATGGACTTTGCGCTTCTGTCTTCTTAGTCGTCTTGTTCCCTTCCTTGATTCTTTCTGCGCCTATCCGACTTTCCTCTCATTTCTCTCCCGTGACGCTTCACGTAACATCGTATAACTGAACAGTGCACCCCATTTTAAAGCCTCAATTATCCTTCAAGCTCTCACATTGTTGGAGACACGAAGGTCAATGAAAAAAAAAAGAGAAGAAAAAGTAAAGAAGAAAGGGCGGAGAAGAAAAAATGAAACGTTATACGATCATTCGTCGCTCGACGTCTTCGAGACGCTTAATACTTTCTCGGTAGCATGACTCGTTTCGACGGGATCTTAAAGAACTTCCGACCCGCGTGGAATTACGAGCGACGCGAGTCGTAGATTAAATTCACTTCTGGGCAAAAGCAATTTTTCGCTTCGCTCAGTGTCGACGGTTTAATGCAATTTACACTCTAATTAATATAAAACGAAGTCTGAATTTACCGATCGTTGGCAGGACCGGCTACCGGTTGAGACGCAAATTACGTCAATTTTGTATGAAAAATTACTTATTTCGTGTGCAATTAGTCTTATTTGATGCCGAGTAATTAATTAAACGTACTCTTCTGAGCGCCACGTTATTCATTTATTTTAAGAGACTCTTTAAATGTTATATTAATTTGTAAAAAGTCTCGTATCGATTTATGCAAAAAGAATATGCCGGTTTTTTCTAATTGTTAGTAGGAATATATATTTTTTAAGGGATATTTTATAGTCATAAATTTAGTATTTAAAGTATGTTAGAATAGTATTTACATATAATGTTTTTCATTGGAGGAAATTATTTGGCCGATAAATATCACATTCGTGCAAATGTTTGCTATTTCTCATGCAAAGAAAACAATTTTTAATTAGAACCACGCGTCAAACGTAAGTTTTTTTAACTTTCTTTAAGTTTCTTTTCTCCTTTAGAGGAGTGTGTGAGTTTACAATTCGGTGAATGCAAAAGGGAACCGGAAACGGGCAATGCAGGAAGACGGGGACGCGCGACGACGGTGAAAAATGCGCTGCATCCGAGATTCGCCTTGGCTCCTGGACGGGAAAAATTTTCTTTGCGGAAACTTTAATTACTTCCTAGGGATTCATTACTCGATGCTAATAGACACGTGTTCAGTTCCTCTTTTTTAATTTTTAAAGTTCCGTGTCATGAATATTGAACGTCGCGTGACAGCCGCTTTCTTTTTGCGTTTAGAAAAATGTGTTACTGTCCGGAGAATAATTTACGATCTTATCCTGTGGATAATTTGCGGCTAAAGCTGCACGTGGAACTGTCCGACAGATATCCGAAGTTCGTCTACAAGTTTGATAGCGCGATGGAATGTAGGGCATGCCTGATAGGAAAGTCGAAAACCGATATAAATCGACTGACGTGTGCATACGTGGATCATTTAAAATTAAATTTCTCTTGGTCTAATGTCATGCAAGAACATAATACGAAATTAAGCACGAATAAAGTAACAATGAACGGGTTTAATTTAATGATTTTTGTAATTAACGAATTTTAAAGATGTAATTAATGAGAAAAATCACGTCGGTATGCAAGATACAGAGATACGGCGATTTAATTGATCGTATTAATTTTCCTTTCATATATTTCGATAATATAACTAGATGGCTATCGATATAATTACAGAGCGGCCGAACTTGCGCTTGATACAGATGAGTAATACAATCAGATAATTAAGTGGCAGTCGCGTGACACTGTACAAAGCGTTAACCGGTCGCCACGTGTTAATAGCGACTGCACGTTTACAACGCGCAGTTACCGCAGTACAAACCAATGCGCTTATTGCAACAGATAAATGATGTGTAATCGTTAGCCAACGGCTCGATATCAGCCTCTGGTCTAACGATTACGTGCCGCTGTCGATTTGCGAGCGCTAATACTGAGTGATCTACGAATGAGAATGAGGAAACGATAACGATCTAAAGTAGAAGGAACTTGGAAATCGTAATTACGCGGAATCAAGCGTGGCTCAGTTTGCAGCGGCGATTGAGATGGAATATCGTGTTCCCGGCACGGCCCGTTTCGATCGGCATGCACAACGCACTGCGTTACGAAGCATTGAGTTGTGATTGTTTATAGTGTCAACTGTAAAACAACCGTACATACATCGATCGCAATTGTACTATTTGAAATCGGATTTTATAAATATTTAGTGTACATAATATGTGATTACGAGCTATGTCGCAGATATATATATATATATATATATATAAATAATAAAAACAATATTTACATATAATAGTAAAACAAAAAAATATGTGACAATAGAGAATAAACTAAATTTTATTTTAACAAAAGGCATTTCTAAAAATTCTAATCGTACTTTCTGAGAGTGCAATGGAAGCTCCGTTTTCCAATTAAAGAATNGTATACGACGCAGGACATTAAGCACGTTGGAGACAAATTACAGTCGTTCCTCTTCGGGGCACAGAGGAGAAAGAGAAGGGTCCGAAATCACGTCCGACGCGTTTATTAATTCCTGATCAGTCGGCCGTGAAGTATTGTACACCGCGCATTTGCATACTTCGATAATCCGTTATTCGACGAAGTGCAGGAGTAATAGCGGCGGGCGCGGCGATAGTCCGCATACCGCAGATCCGATCGATCGATTTTCAATTAGCTTCAATTAGACCACCGTGCCCGCGCCGGAAATTTCGCCTAGTGAGATTCCGCGCGATATACAACTCGGCGAGGTCAAAGGTTGAAAGCGCGCGGCGAGAGCGACGGCGTCGTTCGATGGATAATTAGAGCGGCGGGAAAAATCCCGACTACGCCCGGAAAGTGAGTATCGGTAAGTGTTGAACTCGAATTTGTTCCCGCGCGATCGCAGTTCGTATTTCCACACTCTAAGCTCATCCCTCAAAGTGCGAAATGCGTGAAATGCTCCTGCTGGAATACGCCCAAGAAGTTTTAAGACTGTGTGTAACGACAGTTTAACGTTTCCAAGTAACCATAACTTCTTATACTTTCTCAAAGAGCCAAATGTTGATATAATCTCTCTTGTAATTTATTGTAATCATAAATCTGCAAAATTTTGTCATTAGATTTATTCTATTTTTCTCAATTATTCTAATTGTTAATGCCGAAAATAAAATTATATAATAAGCATATACAATATACTATTATATCACAAATTTAATCATTATTTATTTATTGTTTTTAATTGTAATTAGAAAATATATGAAATGTATAAAAATATATAAATAAATATAAAATATGTAAACAATTTAACAGTAAACATTTACTGTTATTATCCATCAATTCTTAAAGTTTGTTGACACGTTTCATAACTTCATTAACGTAAGCTTATAAAAAAATAATCAGAATCACACAATTTTTACGCGATTTAGAAGACCCTCTCTGGACTGTCGAAGAAAAGTATCATCGTTTGAGCAATCAGCATTATATTAGAGAGCCGATAGAGCCGGAAGGGACGGAAGAACGTGGAGCTAGTTATTCGTAGTTCGACAGAGGATGAAGTGGCACACTAGCTGCAGTTCAGATAATGGCAGGCCAAGTTCATTAGCATGGCCTGGTCGAGAGAGTCCTATCATAGTGCCCTGTGAGCGTAGCTCTACCGGTCTCTAGCTTATGGCGACGCCTCCCGTATTCGCGGTAATAATGGGACGCGTCCAGGTCGAACACGACCGTACATCGTTTGTCTGAATTGTACCGGTAAAATATGCGGCTAAACATCTCCGCAAATGCTGGTACATTGAATTCCAAAGAGATGCCCGAAAAATAATACGCATTATATAAATGTAATATATAAAAGTTCTGTTTTTAAGGGGTAACACTAGTTTTTTTTTCAAAACGTCGCCATTTCTTTAAAAATTAATATTTCTTAATAATCTTAGGTGCTTCACTAGCCAATATCATCTACTTTAAGAATCTTTTTCATTTTTTGTTCCAGGTGCATTTTTACGGCAGTTATGCCGCAAGCCGTAAAAAAAGAGGCTTCAACTTATACTTTGTACAGCCGTCATTTTGTTTTGAGTTCCAAAAAATGTTTTTGTTTACTTTAATACTTTAATGGAAAATATAACCTATAACTTTAATTTGTTACATTTNATTTCATTTTCCCCCAAAAAACTCATAAAAATACGTATAGTTTCGAAAGGCTCACACTAATGCTACCCCTTAACATAAGATTGCTCGTATTGGAATACCGTGAGAATTTCAGCTCGAGAGAGGGACACGTACGGCGAACGTATAATATCTCCTGACGTTTGATTTTCAATACTCTGCGGAATCAAATTGAGTCTTCGTAAATAGCAGGAGAACTTGGGAAAATGTTACTTACTCAACTGTAATTACCGCTTTCTATTTTCCTCCTCCGTTTCTCGCTCATTCCGCGTTACTGCCTACGTGCGGTAATTCGCGAATTATTATCGAGCCTGTTATACGGTACCACGTGCTTGTCGTTAGAAACTTCCATGTGGATGCGATTAATTAACAAGAAGGATACCTATCTATTATCTACGTCGGATTATGAGGCGCAGGCTCACATGTGCTATTGGTTATTGTAACGCGCTACGTCCATGTACTGTCGTCATGATGTCGGCGGATCCACCTCAGTCATGTACGATCGTATACGTACGCTGTGTATCAAGTGATAAATGGTTTCGCTTGGTGTTATAATAGATGCTAAGTTTCATGAAAACCTCATTTTTCACGCGAGGAGTGCGAACGTTTCCCGGCTGTAGCGGGCTTAACGTTCGATACCGAAGTTACGGGCAAGTATGATAAAGGCGAGCGCGCGCCAAATTATGGATTGATTAATCTAAATCAATATAAAATCACGTCGCTTTCAGATTAATGGCGTTTCGAGATTTAAAATTCAGAGATACTCGATCATAACCATACTCAATCTTCACCTTCGTTAGCACCCTGTCTTTAGAATAATTTACTATAATTGATAGAGTTCCGGCTTCTTCCCGTGGAGTTGCGAATAGAATTTCTTATTCAGGAGGAATTTTCGCAAATTTTTTTTAAATATTTGAAATACTTGAAAAGCAAAAATATTAGAGTTAATTTCGTGATATTAAAAAGTCATTAAATATTAAATATATTAAATATCGTATTTATTATATTTGGTATTTGATTCTATGAGTCAGCGTCTCGCAGAATTGCAATTAAATACCAGGTGCAATTGTAGCTGCGCGTAGATATCTAATCTATTTCGGAATGTAAAGACTGCGTCAAATACATCGTGTCGAAAGGACCGCAACGAAGATCTTACACTCGCGACAATCTGGCTCGACATTGTGCTTCTTAATCGTTGACGCGTGCCTCCGCGTCGCAATATCGCCGATCGCTTTCCCCTGGCCCACCCTCTCAGGGCTGTTTGTAGCGCATCGCCGCACAAAGGGAAACTTTGAACAATACGTTCCATCGACGCGAAGGGGGTGACATCGTGAATCGTGTCCAGGCGTCCGTTGGACTTTTCCACTTATCACCGGCGCGTTCCTGCAGGCGCTCCCACGAGACGCGACGGCGCGAGCGGTTACAGTGGCACGGTCGCTCGCCTATAGTCGCCCTGTGTAAAACGTCGCGAGCTTTGATCTAACGGCGTCAATATCACGCGCCAGGGAGCATCGCGCGCGCTTCGCGTCCACGCGAATCTCGGACGCGAAGATAGGAAATAAGCAATCGATGACGTACGGGAAAAGGGTTTCGCGAGAGGCGAATGACGGCGGGAGAAGAACGTCGAAGCGTCGGCACGTACGCGTTAAAAAGAGGGTACTCTTTCTCAGTACTGCGCCGCGGACGTGCCAAGCCGGACGTGCTGATTCCCAGGGACTTCGATGAATTCTTCAATTCGTGCTCATTAAGCTGCCTGAAAGCATCGATGTTTCAGCGCGCAGTCGGCGGCATTGGTTTATACCTATTGCAATGTTTCGCTTTCTTACATGTCTTAAAGCTCCATCGCGCGAAATCGCGGAATAGAGTTAACTTGAATTCAGGAAAGAAGCCATTTTGGACAATTTTAAAAAAATATTACATATATATTTTGTATGAGCTAGAATTGAAAATTTTCTACAGAGCTTACAAATCGCAAATACTTTAAAATGCAATACTCTGCCATTTGGATTATCACACGGAGAGAATTTTCTCTTAAAATTTAGTCTAAAAATCATGGTAATTGAGGGATAACTAATATTTCGAAGATTTTAAGAAATTCTCTCTGATTTATTTATATCTATCACAATAAAATATAAAATCTGCTTGATTAATATTACAATCTGCTTGGTAATTTTTATTATGTAATTTATATTATATTCTGTTGTATTTCTGTTGTTTCTTTGTTGTTGTTACTTTCACAAATTCCTATCATTTTTGATAATATTTAGTAGGTTTTTTTATTTTTATTTAGTTGTCTAATTATCCCACTCTTATCAACAAACATGTTAAAATTTGTAGTGAATTTTACAGTAAAATATAACGAAAAATTCTCTCCGTGTACAAAGACATCTTCTTTTCTCTTCGATATTTTTTTCATTGTTAAAGTCAACTGATTAAATATTTACTTCTTTTAAAAAACCGCCAGAGAAGAATAAAAATAATGTAAATATCATGCGACATGTCTTCCATCAACGAATAAATGGGGAGTTGATTCTCTTTCTGTTTTCCATTTTAATATATCACAATGGCGCGATGAGAAATGCAACGGAGGAAGCTAAAGCTGCAGGAGAGACCCAGCTTGTTTAAAGTTTCCGTGAACGGCGGAAATCTTTGGAATTTCGATGAAAACTTCTCACCTGGAAACACGCGAATCCAAATATCGCACGCGGCGCGTAGGCAAATGACACGCCGTTCTCTATGGAAGTTTCAATTAGCGCGCGTATCGTCCGCTCGAATGAACAAAACTCAAAACTTTTGCCACGCGCAGGATAATGTCATATTAATTAGCGCACTTCCATGGAGGAAGCACGGTGGCGCAATCGTTCGAGCAACTCTGCAAAATAACTCCTAGTTATTGTTAATGGGAGAAACGTATAAATGCAACTTGCATAACTTGTTGAATATCACTTTGTAGAGAAACTTTCGTTTTGAATTCAAATCATGCGAAATTTAATTTTCCGGACAAACTCGGGATATAACTAATCTTCCGTATGCAGCTTTTACTTTAATCGTTTACACAATTGTACATATTGTAACATAAGTTAAGCTCTTGAAATATTCGAGATCACACGTAACCGACAGTGGGATATGTATTCTTACTTCTTGAATATGTCGATAGAATTTCAGAAATTTAATAGGCGGATCAGACACGTCCGGTGCATAGAACGACAAGCGGTTACTGGCACGGCGATACGTCGAAATATATGTATAAAGCTTAACGAAGTATTAAGAGCAAAGCACTCTGCGTAAGCCTGGGATATGCGCGATGGCGCATACAGATGTGATGCAAATTAGCGTTTAGTATAAGCCGCGCTAACTTCGCGAGCAGCATAGCTCGCTCTTTCTCTCGATAACCTTTGACTGTGCCTTCGACATCTAATGCTGTTTAATATCAAGTCAGTCTCTATGGTTTCCTGAATGTAGCAAATTGAGGACAATTTCACGATGTGCCATGTTTATGGAAATAAGCAATTTAAGCGTAATAAAGATATGAGTTTTAATTATAAAGTTAATTAAATAAAGTTATCTTCTTTTCTGTTTATCTGTATGCAATTATGTGTCCAGTTAATCCAGCATTAAAAAAATTATTTAAAAGAGGGTTTATAATATAAATAAAAAAATATATGAACATTTTAACGCTAACATTTTCAAACACAATGAAATTTTAGTACGTATAACATTATGAATATAAATATATTGTTCATATCAAACGTCAGATATTATTTACTTAATGATTTAAAAAATTTGATAATTCGGGTTCTATGCAATATCAGTCGAATTATATCGTAATGACTACATTACGATGTACATCTACATCGCATGTACATACATTTGTCATCTTCGCATTACAACGGGAAATCCTGAAGTTTATACGGACGTTCGACAAGTTTCCGTGAGATTCAAATTATGGCAAGCCATTAGCGTAGTTTCGCTAATGACATACTTATCATATGAATGCATGTCACAGAGACTAGGTCAGTCGTAATTTCGGACGTATGCTACATTATGTTGCTTACTATGTACATATACATATATATATATACACACACACACACACACACACACACACACACACACACACACACACACACACACACACACACACACACACACACACACACACACACACACACACACACACATACTTACTATACGCACGCTTATTATTTGCACTGGCCTTTATATAAAACAAAAAAATAAAATAAATAATTGTCCGTTTATTAATATTAATGGTAAATACTTTTATGCATGAATAATAAAAAAAAAGGTGTAAAAAAAGATAAAAATATAATCTCTCATTCAGCGATACAGCGTTCACAAGAAATTCAGGCACGATAAACTTTATTACTTCCTCGCGAACAACCTTCAGCTCGACAGAAGCAAACAAGAGTTTATATATGTATATATAAAGAATTCACACACACACACACACACACACACACACACACACACACACACACACACACACACACACACACACACACACACACACATACTATTTGAGATATAACATTTGCGTAACGCACGTCTCTGAAAGCATGTCACTCCTCGGATGACAGTCGAAAAGATTACGTAATATGTAAACGCAAATACTAGATATGAATAGTATAACGATATAACAATAATCTCAAATATAATAACAAAATAATGAAAAAAATATATATGTATGTACACAGGAAAGAACAATATGTTGTATTAAAAGAGAAAACATTAGTCTCATTAAAAATTATTTTAATTTAATAACAGTATTCCTGAAACAAATAACATTTTATTAAAATGAAAATTTGACATGTTTGTTTCATTAATATTGTTAATTAAATTAACAAAATCATCTTACTAAATTAACAAGATTATTTTTAATTAGACTGCTGTTAATAAAACATCATCTTTTCCGTGTACGTAATAACTTTATTCTTTATAATTACATTATTTTCTATTTTATAGAAATGATCATAAAATATAAAATAACATTATTTATTATTTCAATCATAGCGTTATATACGTACATGAAATGTATTACGTCATTATCTTGTAAAACAATGCTTTGACTGATGTTCTCGAATCGGTTGTACAATTCTCTTAATCATGGAGTAGAAATGGGGCTTGCCAATGTACAATCAATGTGAAATGGAACTCCAGAGGCAGAGAAAGGGAGCTCATGCATATATTTACGCTCGAAAAATCGCACGACAGAAGCAAACATACGGCAGCGATTTAGGTGCGGACCACCGAAATGTACCGACTTTGATGTCGCCTGCCTTTGATTTATTTTCGAATACTGCGAATCGATGCGAATAGGCTTACGGGAACGTCGAAAATTGGAAGGAGGAAATCAGACGACTGATTGTGGAAGAGGATATTCGACAGAATGGGAATACCTCCGGCGGTATCGCGGCGGAAGGACGGTTTCGCAGGCAAGTGCACTACTGTAGACAATGGATTCATTGAATGCGAGATTGCCGAGTTTGCAGGTAGTACTTTGAGATTGGCTGCTTAAGAGACAGTGCCGGGAGGCACTTATCGGCACCAACACAAAGAAATCAAAGTTAAATACGGACTGTCGCCCTGGTTCGATATTTCGCCGTGGCACTTTGTCATGCAAGCGCACGACAGAATGTGTCATGACGTAAATTCTAAATTCCCTTTAAAATGTGAATAAATTTCACGCTCTCTATATTTTGTATAAAATTTTTAAAAAGTCCACAGTTTGCATCTTTGATAATATATCGGCTACATTTTTTGGAATGGGACCTTTTTGTTCTAATTAATCATTTAAAATTTATTAGATACACGTTCAAATATGGAAAATTGATTTGAGTGTGTGTGTGTGTGTGTGTGTGTGTGTGTGTGTGTGTGTAAGCTGTTATTTATTAAAAATTTACGGGCTTGAGATTTCATTTTTTTTTGTAACATCCACGATGTAAATATCAAAAAGCTTGTTCATGCGATTCTACATTGTTGTACCAATAACGCCAAATAAATTTACATCAAACAAGGTATGTGCATTGACCTGGATAGCCAATTTCGGGCTGAGTTTGGTTTTTATTATCTGCGTATGCGCATAACTAATTGCCATTCGCGGACGAAGCGGGAGCTAATAGCGGGTGGCGGTAGAAGGTATACATCGACATATCCAATTTTCCGATTAAAAAATGGAATTTCAAAATCCGCGACCAAACGACACCGCTGGATTACATGCATTTGCATACGCCTGAAATAACCAGCACGATTTATATCGCGTGAAAAACAGTTCTGAAAACGCTTACAAAAGCTTGCGTTGACTACGAGAGTTCTCGTGTGTTTCGGGGTAAATTCTATGAGAATGCATCTGTGCAGTTTTAAGATGAAATCCGCGGCAAAAAAGCAGCCGAAACATTTTCGAGATAGCATCCGTCCCAAAATTACTGTACCAATGTAATAAGAGGATTCTATGTGCGATTTCGCAGCGAGTACAAATTTTACTATCGCTCGATTAATCTAAGTCACGTTGTCAAACAAGTATCCCGTTTCCCCGGATTCGCTGGAACTTTAAAATGACGCGGACGGAGGCAAACATTTTCGTAGAGTAATTACGAAGAGTTCGTAGAGCGTAGATAACCCCGACCGTCGCAGCCAGAAGACTCTTTCTAACTTGAACTTGGAAGAATTTACTCGCAATTAAAAAGATTGAGAGAAGAGGAAACTGAATTTATACATTCATTGTCAATAAACGTCCATCATCTTTTTATGGCTTGTTCATTAAATTAAATAAATCTTTCTGACGTTTTTATCACGTAGACAGCCACCGATGTATAAAAATTTTTACAAAAATGATTAATTGTTTAATTTAAAGAAGAAAGACTTATACTAATGAATTAATTACTCGTTAGAAAATCATTGCAAATGCTGAAATATAATAAACAATTATTGTAATTCTGCACAGTAACTTCTTGATAATGTATTAATGTTTAAGTTTTGGGGGGTTTATATTTGTCGTTATGATCCACATTATAATTAATTCACCGTTTGAGAAATTCTATATTGACACGAATAATCAGTTTGGTGAGATAATAGATGCTGTAGCGTCTCTATTCAGTCGGCATATTTAATTCTAATTGTTTGCCTGTTATTTAATCCTTCATTTACGTGCATATTACGTACCATGTAAAGAGAAACTTTAGGCCACTTATCCTGATAAATGTTTGTCTGTACGTTTATAAGCCGATTGGACAATGGCAGTTGCAGAACTACGAGTATGTATTCAACCCGGTCTAATTTTGCTAATACAATTTTCACTGATTGCGCCCGCATTTTGTCAGCAAGCGTATCGCAGAGACGCACGGGCAAAAACAGATGGCAGAAATATTTAATCGGAGCGACAGAAGTTTTCTGATATTTTTCAGAGACGAAGTTTCCTCGGGAAAGCGACGGCCGCGACGTTGACTCGTTCTACTTGTACATATATATATACGCGTGTAACGGAGTGACAGCAGTCGGGCGGAGGCAAGTCGGTCGCGCATTCTCCGGCGACACGACTGCTTGTTTCTGACACTATCCACTGGACAAGGGAGTCGTCGTGGTGCGCGGGGGACCGGCGCTTTGACACTGCCCGGGGGTAACTCTGTAAACAGCGTACGCGGGACTTTCGCGGTGGTGCACTTAGGAGAGCTGCGCGACGGAGTTACTCGACGGGGCGGTCGGCGGGGTAAGACGGAGCTTGGGCCAACCAACGGAGGTGGAAGAGGATCGCCGCTGGAGTTGAGCAAGGTAATGGATGGCTCATAACCGAGTTACTTACGTATCACGGGCTCTACGTCTTACACAACCGCCGCCGCCGCCACCGTTATAGNAACGTCACGGAAGACCTGCGCCCCACGACGGTATCCAGTAGCGTCTCTGGTCGCGGCGGAAGCAAAAATTCGTATTAAAGTTTACCCTTCCCCCTCAAGATAATGCGAGTGTTTCATCTTCGTTCCGTGCGGCGATATCCAAAGGGGGATGTAATGGAACGAGCGCGCTTTATTCCGCGCCGCTCCGCTCGGCGCGTATCCGGTACGCCGGACAGACAACTTCCGGAGTTCCGCCGTGCGATTTGATGGAAGACTCCGCGGTCGTATCTCTATTCGAGGCCGCCTCTCGTATCCGGGGGGGATGATTGAAACCGCGACTACTTCTCAACGGTATTGCGCATCGAAGGATACAACTTATAGCACGTATTTTTTCCGTTACTATTGTGAAAACTTTCTACGAAATTAATGGCACTCTACGCTGCATATTCGCGTATTTTTGCAGATATGTATCACGAAGGAAAATTTAATTTTTAACTTTTAACGGCAGTTTCAGTACACGCCCCTTGTTATCTCCATGTAATATAAAAATATTCGATGTTGTTTCAATGATATATCAATTGTAATATATGCGTTTGTCAATATTTTAAAGTACCATTTATTTACTTTAAAACAATATAATTTGTTTATCTCTCATTTATCATTCTCCACATTCTATAGACTTTTACATCCGAATCTGTTTTTTTTCGCAATAATGGTTACGGGAGGTAAAGAATAGCCATGTGATTAAAAAAAAAAATAACATTTATGAGTAAATTTGTCAGAGTGGTAAACATTAGATTAATGATGCGTCCAATTCTAGATAATTTCTTTCAACTTACAATTGCCGTCGCGTATCTATACGTCGCTCCACGGATTTCCCATCTTCTCTCGAAGCAATAGGTACATTAGAAGATTACCATTTAATTTGCGCCGGTGTGCGAACGAAGTTGTTTCATCAAATAAAGGGTCTCCGTTCTCTGCCGTCTCCGAGGTGACTTGCACACGCACAAGTACTGTACGGTGTCCGTGTATATGTGTGTGTGTGTGTGTGTGTGTGTGATGCGTTTCTCGCATCGACCTTTCTCTCGGTCTTCACGGCCGAGTCGACTTCAGATCCTGAGCCCGACTGAAAACTTCATTTTCTCATGAAATATTTTTTAGTAGCGCCACGTCAAGTGTGCAGTTTATACATCGTCCCTTCGCTGGGATACGTGATCACTCTCCCGAGAGCGCGACTGGTTCCTCTCCATCTGTTGCAACGCAGGGCGATTCCGCCTTCTGCGGCGTGTGTTCACCGCACGCAGCAACGCTACTTCCTCATGACATGTTGAAGGTGTATGTATATGTACGGCGGCGGGAAACGGAAGGCGAAACCACGGAAACATGGGAGATGGTCTGCGTGAATTCCAGGTTTCAAGTCCGGTTGGATTCTATGTATCACGTTCGCGTTTGCGACCTGATTAATACAACGAATAATGAATGCGATGTATAATGTAGAAATTCGAGAATTTCTCCCATTTCACGTTAAACACACGAAGTCTTCCTTGCAGCAACGATACGCGTGTCGATCCGTTTAATGAATTATATTTTAAATTTATATTCTGATACATAGTGTGTGTGAAGTAAAGTATATATAATGAATTTTATTTTATATAAACCAAAGAGAGAGAGAGAGAGAGAGAGAGAGAGAGAGAGAGAGAGAGAGAGAGAGAGAGAGAGAGAGAGAGAGTATCGCGTTATATTTTTAATATATATGGTAATGTTGAATAAACGTCCTATAAAGTTTTCATGTTTCGGTAATGCAATTTGCTTTCGAATAATGAACACCAATCAATTTTTATAAAACCAATCTATATCGAGGATAAATGTCATCAATAAATTATCAACTTTTGGAAAACCTATGTTTTATTTCGAGCGCTTATATGACATTGATATCAATCTATATATCACGTGACAGCTGCAGATACGTAACAAATATGATATACATACACAAATGATATAAATGACGCTCTTTGAGAGTGTCATAGCATACTATGCACTAAAATACCTGCAGCTATTCACAAATTTGATGCTAATATTATATAATGAAATTTTCAAGGTGTTATTATAATAATGTTCTCCGTTAGTAAAATATGTTTGGATTGATATGGATTGATATAATTAATTTTATGCCAAATAAATGAAATAAATAAATNAATTTTTACTGTATCAAGATTCACTTCATTATGTGTTCTATTTTTATATCGCAAATGGCGTTATCATTTTCTTTTCTATAAAAGTATATTTTTCAATTTTAAATTTTCTTATGTAACAGCTACAAAATTCAAGAATATATAAAGGCATTATCATGACGACAAAATATCATTATCGCGGCGACGCGGGATATTTTCATCGCCCGCATCAGCGCAGTTGCCGATGGAGTCATAAAGTATACATAAGCCTCGTGCATCTCGAGACTGTTGCTTAGATATTCAGTACGGCGTCGAGAGAATTGAACGAACGATCTCTCGCCAGAAGTAAACTCAAGGTGAATATAGAAGGAAACAAAGTCGAAGCATCTCGCACGGTGAAGATCGAATCATAAATCAATATAACGAATTGGTTAGCATGAGAAAATATAATGCTCCGTTGGGAAAGAAAGAGAGGATTATCTCGATTGACATTGTCTTGAGGTGTTAATCTGTCACGAGAGTTCAATGTTGCGATAGAGGTGAGAAAAATAATAAAGATATATATATATATATATA
>JAJVSH010000042.1:572666-613147 GCA_021460005.1 Tetramorium alpestre | reverse complement strand
GTGTGTGTGTGTGTGTGTGTGTGTGTGTGTGTGTGTGTGTGTGTGTGTGTGTGTGTATATATATATATATGTATATGTACATAGTAAGCAACATAATGTAGCATACGTCCGAAATTACGACTGACCTAGTCTCTGTGACATGCATTCATATGATAAGTATGTCATTAGCGAAACTACGCTAATGGCTTGCCATAATTTGAATCTCACGGAAACTTGTCGAACGTCCGTATAAACTTCAGGATTTCCCGTTGTAATGCGAAGATGACAAATGTATGTACATGCGATGTAGATGTACATCGTAATGTAGTCATTACGATATAATTCGACTGATATTGCATAGAACCCGAATTATCAAATTTTTTAAATCATTAAGTAAATAATATCTGACGTTTGATATGAACAATATATTTATATTCATAATGTTATACGTACTAAAATTTCATTGTGTTTGAAAATGTTAGCGTTAAAATGTTCATATATTTTTTTATTTATATTATAAACCCTCTTTTAAATAATTTTTTTAATGCTGGATTAACTGGACACATAATTGCATACAGATAAACAGAAAAGAAGATAACTTTATTTAATTAACTTTATAATTAAAACTCATATCTTTATTACGCTTAAATTGCTTATTTCCATAAACATGGCACATCGTGAAATTGTCCTCAATTTGCTACATTCAGGAAACCATAGAGACTGACTTGATATTAAACAGCATTAGATGTCGAAGGCACAGTCAAAGGTTATCGAGAGAAAGAGCGAGCTATGCTGCTCGCGAAGTTAGCGCGGCTTATACTAAACGCTAATTTGCATCACATCTGTATGCGCCATCGCGCATATCCCAGGCTTACGCAGAGTGCTTTGCTCTTAATACTTCGTTAAGCTTTATACATATATTTCGACGTATCGCCGTGCCAGTAACCGCTTGTCGTTCTATGCACCGGACGTGTCTGATCCGCCTATTAAATTTCTGAAATTCTATCGACATATTCAAGAAGTAAGAATACATATCCCACTGTCGGTTACGTGTGATCTCGAATATTTCAAGAGCTTAACTTATGTTACAATATGTACAATTGTGTAAACGATTAAAGTAAAAGCTGCATACGGAAGATTAGTTATATCCCGAGTTTGTCCGGAAAATTAAATTTCGCATGATTTGAATTCAAAACGAAAGTTTCTCTACAAAGTGATATTCAACAAGTTATGCAAGTTGCATTTATACGTTTCTCCCATTAACAATAACTAGGAGTTATTTTGCAGAGTTGCTCGAACGATTGCGCCACCGTGCTTCCTCCATGGAAGTGCGCTAATTAATATGACATTATCCTGCGCGTGGCAAAAGTTTTGAGTTTTGTTCATTCGAGCGGACGATACGCGCGCTAATTGAAACTTCCATAGAGAACGGCGTGTCATTTGCCTACGCGCCGCGTGCGATATTTGGATTCGCGTGTTTCCAGGTGAGAAGTTTTCATCGAAATTCCAAAGATTTCCGCCGTTCACGGAAACTTTAAACAAGCTGGGTCTCTCCTGCAGCTTTAGCTTCCTCCGTTGCATTTCTCATCGCGCCATTGTGATATATTAAAATGGAAAACAGAAAGAGAATCAACTCCCCATTTATTCGTTGATGGAAGACATGTCGCATGATATTTACATTATTTTTATTCTTCTCTGGCGGTTTTTTAAAAGAAGTAAATATTTAATCAGTTGACTTTAACAATGAAAAAAATATCGAAGAGAAAAGAAGATGTCTTTGTACACGGAGAGAATTTTTCGTTATATTTTACTGTAAAATTCACTACAAATTTTAACATGTTTGTTGATAAGAGTGGGATAATTAGACAACTAAATAAAAATAAAAAAACCTACTAAATATTATCAAAAATGATAGGAATTTGTGAAAGTAACAACAACAAAGAAACAACAGAAATACAACAGAATATAATATAAATTACATAATAAAAATTACCAAGCAGATTGTAATATTAATCAAGCAGATTTTATATTTTATTGTGATAGATATAAATAAATCAGAGAGAATTTCTTAAAATCTTCGAAATATTAGTTATCCCTCAATTACCATGATTTTTAGACTAAATTTTAAGAGAAAATTCTCTCCGTGTGATAATCCAAATGGCAGAGTATTGCATTTTAAAGTATTTGCGATTTGTAAGCTCTGTAGAAAATTTTCAATTCTAGCTCATACAAAATATATATGTAATATTTTTTTAAAATTGTCCAAAATGGCTTCTTTCCTGAATTCAAGTTAACTCTATTCCGCGATTTCGCGCGATGGAGCTTTAAGACATGTAAGAAAGCGAAACATTGCAATAGGTATAAACCAATGCCGCCGACTGCGCGCTGAAACATCGATGCTTTCAGGCAGCTTAATGAGCACGAATTGAAGAATTCATCGAAGTCCCTGGGAATCAGCACGTCCGGCTTGGCACGTCCGCGGCGCAGTACTGAGAAAGAGTACCCTCTTTTTAACGCGTACGTGCCGACGCTTCGACGTTCTTCTCCCGCCGTCATTCGCCTCTCGCGAAACCCTTTTCCCGTACGTCATCGATTGCTTATTTCCTATCTTCGCGTCCGAGATTCGCGTGGACGCGAAGCGCGCGCGATGCTCCCTGGCGCGTGATATTGACGCCGTTAGATCAAAGCTCGCGACGTTTTACACAGGGCGACTATAGGCGAGCGACCGTGCCACTGTAACCGCTCGCGCCGTCGCGTCTCGTGGGAGCGCCTGCAGGAACGCGCCGGTGATAAGTGGAAAAGTCCAACGGACGCCTGGACACGATTCACGATGTCACCCCCTTCGCGTCGATGGAACGTATTGTTCAAAGTTTCCCTTTGTGCGGCGATGCGCTACAAACAGCCCTGAGAGGGTGGGCCAGGGGAAAGCGATCGGCGATATTGCGACGCGGAGGCACGCGTCAACGATTAAGAAGCACAATGTCGAGCCAGATTGTCGCGAGTGTAAGATCTTCGTTGCGGTCCTTTCGACACGATGTATTTGACGCAGTCTTTACATTCCGAAATAGATTAGATATCTACGCGCAGCTACAATTGCACCTGGTATTTAATTGCAATTCTGCGAGACGCTGACTCATAGAATCAAATACCAAATATAATAAATACGATATTTAATATATTTAATATTTAATGACTTTTTAATATCACGAAATTAACTCTAATATTTTTGCTTTTCAAGTATTTCAAATATTTAAAAAAAATTTGCGAAAATTCCTCCTGAATAAGAAATTCTATTCGCAACTCCACGGGAAGAAGCCGGAACTCTATCAATTATAGTAAATTATTCTAAAGACAGGGTGCTAACGAAGGTGAAGATTGAGTATGGTTATGATCGAGTATCTCTGAATTTTAAATCTCGAAACGCCATTAATCTGAAAGCGACGTGATTTTATATTGATTTAGATTAATCAATCCATAATTTGGCGCGCGCTCGCCTTTATCATACTTGCCCGTAACTTCGGTATCGAACGTTAAGCCCGCTACAGCCGGGAAACGTTCGCACTCCTCGCGTGAAAAATGAGGTTTTCATGAAACTTAGCATCTATTATAACACCAAGCGAAACCATTTATCACTTGATACACAGCGTACGTATACGATCGTACATGACTGAGGTGGATCCGCCGACATCATGACGACAGTACATGGACGTAGCGCGTTACAATAACCAATAGCACATGTGAGCCTGCGCCTCATAATCCGACGTAGATAATAGATAGGTATCCTTCTTGTTAATTAATCGCATCCACATGGAAGTTTCTAACGACAAGCACGTGGTACCGTATAACAGGCTCGATAATAATTCGCGAATTACCGCACGTAGGCAGTAACGCGGAATGAGCGAGAAACGGAGGAGGAAAATAGAAAGCGGTAATTACAGTTGAGTAAGTAACATTTTCCCAAGTTCTCCTGCTATTTACGAAGACTCAATTTGATTCCGCAGAGTATTGAAAATCAAACGTCAGGAGATATTATACGTTCGCCGTACGTGTCCCTCTCTCGAGCTGAAATTCTCACGGTATTCCAATACGAGCAATCTTATGTTAAGGGGTAGCATTAGTGTGAGCCTTTCGAAACTATACGTATTTTTATGAGTTTTTTGGGGGAAAATGAAATGAAATGTAACAAATTAAAGTTATAGGTTATATTTTCCATTAAAGTATTAAAGTAAACAAAAACATTTTTTGGAACTCAAAACAAAATGACGGCTGTACAAAGTATAAGTTGAAGCCTCTTTTTTTACGGCTTGCGGCATAACTGCCGTAAAAATGCACCTGGAACAAAAAATGAAAAAGATTCTTAAAGTAGATGATATTGGCTAGTGAAGCACCTAAGATTATTAAGAAATATTAATTTTTAAAGAAATGGCGACGTTTTGAAAAAAAAACTAGTGTTACCCCTTAAAAACAGAACTTTTATATATTACATTTATATAATGCGTATTATTTTTCGGGCATCTCTTTGGAATTCAATGTACCAGCATTTGCGGAGATGTTTAGCCGCATATTTTACCGGTACAATTCAGACAAACGATGTACGGTCGTGTTCGACCTGGACGCGTCCCATTATTACCGCGAATACGGGAGGCGTCGCCATAAGCTAGAGACCGGTAGAGCTACGCTCACAGGGCACTATGATAGGACTCTCTCGACCAGGCCATGCTAATGAACTTGGCCTGCCATTATCTGAACTGCAGCTAGTGTGCCACTTCATCCTCTGTCGAACTACGAATAACTAGCTCCACGTTCTTCCGTCCCTTCCGGCTCTATCGGCTCTCTAATATAATGCTGATTGCTCAAACGATGATACTTTTCTTCGACAGTCCAGAGAGGGTCTTCTAAATCGCGTAAAAATTGTGTGATTCTGATTATTTTTTTATAAGCTTACGTTAATGAAGTTATGAAACGTGTCAACAAACTTTAAGAATTGATGGATAATAACAGTAAATGTTTACTGTTAAATTGTTTACATATTTTATATTTATTTATATATTTTTATACATTTCATATATTTTCTAATTACAATTAAAAACAATAAATAAATAATGATTAAATTTGTGATATAATAGTATATTGTATATGCTTATTATATAATTTTATTTTCGGCATTAACAATTAGAATAATTGAGAAAAATAGAATAAATCTAATGACAAAATTTTGCAGATTTATGATTACAATAAATTACAAGAGAGATTATATCAACATTTGGCTCTTTGAGAAAGTATAAGAAGTTATGGTTACTTGGAAACGTTAAACTGTCGTTACACACAGTCTTAAAACTTCTTGGGCGTATTCCAGCAGGAGCATTTCACGCATTTCGCACTTTGAGGGATGAGCTTAGAGTGTGGAAATACGAACTGCGATCGCGCGGGAACAAATTCGAGTTCAACACTTACCGATACTCACTTTCCGGGCGTAGTCGGGATTTTTCCCGCCGCTCTAATTATCCATCGAACGACGCCGTCGCTCTCGCCGCGCGCTTTCAACCTTTGACCTCGCCGAGTTGTATATCGCGCGGAATCTCACTAGGCGAAATTTCCGGCGCGGGCACGGTGGTCTAATTGAAGCTAATTGAAAATCGATCGATCGGATCTGCGGTATGCGGACTATCGCCGCGCCCGCCGCTATTACTCCTGCACTTCGTCGAATAACGGATTATCGAAGTATGCAAATGCGCGGTGTACAATACTTCACGGCCGACTGATCAGGAATTAATAAACGCGTCGGACGTGATTTCGGACCCTTCTCTTTCTCCTCTGTGCCCCGAAGAGGAACGACTGTAATTTGTCTCCAACGTGCTTAATGTCCTGCGTCGTATACGATTCTTTAATTGGAAAACGGAGCTTCCATTGCACTCTCAGAAAGTACGATTAGAATTTTTAGAAATGCCTTTTGTTAAAATAAAATTTAGTTTATTCTCTATTGTCACATATTTTTTTGTTTTACTATTATATGTAAATATTGTTTTTATTATTTATATATATATATATATATATATATGTATCAATGACCTCGTATTGAAAATGTATGTCTGGATCACGACAATCTTAGTTTTTATTTCTCATTATTAATACTAATATAATCAATAATTAGCGATTAAAAATTATTAGTCAGAAAAACTCAGGATATAAAAAATTTGACGATAGTATTGAAAAATCCTCTTGCGCATTAAGAACGTTGATGCAATAAACATAAATATATTGGTGGAAAATTTAATTAATATATAATTAATATATAAATACATTAAATGGAGAAAATGTGCTTAAAGTATTTAGATTTAAAAAAAGTCCGGTATATCCGGTATATCGATAAACTACTTCACGGTTGAGAGAATAGACGGAGGAACGCGGCAGAAACTCGATTTCTTAGCAAACCCACTTTGTTCTGAGCTGGAAAAACTATTAACTGGCTGTTAAAGGGACCACGGCGTACGCACTAACGGTGCAATATAATTTATCGTCCACTATCCAGGAGCTACTTTTTCTGCCGCAGCCGCCGTTACGACCACGGCCGCCAAGTTTTTTTCCGACAGCACAGGCATGGAATATTAAATCTCCAATATTTCTTCATAACGCAGACGTACTCCGATCACAAGTTTTGCCCTTTCCCATGGTACATGCAATTTGCTGAAGTTACTGTAGCATTTCTCGATGGAGGACTAAGTTTCGCCCGGCATTGTAATTAATCCCGTGCGAAACGGACAATTAAGAAAATTATCTATATGACTGTGTGATAAGCGAGAAATATATACAACACTTTATTTAACGTAGAATTTCTGCGCGATATGTTTAAAGATATTTTTTTATTTTCTTTTTCAAGATTTTCTGCTGAATTATTTTTATTATTTTTTAAAAGTTAAATAAAATGTCGATTCTTTTCGATGTTGATTTTCTTACATAAAAACAGAGGAAACAATTTAACAGTTACTGCTGATAACAATATGAAATCATAATTACTAATATTTACTTTGTTTACTTATCGCGAATATTATTTGACGAATGTTTCGTGATTGATTTCAACATTGCGCCCTCGTTTCATGCCTTTTACCGTGCCTTTATTCATCTCAGCAAAAGGAGGAAAACGAGGTTTAGCAGGTGTTACCCCTCGTCGCTAGAGGCAATGAGGCAAATTCAACGTTATGGTGGTCCCGACTTCCATTTTCATACATCAATAGAGGCGCTAGCCAAGCATCGAAGTAGATTCTAATGAAATCAATTTATGCGACAATAGCATTAATTACGGACTGCATAAAGGTAATTATCGATTATTTTAATCACTCTCGATCTTTCGCGCCGATAAACTTATAATCTCTGCGACAAAAATAAACGACGTACTTATAATAATCAGTACACCTTAAAGAAATATTCTATATTAAATTTTAAAATTATAGAAAAAAAATGTATAATAATTATAAAAAAGTAAATATTAATTATATTTTAGTACCCGTTAAGTTTAACGATCGTAGTTCTTCGACAAGATTAAGAAATGTGATTAAGAAATTTTAAGTTCCATTTTATGTACTTTTAAACTTCTATGTATAGAAGCGTTAAATATAATGTTATAATGTATTATCTTACTATACCAGAGTATTTCTTCAATTAACTCGAAACGATACTTTAAAGTTTAAAACGTCATTTTACTTTCCCAATCTATACGATTAGTTTCTTCGCCACTTTGTCCCATTTATTGTATCGCGTTAATTATAAGACCAAGTATAAGTACCAAATGAATAGATATACGCGGTATCGTCCTCGTATCTCGTAAAATAAGAACCGATTTACGGCGGAAGGTATCTCGCACGCGAAGAATGCAATTAGTGGGCTTTAATCTTACACGTTTTAAAAGAGAGTAAAGAGCACTAAGACGATCGTTCCATTGAAATATTCCTCGCTGAATTGCTGCGGATCCAACCAGTTGGTTCGTAGTTGAATACATCGCTGCAGTTACGGGCTACCATTTCGAGCTAGCATTTGAACGGGGAATGTTACTGGTATTTATTCGAAATAAACGTTGATGATACTGAATGTGTTCTCTCTTTCTCTCTCTCTCTCTCTTTTTCTTTTTCTTTTATCGCTTAGCTTAGCTTAGAGTGTAATGCGTAAGGCGATGGCATAGCTGAGTAACCCGAGCGGAAAGACGAAATATAGCGGTAAATCTTTGCAATCTTCGTCGGATCTTAATAAGACAACTGTTCGGGCGATGTTGACGACTACACGCATAGGAGAAAATGGTAGACGGGTCATGAGAGAGAAGACGGCGACTATGGGAGTGAGTAGAGCAGAAAGACCATTTCCCGGGCAGAGGAGCAGAAGCTTTTATCCCGTTAATTTTATGCAGACGGAGCCAGCCTTTTCTTCGATTCGACAACGGAGGAAGAGTTAGAGAGAGGGAAGGGGAGGGGGGGAAGAGAGCAGAAGAGAGAAAGTGACTGAGAAAGTGAAAAAGAAGAACTCTGCGCAGAAAATGGCTCTAACCGTTAATCCAATTAGCTTTTGCGAGAATTAAGACCGGTCGTTCTCACTGTCTCTACACGCACGTTTTCGCACCTACAGCGCGTTGTTTTTATTTCGGCAGCAGTTGTGTTGTAATTAGGTAGCAATTGCATGAAACATTTACAAAGCTCTACGTGGAGAACGTACCTTGCGCTATAAATATCTCACAAAGGCATTACACAAAAATAATAGTGCTCCTAATTTCGTCGAATTATTTTTTTCTAATCCAGTTACTCGGATATGCATTATGTGTAAATTTTAAACAAATATGCGACAATTTGCAAAAATGATAGAGTTTTTAATAATAGACATCAGCTATTTTTTCCTGATTAGCTATAATTAATTTCATTGAAAACGTTTTGCACGTTCGACGCGTTTTACGCTAGTAACAAATTCGAGCGATGAGCGACATATGTTCGATACACAAAATTCGGGACAGATTTTGCGGCAGTTTCGAGAAATCGCGGGAGATTAAACGACAAACTTTTAATTATTTCGCACTTCGCAGCGGAATGTTTAATCAGCAAAAGTGGAAAACGTACTACCGAGTCGCATGATGTATTGTGCTTTTCATCACGATTCACAGCTTGGCGTAATGCGCTCAACTGAACGTAATTACAAATTGCAACACGTACCTCCATTTTAGGAGCAAGTGTTTTTTTTTCGCACCTGCTTTGCACTGGGGGACTAAATGTGCTGTCACGTTGCACGCCATTTACAACGCTGCAAAAACCTTGTCATCTTATACCTTCTGCTACGCGTTACAAGCGAAAATACAGTACATTTCATTGTAATGAAAAAAACACGATGCGTATGTCACAGTTTCTCTATACAAGAATACTTATATCAGTGTATAAATCATTGTAAATGGTTATTCAACGTCCGGATTTAAACTTTTTGGCGAATTATTTATTTTGTATTCGTCTTGCAAGAGTTGTGACTATATTTGAGCAACTTTAGTAAAGTTCAAACTTGAAATATCTTTATCTTTTAATTTAATAAATATTCACTCATTAAAGACGCGTGCCATTCTAAGCGATAAAGTTAATTCACTTGTCGATGTAGTGGAAACTTCCAAACAACTCGATAAGATACAAGATCGGAATTGCGTTTAATAGAGAAAAGCGCCGATTCGCTCAGAGACGTCGACCGGCTCAACAAGAGCATAAATATGTAATGGCAGCTAAAAGTTCGAATGTACGAATTTTCGGTCGATGAAACTTTTAAATACCCATTAAAATCTATTATACTGCTTTCGTACTGTAAGCCGTAAAATCAAGTGCGCTTACAATTTGCGGTCTTGATGTGCAACTCGCGCTGCCGTTAGTTTCAGCAAAAATTACATTTGGACAGCCACACATAAGGGAAGATTGGATCAAAATATATTGCGTGATTCGACTAAATGTATTTTACATTAAAAAAGTTTTTTGTTTTTTCTTTACATAATTTTAAATGAGTTTAAATTAAAAAAAAAAGTTTAAAGATGCGCAATTTTATGGCGAGACGCAGCGCGAAGATTCAGAATAGCGTTTAAATGCAAAAGTGTCGTATATACATCAGGGAAAATAAATCAGTATAACCATCGCGTTCTCCGCTATAATTGAGATTTCTTTATCATAGCATTCGCGAGCGAGAACGCTCGTTTCCGTCGTCCTTTGTTCGCGCACGATGCAGTGGAAGAGTGCTGTTATCTCGCGACTGGTAAATTTTCCTGAGTTACAGCCTCGAATCCAGTCGGGCCGACCCGTTAATTAGTGACCGAAAGTAGAATAGCCGTGAGACTCGTAAATTAAGAACAATAGGGGGAAGTGCGTGGTAGACACGACGCGGGCGGTGAGGTGGCAGCGAATTTTCGCCGGTGCCGGCGCGCGCATCCCTCGGCACAACGATACAAATTTAAAAAAGGGACGTCGATGAATGCAACGCACGCTCGACGGCATAGACCCAGTGTACCTAATGCGGCTCGAAAGCGAAATAAAAGCGTAGTCGCGGCAAAACAAGGACTTTTTTTTGTGTTTAACAACAACTGGAAAAGCAACAGCTAATGACAAAAGTATGTAAACTAGATTCCCTGTTGATTCATGTGTACCACGCAAAACCCGTATATTCGCTGATGATGTGACCATTAACTGCGCATACAAGTACCTAATATTCACGCGCGTCAAGTTTTATACATGAGCGTGCAATCAGCTGTCAATAATAATGGGGCAAAAATCTGTTATTATATTCGCGGCCAAGTGTTCATAAAAATCGATGACTCTCGCTCTCGATTCATCCCCGTCAACGTCGCTAGAGGACGATGGGAAAATTGCGCGTCTCATGAACCGTTTAAAGCGTGGTGAAGAATTACTTTTGTGTCCTACAGCTTGCTATTTGACGTCGGTTTGCCGGTACGTTCTGTTACAGACTCACAGAGCAACACACACACACACACACACACACACACACACACACACACACACGGCGTCTAACCAAATATTTATCGCGCGATGGCACCGGCGCGACCCGGGGGGTGAAACGAAGTACGTGGATTAGTCGGCAGCTGAATCAGTAAGCTCAAAGTGGCAGACTGTATTTTGCCATACGAGAAGCTCGGGATTACATGTACTAGAAGCGTGAATCAAATGCGCCGGGCTAACTGAATGCATCCGCAGTATTAGGTTCGAGGGACGTGCGCACGCGAAATGCGAACGGGGCGAATTCTGGCTCTTGTGTTCGAGCACGCGAACGCCAGCTAGATCCCTTTCCCGCACGGTCGCAATGGATTTCTTTCGGGAGCGCTTTGGTTAGTCTTGTCGACAGATGGAATAACATATGAACACACGGTGTCTCTCGATTTTCGAAGTTGACGGTGCATTCGCGATTCCCGTCTTGAATTTCAAACGGAGCCTTGCACCAGCGAAACGTTGTGATACCTGCGAGGGAACGAAAACCGCGAGCAATATTCATGGTATTTCAAAATTATCAATAGGAATCGATCTATTGATTGAAAAAAAATTTTACGTTTATCAAGGTACACCGGTCATTTTTATACAGAGGGGAGAGATTTTACATACACATTTTACGATTATAAAACAAAGATGGTAAACATGTTGGAAGCAGTATAATGAACAAAGTTTCGCTCGCCGCTCGCGGATTATTTTTCGGTGAGTTTTGCGAGACACGAGGAATATTACGAACGATTTCGGATATATCGAGGAACGGGAAAACCGGATGATTTCTCCGTCGAGCAAGCGCGGATGTGTGTTCCGGAAGACAAATATTTATCTCCTTTGTGCAGCTCGCTCGTGATATATAGGATACGGTACTGCCGTCGCGAATATTTTCGGCCTCGAATGCGGAGTCGGCATCGTTACGTGATACCGGTTCGCCGCGAATGTCGAATAAACGCGGGTCGCGCGTCTTCCGCGGGACGCGCATTCTTGTATCAGCATATTTATTATGAAAGCTAATTATCGCGCCTGGAGAACGCGTACGTGTTGCGGGGAGCGCGAAGTTAATTACACCTTAACCGTATTCAGTATCGTAATAATGTGTGGAAACACCCGGAGGATATTTGCTCGAGTTGCCAAACTGTGCGAACCGGCTAAGTATAATGAAACGCTCTACACTGCGAGATTAGGAACAAACGGCAAAAGCCATTTCCCCGCCGACTCGGGATTGTTAAGAGTCCCGAGCTGTTATTAGCTCGGTGGTATGCGACGCGCGCGCACGTATGTGTCGCATGCGTGAATCCGTCCACCGTGAATGCGAATGCTAAAAACAATGCGGTCGGATAATTATCGAATGCGTACGAATACGAACGTGCAAGCGCGGCGCGAGCGGCGGGGAATGCGGCTGGCTGTTTAATTCACGCGAGATATTAAAGCGATGTGTCATCCGCGTTCGAGTTCGCGTTATCCGAAACTTTATCTCAATTTCGATAAATTTCCAGAGGCACACGTTTAAATAGAGAATCCTGAAGGGAATTCTGTTTCCTTTGCGTCGAAAGGGTCGCAAAAGAGTCCGTCGTAAGTATCAGAAAAGAAACTTTTCAAGAGAGCGAGGAGGAGACAAGTAGCGGATGTAACGATTCTTCCACTAGGGACGCTCGAGTAGATTCTTTACAAACGATGCGCTAGTACTACTTTCCGATTGCATAAAACGAATTTAAAAGTCAGTGGCACTTATAACATTTCGTGCACTTGCGCATTGTATGTAACTTGTCATTTCTGAGGGTATTGTCTAGTCAGAGGGCCATTAGTAAGCTCTGCGTACGTTATTTAAGTCATCTACCTTCTCGGAACTTATGCGTAGAATATGTAAATCGAACTTTATGCGATATGCGAAGTACGGCATCCAACTTGAATTAAACTTCGGGAAATATAGACTGCATTCAGAAACGCGCGCGCCTTTTCATTATGTTATTCCCGCAGGAAAGAAATGTGCTTGAAACTCGCTACAAGAATATTCGAATCTACCAAGTCTTTATCACGTGCAATGGTCACGATAAGCGTTAATCAAGCGAGATATTTTTTGATCAAAGATTTTAGTACGGTACAAAGGCATATTTCCGCCGTGACAATCGATGCAATCACCAGCGACCGAAAGTGCAAGCGGTCGAATCGAGAGGGTTGGTCGTCCCCCTCTCGTGGACGCGGACACCCAACACGCTCGCCACTTTTAGCGCGCCGCGTGTGAGCACTCGGTCAAATGTCGCTGCATTATTTGTGCGCTGCGGAAGAAGCGAGAGGAGATCGGGGCGGGAAAAGGGTGAGGGGGAGGAGGTATGGGAGAGATGCAGCTTCATATAACGGATATACGAGGGTACATCGATCCAACCGCAGCTCGATTGCCAAACCGCCGACTGCAATGCAGCCGTTCGCCGCCGGTTGCAGTTGCATCGACGCCGAGTAGCAGTCGGCCGCGCCGTGGGAAATTTAATTTCGCGCAGGCTTTGCGCTTTACGCTCGAAATGTAACCGCGCCGCCGCCGGCGAGCGCGCTCTGTTGCTTTTTCTCTCTTTCTCTTTCTCTCTTGCGCGCGCGATGATACTTTCGCGAAATACGTGAAAAAAGACTCCCTGGTCGCCGTCGTCACCACTGCCGGACGTAGCGGAAGATGCGCGCCGCATTAAAAGTCCTCTCGCAGGATTCCTCCGCGCTTCCTTCCGCCCTTTCCGATCGCCGGTCGCGTTCAAATGGGGAAAATACAAATTTGCTTTGAACGATTACCTTCGTGAATATCCGGTGGTGCTTCCTCCTTGGGTCGATTAATGTTTACTCTCTGTTTTGTGATCTCCGAACAATTGTTAGCTACGAACAAATATGTATAAAACCCGTCGAAAATTTCCCTAAGCGTTCGTCCAAAAGCGGAAATCGGTAGTATCCGCAATCGTTATGATATTCCGGTTTATGAGTACACGGTAATTAGATATTTATTTCTAAACCTGGCTCGGTTCGTCTGTGATAAAATTAAAGCACATGTACGCGAATTACATTCATTTACTAATTATTTGGTAATTGATTCCAAATAGATTGGAAAACAATTGAAATTATATTATTAGTTTGCACGAAAATTTACGATTGCACAATCAACCAATAAGAATATTTGCTGATGTATATTGTAATTAAATGATGAATATTGTAAACTTGCATCTCGTTTCTCGATTTTCTATTTCTCCCGAAATTTTTGTATATATATCACATGCACTATGCCCGAGCAAGTTCCTGCTATTCTTCACATGCAAATGAGAGATGCATTGTATTGCTTTCAATTCGCCACTTCTCCACTGATCGCTTTTACTGTTGGCTTACTCGTTTTGTCTCTCTCCATATTTATTTACTACTTCTGTTTCACATTCCACAGTTGCAATCAAATCGCGAATGTAAATTATACTGATACAATTATTGATACAATTAGTATTAGTTTAATTTTTAAGTCCTGTTACGAGTTTTATCATTAAATGACGAGATTAACAAAAGGAGATGTTTAATGGAATTTTTTTGTGGTACAATTATATTATATTTGTCTTGATTAGAACAATAAATTATTGACAATAACATAATTAATAATTAATAATATAATATAATAATAATAATTAATAATATAATATAATAATAATTTTAATAATAATAATTAACATCTCGGTAACATCTCGTTTTGCTCGTATTTGACCTTTGACTTTATTTTACAATTATTTTTCTATAAAATTGTAATATGTATATGTACATGCATATAGATAGGTACATGACAAATCGCGTAAAGAAATAAAAATAAAATCTAGTTTTCTGAGTAAAATGATTTGCAGTGTATTTCAATTTGTATGAAAATTAAGATTTAGAAGAAATCATAGTTATATAAAAAGAAAAATTAAGGATTAATAATTGCAAACGTAATAGGTCGATCAGGCAGCAATAGGACGGGGAAACAGATCGCAACGCCCTTTAACTTCAAACGCGGGTAACAGATAGCCAAGCGCGCAAGGGGTGAACTCGCGAGATGATAATAAGGGTAGTTTGTTGAAGGATAACAGAAATTTCACCTGGAGTTTGTACGCCACCCCCGATAGAGGGAAGCAAACGTATGATCGATAGCCGGGGGTTGGTTCGCTGCTGCACGATGTTCTCCAAAGCGCCCTCCGAAGCGCGAATGCTTTGAATTTCAAATAGTTACTATGCTTCGCTTCTGTTTTATTAAATATTTTTAGTCTTAATAAAATTATTAAGCTTGTTAATATAGTTATATAAATTATACAAATATAATTAGATATTTACAGTTATTTGAACAGTTCACAATTACATTTGAACAGGATTATTTCAACGTTTAATAAACTGAAAAATCGAAAATGACACATGAGATTAAGAAAATGAAAAAAAAGTCATGAGCACATTTTGGGATATGAGGCAGACGAGAAGAAGCGTTAAAGTAATGAAAGGGCAATTTTCGATGAGTAACATGCACATTGCTGCTGGATAGTCATGCGTCTGCAGAAGCGGCTAGCTAATTCGATGAAACCGAAAGGGATCCATGGGGATTAATGGACTATCCCGAAAGTTTTACGATCACGCCAGAGCGACCTTACAGCGACGATTAAATTACAATAAGCTCCGTTCCCTTTCCGATCTCTTAATTGAATTGGGATGGCGGTGCAGGTGAGAGTCAGTGAACCGGGCCGCATTAAAATAACTACCGCCTCACAGCTAGTACGTAATTGCCGTCGATAATTACGTTCCACACGGTATATTACACGTCAGCTATGTCGCACTTCCGCGCCATAGAATCCTCGGGTTAATTCGATTTCCGCGGTTACCGCGAGAATTTGACCGGAAATAAAATTTTACGAGAATCCTTTTGAAGGGAATGCACGTTATCGATATAAGGAAATTGGTTGCAACGTCGATAAACCATGCGACCCCGGGCTGATGGATTCACCATCTACCTGTTTCCAGTTTTTTTGCTTGTAAAAGGACTGTTGATTGTTTTATAAAACCACATTATTTTTAAGTAAAATAATGTATTATAATTTAAACTGTTAAGTTATTTTTAATGTGTTTTTAAAGGTGTTCTATAAAAATACTTAGTGTACGTTTTATCACATTTATTTTGTAATAAGATAAAAGTTAAAGAATAAAAATTAAATAACTTTAGTTAAATAATTTTTATTTAAATTAAAATGTAAATTGTTTTTGTAAGAAAATAAAAATCAACGCGTTCTCCACTTGTAATCTATTTAATATTGTGTGTGTTATGAAAAATAATTTAGGGAGAAAGTATTTTTTTTTATGTTGGAGTACAAATTAAGTTTCGAGTCGTTAACATAAAATATACCGCACTAATAAGATATAAGCTGAAAATATAAAAAAATGCATTTAAAATAAAAAATGGATCATAACCCCATTTAATAATTCGATGCAAGGAGAATTTCTGTGTGAAACATATCAAATTATTTCTAACGATTAAATATACACAGTGCTGAGTTATATTTTTCGACATCTTCTATGTATTGTTCATGCACTCAATACTTGGTTACGTCGAGATTTATTTTCTTTATCGCTTTTCATTTTAATTCCTCAAATAAATTGTAGAGATAATACAATGAGATAACATCCAAGTGGAAATGTGGGAAGAGAATACGGAAGGCTCGCGATGAATAACATCAAGGAGTTATTAAATTATCTGAAACTCAATTACATACTCCACGGCGGACTGCGTCTATACGCGCACTGCCTGTATCCGGGAATTCAACCCTGCCCTATTTTACGAGCGCTTCGTGCCGTCCAATTATATCACGGAAAAACTAAGGTGTTATTACCATCAAGACAGCAGACGAAGGGAGGGAGGGATACTTGAGATAGAAGTGTGAACTGTAGTGTACACAGACGCTGCTAACGAGACGTCCGCCGCATTTTCAACTAACAAGTCCCCATCTCGAGTAACTGGTATCAATTTATAAAGAACTTCAGTGATTGACGATAGCAATTCAGCCGTTTTTGAGCAACTTGGGATAATTTTCGAAGGAGAGAGAGCTCACTCGCACACGCCAGCGCGCGCATAGAAACGCACATACAAGCCCCGTTCTGCCGGAGGCCTCGTTACAGTTTCGACGAATGACAACTGAAGTATCAAGATTGCATTTCTGACTTTTCACGATAACGCTGAACCAAGATTTTCGATATCGGACAAAAGTTGCGAGCCGACTTTCGCGAGCAGTGGTAACGGCCGGAATGGCCGAGATACGTATACGAAAATTTAAAGCATCGATCACGGTATGAATTCAGCGAACCTCCAAGTTTCTCGACTTCACTCTTTTAATTCGAGCATTATATAATCCTCTCGAAAGTTTTTGGATTTTGTGCGGACGCGGATATCTCTCTGGAAAGAATATCTGCGATAAATTTCCGAATACATTTTACTGTTTATACATTTTAATAAGTGTATCGTAAAGTTTTATTTCACCAATTAAATAAACAAAACAATGGATTAATAAAAAGGGAAGAGAGAACACTCTTTATTTTAATAAATTGATGAACACGCACTCATGTATTGCTGTTGAATTTCACGTTTTATAATATCTCGAATCATTTTTTTTAATTAGTGTTACTCTGAATGCATTTTAAACATAAAAATGTTTTTGTGCAATATAGTTTGTACAATATAGTCTGTTATCATAATTTATTGATTCTCAATAACGAACAGTGTAATTAAATTGACGGAAATGTCAGTACAAAATATAAAATACAACTTCTCTATAATTAAAATTTATAATTATTTATTCTTATAGCTGCTCTCTCTCTCTCTCTCTCTCTTTCTTCCGCTCTTTTCTTGTTACTCTTTTAACAGCTATTTCAGTCGTTTGTAACTTCATGTAAGAGTACATCGCACAATGCTTTGCAGGAACAAGACTTTCAGTCGTAGACATTACAAACTACTCTCTTTTCAGAACTTCGTTTGTATGAATTGCTTTTATCTTACACATTACAACACTGAAATCTTTTTGGTGAGATGGGCATGGGGTAAAATTCTTATCGTTCCAAGATTATGCGCGACATCTTGAGCGTTCAATAGAACGATGCTTTCTTGAAACTCGAAAGAGAGGGAGACTCTCTCACGTCTTTATATTAAATTTCAAACTACGATACTTCTAAACTTCTCTCCGTCTCTCATTATATTATACTGGCTAAATTTTCATCTTCAACGTTGCTTGATTTTCAAGCCGAGTTTAAAAATTTATCGCGATAAATATACTTTTTTTAATTATTTCACACTTCTGCTATTTCTTCGCAGTGCGAAGCTTTATAGAGCAGGCAACGAAACATGAATCAATAAGAAATATGGAATGTAAAATTTTGTACAGAACGATTTGTGTATCGACTGACATACTGCGCGCGCGCGCGTATCCCACCTCGCGGAAACAGCAAACTGCAGTAATTAAATACTCGGAAGCAATGCATTACTCGATTCACGGTACGCGTTCATCGTTCGCTGCTTTCTGGATGAGCGCGGGAAACGCAAATACCAGGTATCTAGCAGACCGGCCGATCGAAATGTCAATAGCTCTCGCGCGAAATTAAATGTCAGGCTGACGCACGAAGTAATCGAGAGAATGGTGTCTCTTCTATGTATTCGCTCCTTATTCGAGTACCACCGTTACTTCAAACGCAAAAAGACAGATTGTCAGCTCGCTTTTTCATGTCGCGACAAATTTTCGCCCTGCGCGTAATCATACCTTTTTTCTTCAACACCTGCTCGTTTGGGTGATTCGACGCTCATGAGAGACAACAGACAGGCAAAAAAATGTACGATATAAAGTTTTACTTGTCATCGTCTAAATAATCGTTATTATTTTTAATTTTTTTTATATTTATCAAGGTCCTCGACACAATCACAATTATAATAATATAAAATGAGATTGTAAATTATATTTTTAGCATGTAAAAAAATGCAAGAGGAAATAAAGATACTCGAAAAAGTAGTAATAAACTAAAAATATTACAACAAGTATTGAAATATATTATGTTTGTGTTCCTTTTTCCTTTGGATAAGTATCACTGATGTGAAAAGACTGCTGTATTACAGTCTGCTGCAAAACCGATATTGTTTTCATCTGCGAGAAGAACTATGTTACGCTTATATCCGCTATATTCTTGCGAAATGTTTACCTGGAAAATGTACAACCCATCTTTTGAGAGCCACCCTATTGGAAGGTGTCTTGAAAAAGTTGTTCACATCGCCTTGGGAGCATCGAGATCTGTGCCGCAAAGAGCGATGGCTTCGCAGCAAGAAATCACCCTTAAGGCTTCCATATAACCTGCCTGGCGATTTATGTCAAAGAAAATAAGAAAAGATTTAGAAAATATGTCACGCTATAAATATCACGGCCTGAATATAGCTTAATGTACTCTACGGACGTTGCCTTTCCGTTTTGTATGCACCTACAATCACGGTAAAGCCGCGAATGTGATGCAATTATGACGTTTATCCGTGCCTGTCTGTATTGATTTCTCAATGCTTCGGTGTTACGTAAATTCCAGTATTAGTGCAGACATTAATGTAAAACTTAATAATAAATGTAATATTAAAATCTATGTAAAATATATTTTATTTTTTCAGTATTTTTATTTCTATCTATAATTGTTTATTAAAAATCTATATAAAAATATTTCTTTATGTGGTATAGATAAAATACATCACACAATATTAGTTCTTTATCTCATTAATAAATATATTTATTAATTACATAGTAATTGAACTAAAAGAAAGATATTAAAGATTTTTTTAAAATTTTCCTTGTTCCTTATTACATAACTTTTTCATGTACGTCAGCTATATTTGTAGAAAAGGGGGAATATGAATAGTTCGGGTGAACTCTCTGAGTGCGGAAATAAAACGCAAAAATGTCTTATTGCAGAAACGATGGCGTGTTATTTCTAAAAGGTTGGCAATCCAAAGAAAGTATCATACCCAGTGGAATAACTCCAACGTAATTTGAAACCTACGGCAACCCTTAACAGCCAATGATAGCTGCCATTTACAAAAGAGCTCCGGACCAACGTCCGAAGTTTGGCACTTTGAATCGGGCCATTTGGCCCATCTTTCCGTACATTTGCAAGTGGCCCCGGCCACGAAGCCGCGATCGATGCTATCATCGTTTCCGAGGAGAGGAAACTGCAATCCCATTCATTATACGTGCTATATGTAGTACATGCATACTACATATGGCGAAATCTAATGTAGAATCGTGGATCTGACGATGAAATTGTAGTCCCGTAATAACGCGAAATCTTCAGCGAAATTCTAGTAGAAAGTTAAAATAATCGTAATAACATTTGAACGAAATTAATTATTACGTTGTGAATAAAATATGGTAATATATTTTTGACAAATGCAGGATTGGCGACTATTTGAGATTTTATTTCATGTATATTCAGAACTATTTTAATTTTAATACATGCGCTATACATATATTTTGGTATATTTTGTCAGTAAAATAATTAATTTTAAATATCATAATTTCAAATCTAATTACAAAATTTCATTATCATTAAGGAGAACGCTTGTTTCACAAGACGTTGCATTGTCTTCGTAATGTAAAAAAGATCGAGCGATGTCTCGGTACAGTAAAAAATTCTGCAAGTTTCTTTGATGCGACTATTTAAAAGGGATTTTCGATCTGCCGGTCTATTTTTTGCTACTGTTAATCCCACAGTTTTAACGTGAAACGAAGACCAGCTGTTTACAATTTCAGAGAACTGGCAGCAATCATCGACATGCGAGCACGGTTCACTTGCAACAACGACGTTGTATCGCCTATCTTACAGACGTTTTTCATGATATTCATCATGCTTTTTGTCCCAAAAAGAATTTATAAGTAAATTAACTCTTTGCTAACTAATGAACGTTGGACGTGTAGCAAATTTATAAATTTTTATCTTGCTGTTCTTATAGCAGATAATTTAAAAAGCATTAATTCTATAATTAATTCCGAGTCTGGAAAACCAGAGTGCCATTGATTGCAGTCACTGTTAAAATGTTGAGTGCATATTAGAAAATTTGAGTAAAAAATTTACGTTGAGAAATGAAAGTTTGATGTTAATAACGACTGAAATATTTTAAAATCAATCCTTTTAAAACGTAAAGATATATTTTTTTCTGAATGTTATCATGGATGATACGTGGATTTGGTAATTTTAATTGTGCAATTTTATAATTTACGTCAGAATGGATTGATAATTATTTACGAACGGTGTGCTTGCGAATAAGTGCATCCAGTTAAAAGCGTTATTCGTACGCTCTATATATTCAGTCTGTGCGGAAACTAAATTTTGCAACTTCATTTATTCAAATTTTCCAACTTCGACAAGAATATCACCGCTACTGATACAAAATTCGTTCCATTTTCATCACGTATGGCCTCATTTCGTCGCGATTATTGCACTGATTGTACCAATTTGCGAACGTATTTTAATTTTTCAATCGTGTTCGATGTAGTCTGGCTATCCGCTATTTTCCAGAGATACACAATAGTGATCGGTTTTAATTTCCTTTGCCTTTCGGTCGCGCCGCCGGTACTGCGGAGTTTTCTCATTCCGGAGCTTTACAGCGAGCAGTCGTACACACGAGTTCGTGCCGTGGAGCTGTGATTCAAGCACTTTCGTGTCCAGCAATTTGATACCAGTCACGTACGGAATACATTTCGAAAGAATGCAAGAGGCTGCAGGCAGGAATACTCGCACGTGCAAGAAAAGGCGTGTGCAAGTAATGAGGCTGCGTTTATCTATGATAAAACAAAATTGTTCCGATATTATACGCAATTGATACTACTGGTATTACAAAATATGTAGCTCATGTATTAAGAATTTTGCATCTCAAAGGAAAGTTAAATTATTTAGAAACAATTATTTAGAAACAAGAAAATAGCAAAGCAAATCGATATTGTGTGCTGTGTATTAAAATTAGTTTTAAGAATAACTGTACAATATTATAATTTTAATAATTTTTATTTTCATTTTTTGTCGCTTGACGGTAGATGATAGAGATAAAATAAATGATAGAGAAAAGCATTTTATTTTTGTGAATAAAAACTTAGATCTGATTAAAAATTGAAAATCTATACAATATACATATATGTAAATAAAAGAAACAATAAAATAAAATATGTACTTCCTTTTTTTACCTTACGCTGTTATATCAACAACTATCAAATAACAGAACTATTTAACAATTTGTATTTTATCAATAATATATGATCTAGACAAGTGCTTTTATATACAGGGTGTCCCACAATGAATGGCCAACCCGTCAATGGTACATAGTTTGCATTAAACTGAATAGAAAAGTCTTATACCATTTTACGAATGGCGCAATATTAATGGAGTTATTAAAGATTAAAAATCGCCGTATTAGCCCGGCCTACCGCCGAATACAAGCGCGCGGAGAGATACGACCGCCCAATGTCATTGTTACCAAGATTGCGAGGAGTGGTTTTCTATAAATGGCAAAAAAACAGGGGGACAATCGCAGCTCAAAATCGCTTTTAGGCATTGTCGCGTATAGTAATATAACCATTGATGGGTTGGCCATTCATTGTGGGTCACCCTGTATAAACGTATAAAATATATTTTATATATTTTATAACTTAACTGCCATATAAATAATAAATTTTCAAAATTTAATTTGCTATCGGTTAATGGTATGCTTAATTTATTATACCATTTGTGATTTACTCTCATTTTTATCTTAAATGGTTTAGATATAAAATTGTGGATTTAAAAAAAAGACTACAGTTAGAAAAATATTAAAATTCGCTGCATTTTTGTTATTTTAGTAAATACTTTTTAAAACTATCTTCTAAAGTATGTATTTAAACTTCTTAATGTATAATCTTGTAAAAAAAGTATAATCACAAAAGATTTTACGCATAACTTACATTAAAGACATGCTAATATTTTTCTTTACAAAAGGCAAATCCGTGCATTTATAAAGAAGTGTGTTAGATTTAGTTTATCATTTCACAAATCTCTCTTTTTTTATATTAACAATAACAATAATAAGAATTAATTTTCAAAATTATATATTTTCTCTTTTTCTTAGCTTTCACGTACTGCACGTTAAAATACATTACAATGCGTCATAATGCGCATATTTCAATAATAATGTCAATAAATAATATTATTTTTTGTAGAAACAATGACTGAACGTGTAAACGAATAAATTAAAAATTCATTATAAACTCAGTTTCTCTTCCCAAATCTGTATAAACTGAGTCTAAATATTATAGTTATACGCTTATATTGATAGTTGAACCCATGTGCTGTAACATTTATACAATGTGCGCATGAAAACGTTATTGCGCGCTGACGCGCGCGTTTGGTGCAAACTATAGTGCGCGGTAACGCTTGCATGAAAACTAGGGTTTACTCGATATTCCATATATGTCTTCAGTTGTATACAGTTTTACCTTTTTTTTAAACATTGAATACGATATATTTTTTATTGAGAATGCTCAAATTTATTTAAAATTTAAAAAATAAAGAATAAAATTTTATTTATTGTATACTGTATATTAAAAAATTCTAATTTGGATACAAGGAGAGAAGAGAGAAGAATACATAATTTTATTTCTTGAAGTTTGACTGCATTTTAGCCTACCTGTATCGTCCCTGCTGTGACATTTTCAAACACCGATACACGCGCGACTTTCTCCGTAAAGTAGGTACTTTTAGTTCGAGTTGAGACCGTTCCTCGTAAAGCCTGCCTGCAAACTCCTTGGCAATTAAGCCGATTACGGCAGAGACCCGATTAACTAAGGTTCCACATTAAAGTTTTATTCTTCGGTTTTTACCTTTTAAGTGGCAGTTACCTAAAAATGCATCGCAACAGCTATAATTATAGCAATAATGGCATATTATTCTTTCACGTGACAATATTATTACAAAACATGTTTTGACATAATTTTCATAGTTTTATTAACAAAAATACATGAACCTTGTGTTATTTAAATAATAACTGAGATTGTGCAATGTGTTTATACACATAGAATGAAAATTTGTTAAATGGTAATTTCTTATTTTAATACATATTTTGAGAATCTAACAATAAGACGTAGAAGTATATTTGAATCGAAATCGAGTACTAAGTAAATTAATGAGGCTGAATATTTTATGATAATATATATACTAATAATAATATTAAGTAACATCAAGAACACTGAATTTTCTTAGTTATCGATATAAATTTATTATAAATTTTAATATGAGAAGATGCTCGTATAAAAGATGAAGATCATTTCCAGGATAAGCACACATTTCTCCGGTTACTATTTTAGAGAACTGCATTCTAAATAAGTCTTTGTAAGAGTATATTCCGGAAATTATTTAACCAGGATAAGAGAAAGATTTTCCTTCCTTAATGCATATTTGAAGACGTCTATTTTAATAGAAAATATGAAAATCCATTATCTATTTATAAAAGGAGGATGTACGTTAGACATAAATTACATTCAACTTATGGCCGGATTAAATCATCTACAATACATAAAAAATATTTTGAAGTTTTGGCCTTTACTTTAATGATTACAAAATAGTTGAGGTGTTAAAACATTTTATCTTTTTCAATCTTTCAATAAGCTATTGAGAACAAAATTGTTCAAGGACGTAATAGCTCAATCTTGCACTCGATGCGCTTCTCTAATAATTTGCTTTATTTAATTGTCGATGCTCTCAATTGATCTACTGTAATCAATGTAGCTTGACAAGCGTGCGGCAGAATGTGACAAGTGAAATGAGAGAATTCCCATGGAAATGTGAAACGATGGCCGCCCCTTTGATCTTCCGCGATCGCGAACGGCAGTTGGATTAGGTCGGTTCGATTTTTAGGTTGTCTCCACTCGAGCCTCTCGCTTTGAGCTTCGATTTCTCGTACTTTGTGTCATACGGCTTTTTCAAGGCATCGATGCTTTTCCTAGCTTCACTCCCTACGACACACACCTTTGCGTTCAGCTCTTTTCATTAGCGGCAAAAAGCATTCCACTACAGAAGGGCTCCGCAATTACTCTCAGACCATAAGTGCGCTATGCAATAATGTGTGCTTATTCTGTGGGCATGCATACGGGAGAAAGGCGCTTCGGCTCTCACGACATTGCATAATATTTTGAGTGTTTTATAACAATATACTCGGCGGAGTAGAACGCGATGCAATTTCAGTTAGCTTGCGAAGCTCCGGTGCCGTATACGAGGGAAGGATAATTTAAAAAATCATTAAACGCAAAGCTTATTAGTTTTGGAGAAGAAAAAGTATATTAATATTACATACTGTTCGAAATAACAATATATTCTACTTATCAAAATCAAGAGAGTGAAACTAGCGCTAAGCTTGCTTTGCATGCCGATAAGTAAACACAAACAATCAATTGTTGATGACCATTTATGTAATGCAAAACATACATTTGATGCACTGATAATTGTAACAATTTCGAACTATGTATTTGCAATTATAGTAATGAAGCTAAACGATACTCATGTACTTTAATTAAAATAATATAAGATGCATTTTAATCATATAATTATTTGTACAGGATGTGGGAAACAATTACACAGAGTTACCTATACATTATTATTATATACATAGTAAATTTTATTTAACTGCATTCGAACATCAGGCATCGAATATTGCAGGCCACCATATTCGGCGAGCAGAAACGTTGAATTGTCTATTGTCTACAGGTGCGATATATGTTACAATTGTTTATTGAAAAGTAGCGAGTAATAGAGCCAGTTGAACAAAACACTTTTATTCGGACTGTCTATTGACACATGCCATACACGACGAAACGTGGCTATTATTTTTTTCATCCAATGACATACATCTCTACGTGACTGTCCACCTTTAGCTTTGCGTGTTTGTCTGCCATCATCTATACCTTTGAATGTTTTTGCATCCCGCACTAAATGAAATTTGTCGTTTGTGCGAAAAGTGCGTAAAGCTACGCGATCGATATGTATACAGAAAGAGAGAGGGGAAGAGAACCAATGCCTTCTCATATAAAAATTTTTTGGCGCGTACAATTTTATTTATGCCAAAATTTTGTCATATATCAACATGGACATATCACATGTTTTACAAATCAATAATCCTTTAAATATCAGCAATGCGGAGTATTCTATTTTGCAAAAATTTATTTGTGAGTTTAAAAACCTGGTTTAAAGCTAATATATATAACGTTCTCTGACATACTCTGACAATATTCAATAAATCCCAAATTTTTTTATATTTTACAAAAAAAGCTATGAAATTCACATTTGATAGTTTTGTCATGAAATATTATCTACGGTCGCTTGCACTATTTTTTAAAAATTTATACGTTTTGTACCTGTTCAATAAAACTTTTCTAATTTTATTCAACGTCGACAAAATTATATTTTTTCTTAGACAAAGGTTTATATTGTACAAAGTCCCCCTTGCATTTCCGAAAAGTTCCTGAAGGAAACTTCGTAAATGTTCAGCGAAATTACGGAGTTTGATCCTTAAATTTTCTCGCCTTTGGGAAAACGTTTCTAAAGTTTTGGCTTTGCGGAATCTTTCGACGATCTACTGCATTGCATTCAAAGTGGCCCAATCGTTCACTTGGCTTTCAACACTCCTAAAATAGCTGCATGTCGATTTATTCCATTTGGAAAACTGAAAAATTTCTATGCTTTAAATATTGTCAGCGGCATCAAAACAAATAACGTGAATAATTAACGTAAAATTCTACATATAGGTATGTAATTTATATAGGTACAGATATATTGTAATTTAATATCTGTTATCTAAACCAAATGACATTACAGTGACGTGCATTGTAAAATACTAAAAGTAAGCCAATAAAGTTGGCATACTGACTGAAACAATAATCGTGTTTATCAAGTGAGACGTTTGATGTACATCGTCAAATGAATGAATAGCTATCGTTAATTGAGACAGATTAATCAGCGTGGATACGAGGTATCGCCGCAATAAAAGGGACAGATATAAATCGTAGCGCAATTTGATTGATGAATCAATCTGATATTCTGATATTCATAGACTTGAAATTTCAACTCGCGGAAAACGCGAAATGACAAATAAAATGGCCTATTGTGTTTTTGCGCCAGAGGAAACGCGTCAACGTGGGACTGTAGTGACCAATTGTTAGCAGATACCTCGGAGTCTGGCTGGAACCATTTTTCACGACAGGACGGCTCATTCATTTACACTCTACTCGTAACAGCTTTTGTCTCGGAGTGGCGGGCGCGATGCTCAGGCATAGGCGTTTTTGCGACTGATCGATAGAAAAAGTCGAGCAACTTTAATAGCTGCCGACACCGGAGATATAAAGAACCGAGTGGCGCGGCGGCTGAATTTCTGCTTACTCACTGCAAAAAGAACACTCACCTAGAAGGAAATGACTCGAAACGTGACCTTAACGGTGATCTTAACGGCGCGGTGAGAAATCACATGAAACGTCAAGGGAAAGAGCGCTTCGCGCTTTTAGCGCGTCAATGATAATTCAAAGAGTCCGTTCCTCTGCAATCGCGTACTAACTATGGGCTATCACTCCAGGGACTAATTGGTTTCCTTAAGAAGCCATATCGAACACGGTTGACGACTGGTTTCCTGAGAGCTGCCATCATTAGAACAACTACATCCCTCGTGACTTATGCTGTCCGGTTTCAGGAGGGATGGGTCGCTGGGAGGAATCGAAATGCCCGACTTCCCCCTATCGCTCTCTCTCTCTCCGCGCGACACGACACGGCATAGTGGTTATCAGCGACTACTTGTGCCAGTGAGCAAAGCCAACGCGGCGGATATGCAAAGTTTGACGTTCGTGGATGCGCTAATGGCCGAGCTGAAACGAGTCTCTCAAGATGATAGCGCCATTTAACTGGGTGTTCCCAGGGATAATATTCCATTGAAGATTCTCTAAGGACACGGCATCTTGCGCAGCTCCGAGTAAACGCGTCATCGCGAAACTTGCGCGTTACAAAATGGTTCTGTAACAGTGTTACATTATGCTACAGATGTTACAATATACGAGAACATTAATTAAACGGAACGCGGCGAGCGGCAGGCGGGGATATCGGAAACAAAGCGGTCCGCGGAAAAGCAAAGAGATGGAATACGCTTGATTTAATGTGAAATCTACAAATCGCGCACCGCGGTATTTATTAATGTAAATTGTTTTCAGCGCTCAAAGGATTTAATTAGAAATTTCGCTGCGGGATTACGGGTGTACGGGAGGAACGGTCATGAACCCCGAGGAACGAAGGAATCCTATGTTCGTTTTCATTTCTGGTAGTTATAAAACTTCTCGCAGACGGGCAAATTCACACGGAATCTGTAGTGGAGAATCGGGCGCGTCAAACGTCTCTCTATTCAGATTTCATCAGGCACCGTCTTGATTTATTCGCGGCGCAAAGTATGGTTACATTTAGAGACCGGCGGCAAAGACGTAAATGACGATCGATGGTTAAGTTAAGCCTTTCCGGAGCTTTCTTTGAGATGTAAATCACGATGCACCCGTCGCCTGAGAATGAAGACGCGGCGACCAAGTTAAATTGCGACGAAGGACGGTCTCATTGCCAACCGCCTCCATAACGGGCTGTCGATTGAAGCTGCCGCTTAATGAACTGTAATTGTCACGGGCCGTCATTGATCGAGGATTGCCCGGGGAGCCGGATAGAAAATGTAAAGTACTTAGTCGATTCTTTCGCCGTAACTTAGTCGATTCTTTCGCCGTAACTTAAGAAGCCAACCACGAGAAATCTTCACGCGAAACGCAAACTTCGTTGACTTTATCGTTCCTCTTAATTATCTCCAATGCAATCACGTACAAATTGCGTGTAAAGTCTCAAAAAATACCGGAGTCCGATTTTTAAAATAACTCGTTCGACTGACTTGGTAATCGAAGAGATTAACTTAGATTTTCTCTGCGAGAGGGGACACACGTTATTATTTCTGATATATAATTAATAATGATGACGATAAGAGTTGGTAATAACAATTTCTGTTAATGTAAATGTAAATTATTTCTAAAAAATTATTATATATTATTCAGTCCTGTCACGCGCGTCTATATTTTTAGTCTTTTACCGTTTAATAAAGTCTCGTGAACTAGCTGTTGTGTGCCGAGTATAAAAAAGGTGGCAACCGCAAGCGTGATGAAAAATTTGAATTTATATTGGATGACGTCGGTCGCTATGGCCTCGATTTTCAATACGTCCGTGTAAGGAGCGCAGCTTTATAGCAATGAACTCCCGGGCGGAAGTCGACAAAAGATACAAGAATGAATTACTAACCGTTCCATTTCTCGCAACGGTAAAAATCGCTCGCGCTCGCGTTTTCAGGATACGCCATGTCCGTCAGCTTCAAGGAGACACCTGTTTTGCCGTGATATTAAATGATTATAGCAGCTGCAACTAGCGAGACAATAGCTGCATCTGATGTCTCGGGAAACTCGGGAAACGTTATCGTTGGACACTCTAGTCGCATCCTTTTATGTGAACGGGCATGCTATGCATATGAGATGCATCAAGAGTTACGTAGCACTAGTCTTGACGCTTAAAGTCGTGACTCTCTCTCTTGCCTTTCTTTATTTTTTTTCTATGGTTCATGAAATATAATCCTTAAAAAATTGAATTGTTACAAATTTGTACAAAACTTTGAAATAAAATTTTTTTTAAGGATTGCGTACAATTATGTTAATTGCAAAATGTATGTTACAAAATATATTAGTTTATGTGATTTTGCCGGGCAGAAAAAACTGAGAATTATATCATCGTGTTTTATCAGATGATTCTTTGCGCAGTCACTCTTTTTCAATTATTTTCTCTCGAAATTTATCTAAATTTTAATGCAATTAAATTGCCACAATATTTGCATGCAAAATGCGCACACCCGCGTATATTGCACTTTTTGTCGCGTCAAAGGCAATCGCGCCACCATTTCTAAAAGCAAGCTCGTCCAGCATTTATGAAAACGTTTATGCAAACTTTGGAATTTAAATGCAAGCGGCAACCAGTTTCATCGCGAACATATGTGTAATAACTTCGCCGTCGCTCACTTGGATTGATCGCGTTATTAACAACTCTTACAGAAATACATTTTTATACATATACGTACATGCTCAACATGTACGTTACGCTATTATCTTTTTTATGAAAGGTCACTTAAACATAAATACACAATAATAACGTATAATAAAGTGTCTAGATAATTGTAATTTGCAAGAATGTCAAAATACGGCATTAAACTAATGTATCGTTAAGAATTTAACAAGATAAATTTGTTTCTACGGTAAAAAATAGCAATATTTCTGTTAACGGAAGGGAAAATGCGATTTAGTAGGATTGGTATCTACTTCTTGACTAACAGAATGCGCGTAGCTCAGCTCGTTACACAAGAAAATAAGGAACAGAAACATGGAATAGAGGAGAACGGTGGAGAATAAAAAAGTAAAATACAGAATAAGAATAAAATATACGATCGCAGTATACGCGTATAGGTCGAAAGCAAAATAAAGTAACCGCAACGTTTTATACGCTGGCATTTATTTTCACGATTCGACTCGATGTAAGTTATGAAAGCAATTCCGTTTTCGACGTTTAAAAAAATTATTGTCAGATTCTAAAATAGACATAAATTGTAGAACTGTTATATAATAGTTTTAGATTTTTTTTTTCATTTCTCTAAAAACCTCTTTTTATACCGCTAGTTGAAAAATGACTCGTACCGTAAAATGTATTAATTTATATCAGAGTACTTAAAAAGTACTGGCCTGTCTATAAAGTCAAAACGACGGTTGACGTGTCTAACGAATTTGAGCTGGCGTCCCAACGTGGATTTGATTTGTACGGAACATTAAGCCTTCTGCTTCGACATGATTTGCAGACGAGAGACAGCACATCAATCGGCCCCCGCGACGTATGCCTATCGTGGCATTCTTCATGGAAAACGTTCCAATAATTCACTGGGGCAGACCGAGGCGTGCACGACCCGTTTCGCGGCTTCTAGAAACGCGTATATGTATGTATAAATCGTCACTCTTTCCCATTTACGGTTCTAATTTCGCAGACGATACGTGTCGCTATTGACGAGGCTCGACAGGAAATGTCGTGGCCCTTGGTACCACCAAGCGTGAACGTTGCGTGACACGACATGCTTACGTCATAAAGTTGAGGCCGTGGTGGTGATCCGCCGATCGCCAAGTCATAAATATCAATCGGACAAATGCACACGAATTGGACGTATTGATCAACGTGTCGATAAGAAAACAGTTTCACCTAAAAGCACGAGAATGAAATCGACTTCGTTTCGGGGAACCGATACCGGACGGAACGATATATCGATAATTCTGGGAAAGATGTGCCGACAAATAACGCAGAGCTAAAAAAATGGCATTCGAAGATATTATGTGTAAAATTGTTCAAAAGATCTTGCATTTGAAAGCTGTGTATTCTTAAATAAAAATTACATTACGACGAGTATAAGTTTTTCATATTAATGATATTAATTTCTGCTTATAATGTCCAAAAAATTAGAAATATTTATTTCATTCATTTGCGATGACAAACATGTATATTAAACTCGACTAATAAGATTCATGTACACGAATCAATGTTTCCATAAACCAGCAATAATCGACAATCACAGATGTTAACACCATTTGAATATCGCGTGCAACAGTCAAGCTCGTTGATCTAACGCACTCACTCATCATTTAGGATCATGATCTGATGACAAATTGTATCTGCTTAATATCGAAAACACGAAGCTGAAGCTTGCGCTCCAGTAATTCAACAACAATGCTCTGTCGAGTTATGTATCGGTAATTTCCACATCTGAAAATCGCCGCGTTTTGACAGGATCTTAAGTTAAATCACGCCAAATTTTTTGCGAAAAGTGTAGTTTGCACACGAGATCCTATCTAAATCTCAGCGATACAAAAACATAGGAATTTTAGAGGATGTAGAAAGCAAGCACTCAGGGATTCAAGAACTGTACAAGGATTCATGGATCTAAGGATTGAGCGAACATCCCTTGGATTTCGAGGAACGTTTGCATCGCAGAAGCATTTGCAAGAACCAAAGATATCAAAATCTACCGAGCAGTTGGATCGATGCCAGCAGATTTTACAAGCTTAGCGTTAAGGGCGCACATTTTGAAGATTTCTCTTTTGGCTACGTTCTTACATAATAAATATATGATTAAAACGAGATTTTTGTTCATCCGAGAGCAAAGCCCGGAAACCGTCAGTAACAAAACAAAGCAATCTAAGCACTTCCCTAAATTTTGACTGCAAGGTATATAAAATGGCTTAATATATATATATATGTGTGTATGTGTGTAGGAAGTTAAACTGGATCGCGAGCGTTTTTGATGGTATGAAAAGAAAGTTTTCCTTCAAAGTTTAATGATAAAAGATTCTACCATATGTATACACAGACACTAAATTTTCCAGCATTCTCAGTTCGCAAGACAGCTTCCTAACTCTTTTCTACGGGGAGTAAAACGACGTGGTTTATGTTCCGTTGTTCATCTAAGATCTGGTAGAATGCACATTGACTGGTTGGACGTGCCTCCTATCTATGTGTCTTCAAGAATTCCGCTTTACCTGTCAGCCAGGATAACGCCGGTGTCTTGGCACCGCCACTAAACGTGACTCGCATTCGCGCCTCTTCTTCCACCCCGCACTTTCGCTTGTCGCGCGACATTATCCAATGTCGTAAAACTGGAAGTCCCCGCAGCATCGAGATATTCCGCGAACGACTTCGCTAGCGGTCTCCCAAGATAAACGGGACGCGCGGGAAGCTACCATAAAAAAGCAGACTGACAAAACAAGATTTAAAACATAGTTTTTCCTTTCCTTTTGATTTTTTAAATGAGTGATTTTTTTAAAAAGTTTTCCGTTTCTTTCGTATTTTTTAATTTTATATTTTGCGTTGTAACTTGCAAATTAAATAATTATTTGTAAAATTAAAACAATTATAATTGAATACAAAATAAAAACTTTTTCATGAAAATACTAATCAACTAAAAATTTTATTATGTCATAAATAAATAATATGACGGAGAAATCAATATTCTCAGTTGATGGAAATTCTACTGAATTATTCGTAAATGATTGCCAAATTTACCAAACAGACCAGCTTGGAAATTTATCGTATTTTATTGATATATATATATATATATATATATATGTATATATATGCACATATAATTTATTTATATCTTTATATCTATATAAAACTGCATATTGATAATTAAATCAACATGCTCTTATGTTAGATCATCAAACAACTTAATCAGATAAGCGATAAAATTGTAGATGGCAGCTGTTATATTAAAATCTAATTGTAATAAATGTTATTTTTATTGTTATAAAATAGTAAACAATGTTATGGAGATTAATATAAGTCTTTTGCGATTTGAGGAATTTACAAGATTACTCAGTCGTCTTTAGAACACCTCGAATTTCAAGATGCAACTGAACAAAGACGGAAGCAAACAACATTGTGTTCTTTGAACAAATACGTAACATGTAATCTCCCGAGAATATCCTTTGATGCTAGCTTAATACTCGCGTGTGCAATCCGTTGTGAAATCGATACAGCACATGATTACGTCCGTGGTCAGATCGTCACGAGAAAATTGCCATAGGAATTTAATGTATTTAAGAAAACCTATTATATTATNTTATCAAAAATTCCCATTTATTTTATAAAAAAAACACGTTAATTTTTAATTTCTAATACGTATGCAAAATTTTTATAAAAGTTTTTCATTGTACAAGACAACTTGGTATTATTTAAAAATAGTAATACCATCGATAAAAATATCCTTTATCGATAAAGATGAATAGCTATTAAAATACCCAAATAGATATAAATTGTGTTTAATAGAAATAATATACAAATCATATAAAAGATATAAAGTAAAATTTTCAATAAAAAGATATTTAAGATATCTGTAGGTGTTAAATTTTTCAATGAAATGAATATATTTAAAATATTGCCATAAAATATTGCGAAAACCTTTGCCGGTTCATCCGTTTAATAAATTAGTACGACACACTTAAATGTACATACTTGTACAGTTGAAGATCATTCGGTCGAAACTTGGCAACGAAATTTCAGCCGCGAAACTCGGCAACACGGTCGTGACAGCGGCCATATGGAACACAATGTCTGAAAGTGCCCTCAACATCCGGCATCTATTTTGAATTTATGGCTACGTATGTAGCGGCGCCGGAAACAATATCGACTTTTCCGTCGGTGGAAATTTAAGGGCTCTCTCGCGCTGTGTTCCAGGCAGTGAACTTTCGCCGACGCGTCCTGCCGAATCGCGAATGTACTCTCGGCTCGCTATTCGGGACACCGGATAACGGCAGAAAGTTTTCCCTCGGAAACGAAAAGTGCGACCCAATGCGCGGTAATAAATGCGGCAGGAGTCCACACGGGGGGAGGGGGGGGGATAGGCGCGCGTTTAACGTTTTCCAACTGGGTCGCTTACGCGAGTTTCCGAGCTTCGAGTTTGCGAGTACGACGCGAACTCGATACGTGAGTGCGCGTATGCGTTCCTCCGTTATACGGAATCGATACAGCAGCGCATATCCTCGCAATAAGAAGTCACGAAGTTTTAACATTACGGTTATGGACTATCAGGCACTTAGCATATTAAAACTGCTCCGAGACCTGAGGAGCGAGATGCTCCTCACGGAACCGAACGATCGTTGAGAATATCTTGGCCGGTCTCTGTCTGCGGCTATTCGCCTGTGTTCTCGATAAATTTCCAGGCGCAAACGTGCCAGAAGCGAATTTGCTGTATTAAAAGCGACGGTTAATGATAATTGCCTCTCGCCGCTATCGACTTATTCATCAGCCGGTAAACTTCGGCTCTCGATTTAGTGACGCGCGTAATTAATCCGGCATACTCGGCGGTTTCTTCTGAAAGTCTTAATGAAGCAAGTTTAGCATGCAACGATAAGTCGCCTACATACAAAAAAAAAATTTACGTCGGAGTTCTAATTAAGTACATACTTTGTTATTTATGAAACGCACTGGCACACAAAGTTAATAACCGATATTATTGGTATTAGCCACGGCTTATTGTTAGAGTAATAATTTAATTAGTACGAATACATATTTAAGGGAATTTTATCACAAAATTATTCACATTATGTGCGAAATGTATAACTCATCTCTTTATTTGTTACGTATATTTTCTATTTAAAATATTTAATTCTGATTGAATTGTCGATGCGATAAATCTATTGATTTTTAACTATAAATGAAGAATTTATTATATAATGGAAAGGATTATATTTGTGAAAATGTAATTAGAGATTTTTCTGCTACATTTAATAGATATATATATATTTGGAAAATGGTAGATAAAATTTATTAAACTCCATCTATTAAATAATTAAATTTAACATAGGCGCCCCCGAGCGTTTGAATGTCCGTTACGACATTTTTCTCCTTTCAAAGGCATTCTTCCGATATTGGATGGAGCACCGCGGGCGGATTTTTATTTTCGGGACTGTCATCCACGCGCGAACAATAGCACTTCCTCCCCTGTCTTTGCCCCTCAGTTTCCAGATGAGCGATTTGCGCCAGGATTTATTTCTTCCCCCGTGCATTGAGAGCAAAAAAAGACGGACGTATAGATACCCGCCATTGCACAGGGACCACAAGGTTATACTCTTTTCTATTCTGAGTCCTATCCATCTTTTGTCTAGATATGAGCTATGAAAAGATAATCGCTGCAATGAGTTTGATTCTCTCTCTACATAAATAAAACAAGATGCTGATGATAAGTTAACTGTGCATTAAATATGGAATAATTATTATAAAATATAATAATACAATATACGAGAATAGCAGTAAAAGATGATAGAATTTATGATAAATATAACTGATATTACAATCTACAATTTTATTTAAATGCAAATTTTACGCATTAATCCAATGTTGTTATAATTATCATGTCAACAAAAATCTTGACGCAACTCGAAATTTTCTCTCTGATGATTTTTTTTCTCGGTTCTCTGTACTTATTTCAACTTTATAATTATCCAAGAGCATATCCTGGATTAAATACGCAGCGTGTATACTACTGGGACCTGACGAAGAGTGTAGAAATCCTTGGTAACTTTGGCCGGCGTACTATTAAGAGGTAGGTGCAGCTAGATTATCAAGGCGTCCATACGATGGTACAGTTAAACCTTCTTGCTATGGGATTCCAGCTGCATATAGCCCTCCGGTAAAATTATCCTATCGTACTCCGTGTCTAGCGGAGAGTCCAGGTTTTCGAGATTTCGCTCGACCTAATCTTCACTGAAAATTGTTTCTGCAAATTTCCAAGACCGACAGAATAACGGTCGGTAGATGGAAATAGTAAATTTTCATTATTTATTCAAGGATCGTCCATTCAATCCAGCTGTCTGCCACTTACCGACGCTTTGAATGGCAATATTCAAATTGACCTGGATATTAGAGAGATCGTAAAATCGAAAAAGTATGGAAATATTGAGGATCGTTAATGCAAAGACGAGAAGTATCGTTTCCATTAAAATTGACAAATCAAAGAAAAAAGGTATAAAATTTACTGATGAATATCGAAATCTTTCTTTTCTTTATTTAACAGAATATACATTTTTCTTATTATCCATCGAAGATAAAACGATTTTCAATAATATCATTATTCTTAACTGTTTTTCTATTATCACTATAGATAAACTATATTATTCATTATTGAATCTTGTACAATATTCTCTGAGCAGTTCTGTTGAACGTTATATTTATTTATATCACGTGTATATGCGCGATATGTTTTAAATACTTAATAATTTACGATATTTAATAAATTTTCTAGTATATTATACAAAATTTCCAAAGTAAATTATCAAAAATTCTTTGTAAATATATTATAGTTGAGAGAAATTAATATTATCCATTGAATAAATTGCAGAGGTATCCCGATGGCGAAACTACGGAAAACCCGGTTTGCGGCCTGCGGAACTGCCACCCTCAGCTTGCTTAAACACTGTGCAAATAGTAAACAATTAGCCATGCGCCCAAACTTCGTGTGCGGATTTAGGGTAAGGATGCTCGATGGATCTATTTGCGCGAGAGTTAGCGTAAGGCAAATCTAAGCTGAGCTGTGTCTTCGCATACCGATACGGCGCCTACGTGATGATTAATACTTATCAGTTACACAAGCTCGAAAATGCGCACGGAGACGGAATACGTACAGGTTTCCAAACGTCTTTGAATACACATTATCTCCACGAGATAATTTTCCGTATACGTATGCATATACATGAATGCTGCGCGACGAGATCTGTAGCGATCAGACGTCACTGTTTGAATTATAATATTTTAGCGCGAGGAAAGGAGGACGAGTGTTTCATCTCATTCCACAGAGACTCTCTATACGCTCGGAAAGTACGGTGGTCAAATTATACGCTTGTTGATATGTTGTGCGGTCTCGCGGGCGTATGACACCATTTTGCATTGAATGTCACATGGCGCGATATACTCGAATAGAATTTAATATATATATATATATATGTATATATACACATATATATCTTATACATACAATTCACACATACGTACATACATATACATGCACATGTATATATGCGTACGCGCACGAAGTGCATTCAGTATAAAGTATCGATTTCCAACATTTCCAACTTTTCACATTGATCACGAACGCATAATTCGCATAAAAAATATCAGGTATTATCGCTTTTAAACTTGTTTCCATCAGAATTGCGCCTGGCTAACGTCGAAGCTTCACGAGATATGCATTTCTCGTGATTTGACAGCTGTCGGGTTTTACCGAAGCTAAAACGGAAACTGCGAACGCGACTGACTCTTTTCTGCGAGAGATATGTCACGTAAATTAATGAGTATTGAATATCGAAAAGATATTTGTCTCTCAGGTCGAACGATCAAATATAAATTATTCAAACTTTCAAATATTTATATTATCTGTTACACAATAAAATTAAATCACGGTATTAATAAATATGCCCTTTTTTTTGTTAGTTACACAATTACAAATAATTTTAGCAGAGAAACGGCTTTTAATTCTTATATAGAGAAGAGCTTCCTAAGAGCTTCTAGAATAAGTAACGGGAAGCACTGTGCAGTTTCACGGTATTGCGACAAGTTTGTGTGGAAATTCTGTCATTTGATAATCTTGCTTGTTGTTTTAACGCATCCGCATTCGATGATTTACAAAGGGCGTCGTAGGTTGAAACAATATCGCCTAGTCATGCTGGCGCAATGCGCATAATTAACATCGCACGTGACTCCGTGTGCGAATGGGGTACATCTTAAACATGTATATTTATCTTGACATGGAGCTACGAATGCGAAATCATATTATTGTATTAAGCGATTAGTGGCGTGCCGCATGTAACGCAAATACATCCTGTCTCACGATTATGCACGTCCACCGTGCATTCCGAGTGCGGAGGGTTGTGATTTATGCCGTATGCAGATGCGGCCAAAGTCACTCCTCTTGGATGCCATTGACCAATGGAACAGTGAGGTGATAACAAAGGTAACTTGATCAAAATGCATCAGCATAGTCGTAACAAATTAGTACTCGAATTTCTCCATTATATTACTGGAGTTCATACGCCGCATGTATTTCAATGTGCCGAGAAACATGTAGGTACTAATGTAGATTACACTGTGACAGCTTATCTTTTTTTCCATCTGTAGGCGCAATTTTCAACCAGTCTACTTCGATACGTCATTATTATGTTATTACCTCACCCGTAAATCTGATTTTTTTCGCGATTCTGAACGCTGCGAATTTCCATATTCAATATTCAGTCCTGTATAAAATAACTAACATGCAGGGTAGAGACGTGAGTTCGATAAAAAAGGGAAAGCAAGCAAAAAAAAAGGACCGAACGCATTCTCAAGCAAATTACCATTTTATACGTGAGAGCTAATCTTGCTTACGTAAGGTATAACGACATGTAATTAACATTTAGTCAGAAATTAGATCTATTCATGCAAATAACCCAGCGGTGCCTTGTGCTTTCACTTCAATGGCCACGTCCCAATCTCCTGCGAACGTAATCCTTCAAGTAACGGAGACAGTTTACCACTTGGAGAGTGTCGGCAATAACTCCCGCAATCTACTGAGCGTAGAAACAAACGCAGCGAGTTTGCTCACGGCCGGTCATTCTGATGAACGGTTAAATTGAAAATTAGTCCCACCTAGCTGTTTTCCACGGAGGATTCCGCGCGCTTCTCTCTCTCCCCCGACAGTTCTCTGCCGTACAATTCAATTTTCCGGGTACACGCCGGAATCTGGGCCGTGCCACAATAGCAGCTTCAATTTTCATTATAATCAGTTTGAACTCAGTTAGGATTCCATCAGATAAAAGCCCGGCCCGTGTTTACGAAAAACAAGTGATACATTTTTGATACACCAAGGGGAAACGATGGCAAAATTCTGTCGTGCTACACCGTTCTAATGTAGAAAAACTGATAAATACTGTTTAGCTATGAAAAAGCAAGCACAATTTTTAGTTTGTTGTGCACCATATGCTCTTGTAGTATACAATATAATAATAGAGAAAATATAAGAGACGCGCCTGATATACACGATATGCAAGAAAAGAATATAATATTAAAAATTACTTATTTATTAAATTCTTTAATACGAAATGTTGAATACGGATGGATTATTATTGATAATTTTAATATTAAATTCAATTTCTTTACATTTATAAAAATATTGCTAAATAAATTTTGAAATGTTATAAATAGTTAAAAATTCAATTTCATATCAGAAAATAAATGGTGACATAAATATTCATATAATTTTACGCTAAAAACAATAGAATGTAAATATTTTTATATACATAATTATTGTGCTATTTATTAAAGGATTAAAATAAATAGCGCAATATTTTATGAAAATTTATGTAAAAGTTCTCAAGAATTTTCTTATAGATTTTGGTAAGATATATTATGTGATCTAGATTTATAATCAAATTATTTTTATGTCTTGTTCTTATTTATTTTATATTTTTTTCCCGCATATCACACATATGTGTCTAATTTTCCTCATTGAATTTACATGGTTAGCACATAACTATTGCTGTCCAAAATTTCAAAATAGTTTCAAATGTTTAGTCACTGTATATATCACAGTTAATTCAGAACGGAGAACAAGCTCCCGAATGTAAATTGCTTGAATGCTTCATGAAGTTTGTATTATGTATATTATCCTGTGGCTAAAGATAATTCCGGTTTGCTGGAAATAGCGCAAGATTATTAGCGCAAAAATACTATTATTTTGAAATATCTAGTGCATTATTATCATGCGCTTATTATTTTATCGCGGACGTTATTTTACAATTATTCTATTTTGATATGCATTAAATATAGTATACATCAAGATATTAATTTATATAT
>JAJVSH010000042.1:527291-572136 GCA_021460005.1 Tetramorium alpestre | reverse complement strand
TTATTAAATATAAGTTAAAATACTCTGAAAGTTTTTTTTTTATTTAAATCTAATTAAGTCTATTGCGCAAAATTTCATTTTATTAGCTTCAAAATTTCACTTATTCTTGAAACGTTATTATAATTTTTAGATGCATAAGAGGTGTGCCTTTATTACTTGGCGATACGAGCAAGTTTCTGCTTAATTATTCTAGTCACACGCATATCATTATCGTGGAAGAGCCCCATCAGAACTTTGAAGATCTACCGAGAATCTGCTGACTACGCCAGAGCCGCTCTACTTCAACCCTAACTTGCAGAAGACGTCTACCCTCTATAATCTTCAATCGTCACCGTAGACATAGCTGACCTCTTGGACATCCATTGCGTAAATGGAGTCTGTGAAAATCTTCTGTCTTCGTTTTTCGATACCGTTTCAGTTGTTCAACGGTCCTCAGAAAACACATTTTCCACGCGCTTCCTAATGGTTCAATGCACCCGAAACTTCTCTCTGTTCTATTATAGTCAATTTCACAATTTTTCCTCTTTTGAAGCGAGATAACGTATACTCATACATTTTATCTACGTTACGTGCGCAACAAGTTAATGCTTTATGGATATCTATCAATAGAAATTTCGTTTTTATCGTATTCTCTCTTTCTCACGGCAAAATTGTAGCGAAAATATTAAATAATATTTAATATATACGTGTATATATCGTCCTTTTCTTTAAAATTGTAAAAGACAACGTTCCTTCTGATAGCGCGCTTAGGGATAAAATAGGGATTTAGTCTGAAAAAAAATCGCGATTACATTTTCTCGGATTATCATATCACGCCCAGACTCGACGCTCACGCCTCGCAGCATTACACTGCGACGTCCGTCTTTGCGTCATGGATTTGGAAGCGTGCGTTATCGCGGGCTCCCTCGTCCTTCAGGATTCAACTTGCGCAAGGTAAAGCCCGCGCGTGTTGCACTGCTGCGTTGCGAAAGAGTGCGCGCCGCAAGGGTATCGTGATACCGGTATCTCGCAGTAATATTTGATATACGAGACCGGGGCTATACGGTTGCCATATTTCTGCCGACTTTGCGAACCGTTTTAGTTTTTCGTACCATTTGGAAGCCTTCCAGTGGCGAGGTAATCCACGTTGCTCTGCACGCGCGCGCCATCGCCGCGGCTAAAATATACTCGCCTCAACATGTGCGGAAAACGTACGAGCAGGTCGTACGTTACTTGCGCGATCCGAGTGAAGGTAGATTCGTGCCTCCACATAGACGTCAGTCCGTTCGTGTATTTATCCACGTAGGGGTTTTGTGTATCTGAACGGGTGCCAAAAATTCCCGATCTTACAAGTCTGTGTCTCAGCCTAGCTAAACAGTTTTGGTCTCCACGCCTAGCTGATCTGTCTCCTCCAATCTCGTCTGTCGCAAACGACTCGAGTTTCAGCCTTCCTGAACTCGACAATCGTTCGTGCGTTTTACGCAAATAGTAACTAGTCAGATTTTTGCGACAAGGTCTCTCTCTTCCTGTAGAGTTTTTGATGAAATGATTGCCATGAGACTACCGGTTTAGCGTGAAGGCGCGACACGCTAAGATTTAGCGTGCATTCGGAGTAGGACATTACGTTCGTTGTTTAATTCTACGGAATTCATTTTTCACCGTATCTTAAAGTTCCATCTACCATAAAATAGGCTAACAACTAGATTCTTGCACTGTTCACGCAATGTTATTCAATAAAGCTTTTAATTTAAAGAAATTTATACGGTATGGATATTTTCCAACGTTGTAATTTAGAATAATTTCTTTTGAATATAGAGCACACATTGTCTCGTACACGTGTGCTCTTATCACTGTCTGATAGCATAGTTGATTTTCTTCGCGCAGTTATTGCTGAGTTTCCTACGGTTTTCTCGTGTTTCGAGGCAGTTACCGGTGGCTCGCTTCCGCAACAGGCATGCCTGAGGTAATCGTCCCGCGCGGCTCGTTTTTCTCGACTTCAAGCCATCGATCGTGGCAAGTTGCTCTTACTGGCGATCGTGAATAGGCGATGAGGAGAGGCACGACACATTCGAATCGCGAGTATCATTAAAGATGGATCAAAAACAACGTCTAACGTGCTTCCGAGATACCGGAGGATCGATACAAAGTCACGTTGTTATACGACATTACGCAAATGTTGTACGATGAACGCTTTTACGCGGTAATTGCGAAATACGTTATCACGCATAAATTAATTCCGTTTATCATGCAGAATGTAAAAAGTATTTTATAAAAATGTATGATAAAAGGAAGGAAAAGTATTGTACTTTTCTCCCTTGTAGTTCCTGTGTTTTCTTTTTTCTTTTCTTCCTCAGATAATCAGCGTAACAAAGAATTATATTAATATTTGCTTCAAGATCTTTACAGTTACAGTAAATTTGAAAGAAGGGCATCACGATCCAGTCATCAATATTAAAACAAAGAATATTAACAGGCTCGTTTTGTCTGTTATAAATAAGAGACAGTTAAGAATAAATTTAAAATACGTTGACGAGCGTATTTTCGCGCCGTTTGTGAATTAACGAAACGAGAAGCGGGGCTCATGTTTTCCTTAGTTCATTGGTTACAAAGCTGATGAAAGGACCGTCCGCCGCAGGCGCTGACTTCTCGAGTCACTTTGATTTAGACAATCTTGTTTCGTCGGCAAGCTCGCTTAGAAATTTAAAATAGTAGATATGAATAAGAGAGTGAATATGAGAGAGAAGTTACCGCGTGTCAGTGAAATCGGGCGGCAGCAAAAAAAGGAAAAGTTAAAGTGAGAAGCTACCGCAGTGAACACTCGCAGTTGCCGTCTGAAGTATGTACTTGCCTGGATACAACCCGCCTGCTATCTCGAGCGCGAGGCATTCGTAATTTGTATCGTAAACTTACTCAGCCAAGTGGTGTAAAATATTTCGCGTTAGTTGGAAAAGCGTTGCGTATCGGCGAACTCTCCATTAATATTGTTCTCAGATAACTTGATTGATTTACTTGCGGGGGATATTACAAAAATAAGATTGCATCGCGGCGAGTTGGTTCAGTTACCTCGATAGCAAAGTATTATATAAAGATCGTCCGCCTATATAAAGCCTCAAATTAATCTTATTAAACGTACACTTATTTTAGATCGATATTAACGTTCCAAGGTGAAAACGTTGAACATTTTCTTAAAGGAACCCGCCAATCGTGAATAATAGGAGATATTGACATAATTAGAATTTAAAATTAGCAACAAAAATCAGGTTTCTCGAGTTCGTCCGAAAGCGGAGCGTTTTATATCAATTGAATATTTATTGAATTCTACATACAATCAATTCTGGTTCATATATTCCCAAATTTACTCGATTTATATGTATACATTTCTAGCATAGATTCATCCTTCCAGCAGCCCATCATCGTCGGAATAGCGCGCCTTCGCCTGTCGCCGTTGCCCTTCAAAAAGTTCTCGGAAAATGAGTTCGCCGAGTCACACGTCGGTCTCGATTAGAATTTTCATCGTGCCCGCGGTTATGCCGTTCCCTGGCACAATGCACGGCCTCGCTGCGACAGCGCGCTAGTACCTCGAAATAGAAATTTCTCACGGCTCGACTGGATGGCAGACATTGGACTCAGGTGGGTGCACGCTACATCGATTATCGAGGCGGTACACGTTACCTCTCTCCACCATGGCCGCTTAAGGCCGCTTTCCGTCGGTGGGGTGACAAGGGATGACTGAGGAAGCGAGGGGAGGAAGGGTGAGCGGCGAAGGAAAATCGCCTCTATCCTTAAACTCCTCAGGGACGATCGCCCGCATCTACTGGGATGCATCCCCGCGCGCGGCACGTTCCTCGTAACCATCGCAGCCTTCCGCTCAAGCCCTACGTCGCGGCACCGCAATCCCGTTTAGCCTCCGCCTCGAGAACGCCAATTGTCTATTGGAATTTGATAATAGTTCGTCGCCGCGATGTAAAATTCATGAGGCGATCCTGGAATTATAACAGCCGAGTATCGCCGCGGGTTATGCGCGCGAAGTTAGGGTTTGTATCGGATTCCAGAGCGCGCGGGGGCACATGACATTTCTCTCGTCTAGCCAGGGGCAGAGCAGGTAGGAAACCAGGTCGTGCGTTGTAACCGGTATTAACCGATTTTCTTTGACTTTTTTCCGCCTGCGAGGAATACATGTCGTGTTACACGAGGCGTCGGTGCGTGTAAAGCGCGTCGGATTTCGATATATTCCACTCGAATACCATGGAATGGCAAAACGTATGTATCTCCTGGAATTTCAATGCGCGCGGAAACTCCTCAGGGTGCATTTCTGCTGAGAGAAACTGGTCGCGAAGTCAATGAATTCATAGATTCGGTAAAATAAAAAAAAAGAACGTTCAACGTTTTTGTGCCTGTTGTATCGGAAGATTGTATCTGGTAACGATGAGATGAGTTTTCGATGCAATATAAATATGCACAATATGATATCAAATAACAATATACTATCAAATAAGATATCAATTAAAAATATTACATTATATAATTTTTTACATTGTTCAAAATAGAATGATTTAGTGCCAAAAGATGTACAAAAGATAAATTTTGTACACTAATTATTTATAAAAACAAAAAAAATATCGTTGATAACAATTAAAAATACTATTATACTCGAATTGATTGATTGTTCATCTATTAATTAAAGGCAATGATTGAATTGTTGAATACTAAAAAAAAGAAATTGTTATAGTTACCAAATTTATTCAGTTATGGATTTTTGCTGAATATAATTGATTATTGTTATTGTATTTTATAGCTGAATAGCTTTCAAATATTGATTAACTTAATTATTTTTAAAAAAATTTGCTCATTTTTAAATTAGCTAAATAATTGTTAACTAATTTTTTATGGCATTATTTCATGAAAGCATGTGTAACAATTAATAAAGTAATTACAATTAAATCTTTTTTTAGTGTATTAATTTTTGATCGACATTGTTATTTCAAAGCCATTTAATATCAAAATGTATTATCCGTCACGTTTCGTTGATAGAAAAGCGTTTTGGATGAAACGCACAGCGTCTCATTCCACGCTATTACGTCAATACTCTGCGAAATTGCAAATGGAACCGTTTGATGTTACAGATCAGTTTTTCCGAAGAGCTCCATTTCTTTCCACTAGTTCTGAACTTCCTATATTGGTTGAATCATCTTTAACATACTAATTTTCTTCGGAACGTCGGAAATCATATAATTTTATTAAAATGGAGTTTGAAATATATAAGAGATGTAATTTTATTAAAATAAAATTTGAGATATTACTCTCTGCATGTGGAATGCAAAATTTGTTATCGACCGATCTGAAACTTGAAAGAAATGTAAAGCTAATATTACCTTTTAATATAAGCATTTCAATTGCCGTCCTCCGTAATAATTATTGTAACACGCAAATTAACAAAAATAAATACTTTCCAAGAAAAAGAAACAAATCAATTACGCGATAAACGCGAGGTGTGAGATCATTACCTGCGCCACGTAATAACTTGGCGCTTGTGGAGCCTCGTGCTACGGTTAACTTTTTAATTCACGACGGAAAGTATCCGCTCTGCTTTCGATCGGCCCTTCGCCGTTGCCTCGAAAACGCGAAGAAAAAAGCCTCTCGACTTCGCGGTTCCACTGGCGGAACTACTTCCCGGGAACCGCTCGTGCTATCGCAAAAGAAGGATCGGCGATCGCGTGGCGAATACACTTTATGTACAACAAAAAGTACTCGCGCGCGCGAGGAAGGAAGACCGTGGGGGCGAGAGCGGGGGACCGGGGGGACGAGGGAGGGAAAAAGGCGATCGGAAAAATACGGTGAAATTGCGCTCCGGTAGACACACCAGTCCCGGTAAGTTGGAAATAGCGAGAATACCAATGTGCAAAGCAGCTAAGGCCCTGGCTCACGGTCGTACCGCGCAGTCTTCCGAGGCTGCTTCCGGGAGCGCCGCGATGGAAGCATTCGGGACACGTAGAGTGCCAGGCAATACTTTGCCGTCGACGAAACGAGGAATTCGGCCAGTTTCAGCAAGACACCTCACGCCAACGCGGCCTCTCGCTCTACCCCTCGTGCCTATCCCTCGAACGGTCACTTGTGGATCGCTCGACGCCGGGAGATGCATGCAGCCATTAAACTGATAGCACGAACTCGACGCGCTTTCGCGTCGTAACAAGTTTGCAACTAATTCATCGTTGGCATAAGCCAACTAATAAATATTTCGCAGATAACGTCGCAGCCGTCAGTTTGTATCTTACGACGCTTCGCGAGTTATACGGCTCTTGATTATGGCTCCTACCTTCAAGATCCGCGAGAAGATTGTAAATATTTCTATCAGTCATTCGGCGAGAATTTTTCTTCGACGAAAAATAAGTGGTTTACTTTACTGACGCGCGTTCGCGAGATAAATTGTCCCGTGTTCTCTCCACGATAAATTGAAGTGGAGACAACATTTTACGCCGGGCGGCGCACGTCGCGTTTGCTGGCGGATTACGCGCTCCATCGGGTTTGTCATACGAAGGCGTCAGCCGGTGCTGAATTTGGTTACACGACGTCAAGCTGATTAGCGCATAATGCAATCAACACCCTCATTGGAGCATCATAATTTCCGATATAGGAACAGCCGAAATCGAGCCAGCGTCCAACCCCATGAGCCAGCTGATAACGCTTCATAATACCAGTAATTATCGTCAGGCTGGGTGCCATCGATCATACACAGCCTTACGCGATGAAAGCCGGACGTGCCGTCTGTAAATTGTCCCATATGAAAATCCATAGCGATATACGAAACGAATCAGCTTTCGCTATGTATGTATGTACACACGCGGCATCAATCATAACTCGTGCAAGTGGTAAAAACCTGTCAAACTCCGGCTGACGTATTATTAGCTGTGCATTTAAACTAATTTCCTCCAGCAATCACGTCTCTCCACCTCGGAACTTGAGTTTCTTCGGAATTACTAATTTCAAGAAAAGAATAAGATAATTTTCGAACAGTTCAACAAAATGGAAATGATATTCGAGATTACGATAAGAAATTCGATATCTTCATGAAGGAATCTCTAACAAAATTATAAAAATTTAAAATACCGCACGAACACGTATAATTTACGTTAAATCTACTTAGCTGAGAGAAGTTTAATCTTCGCGGCGCGCGCGCGGTCTTTTAAATTAATCGCGTTATTTTTTCATTTGTAAACTCGTAATCTGTGCCGCGCGCGTAGTACTGCAATAGAATATTCCAGCCGGACCATATATTCCCACAATGCGCTCCGCGCACGAGAAGGTCCGAAAATCACCCTTATACACAGACATAAATCGTCAAAACGGTCGCGCACTTATCTCCGTGCCCTCCTTCGTGTATAAGTCAAAAATCGTCGGTTACAGCCGACGCGCATTGTCGTCAATCGCACGAAACAAATATTTTTCCACGGGTTTGGAGAGGAGGGAATTCCTTCTCGAAAACACACGCGCGCGCGGCGTTTGACATTTACGCTCGAGTGTGGTGACAATCCCTTTTTACCGAACGATTGCAAATATCGACGGATTTGCGGAATCGTCGGTTAAATTGAATTGCAAAGAACCCGTCGTCGTCGTGGCAGCCTTTCTGCCATGTAAGCGTAACGGCGCCGGTACGCGTGTTTACGCGCAACGCACACACGCACGCAAGCATCGCGATCGCGATCGATGAGTTACTCGTCATCGATTCCCTCCCCTCGCTCGTATTCGACAACAGAATCGGTCTCCAAAGAGTCTCTGCTTTCTTGCACGCGCCTTTCTCCACCCTATCGCCGTTCTCCATTACCGAACCAACGCCATTTGGAATTCAATCAGTCTGTATGTCTTTCCTATGAATAATATTGGCAGTGTATCAAAGTCGTGCAGATGGCACGATCGCGACTCGAATAATCGAACGAGAACGTTGCGGTATCGAAAACTGTTAATACTAATGCTAGACCGCCGATATGAAATTGATTTATAAAGGCGGTCGTATTCAACATAGTATCGATTTAATCTCTTAAACGGTTATTTTTATAATATACATTGCGTACAACAGCAATAAGAATTAAATTGCAAATTTATATTCCTGTTTGCTCTGTTATGCAATTAACGATCTGTATTAAAAATATAAATCACGAAAATGTAAAATTTTTCCACGCGCACATTGGAGATGAATGAAAAACATATCCATAATTGAAAACGATAGAGCTTGAATTTTTTTTCAATATCTTTCTATATTGGCAAAATTATTAGATAAAAAAAATACAGTCCGTTAACGTATTGTCAGCAAATAAACAGACACGCACGCGGAATATTTCTCTAATAATAATTATGTTACTTAATCGTCATGCGTAAAATTAATTAAGGGTCGATAACAAGAGGATGAATCAATGCATTAATCATACGTATAAATGAAATTTCAAGCGCGTTAATGTACCTCTTTAGAAACGTTACGACGGTCATGGCACAGTAACATAATAGCGATACCATCAAAATTTACGGGAATTTAACTCCGTGAAATTCAAATTCGTACCGGTCCATTTCTCGAATACGGGCGACCCAGCAGTGACAGCCATTAATCAGCAACGACGGAAGGTCAATTATCCAAATGTCAATAATTATTAAGAATTTTAAATCAATAGAATCGTCCCGCGGCTAACGTTGCATATAATTGCTTTATGCAACCGGTAATTAATACGTGCGACGATACAACGTATTCGAACCAGAACGTTAAAGAGAAATTCGCATATAATTACATAGTGCTCCATATATATGTACACACATTACAACGTTACATCATTACATTTAGAAACGGATCACGCGCAATTTCTGATAGACAATGGGAAGGATGAAACTATCATCTGGATGAACATTGGACATTCTTTGAAGAATAGTCGTTTTGATATTTCTTATACCAAGAATACCAGCGAATTTATAAAAAAATAAACGATTTGTATAAAAAAATACATATTTCCATGTAAGAAAAATAAAGATTTATCTTTTGCGTCCCCAGTTTTGCATCTTGCCCAGTAATATCTCGTGTTTGTTTGATCAATACGTATTTTTCTCTAGATATATAGTAAAATTGATAAAAACCAAAGTAATAACATTCGTTGCATAATGTATCTAATGTATCGACAGGCTCGTTCAGGATTCTTCACGGTAGAATAGATTACGTGTTACAGCCATTGAGCGTTTTTATATATTACGTTACACTCTGCAAAGGTCCAAGCTTATATTCCCGCCGCGTTCCCGACGGATCGTCAATCTTCTTCGAGCAGACGATAACTACCACGTCTAATATCCCATCGTTCACGAACGAAGACCAGCTCTTATCCATTGAAACAGTGGCCATCGTCAAGCGGCGCTCTCGTAACTGGCTGACTGAGTGCAGAAGGGCGTATTCCAGGCGTCGCTTCGCGATATCCGATCGGGAGCACACATCGCGCGCTCGCACATGTGTACGGGAACGCATGACAATTATGTGAGATTAATGGTATGCGTGATTTCCCCCCCTCCCCATCCGTTCTCCAATCACTCCGTGTCCCGCTAGGTATCTGTGCGGAGCACCGTTGAATCCCGACCACCTTTGTCCCTTACGCCGCACGATCGGTTTTGCGAAACCGTAGATACGATGAGAGGGCACGACGGTGGTTTCTGATTTTCGATCGATTGCACCGCAAATTGTTACCGCAAGCTATACCGCGCGCGGAGTGAAGAAGATTGATGTTCAATACCGACGGAAAAAAAGGTGTGTACATATTGATGTTACTTGTATGTACAATATAAACGGCTCGTTTTATGACGATCACTTTGCTTCACGTTCCACGTGAATATACGGACACACGATTGTTTCGTTCGACATCCACGCGGCAATTTCCGCATTAAAACATTTCGCCAACTATTTCAAAACGCTTTTATTTCAGTCTCGGACTATTATCACACGCATTATTTATATTTATGTAAACAAATTTATATCTTAATTCGTGAGTGAAGAATTTTTCAAGTGTCCGAATGTAAAAACTGCGTAACTGATGTAAAAAAATTTTAAAGCGTCCAGGACGACGGGAAGGGAAGATAAAGTCATGCCTGTGAAATGGCGTCTCTTAACGCGAGATTATTTTTCCCCCTCGGCGCGATACATCGCGGCTCTCGCTGAGTTTAGATCCCCGCTTAATAATTAGTCAGTGTTACGAAGCTCTCGTTACGAAAATCTAATGCCGTGCGTCGGTCGCGTCGAAACAAAAACCGCCAATTTGAATGAAAGTCCCCGTCGGAGAGGGGACACCGGTTGACGTTCTCGTTAAAGCGGATATGTTCTCGCGACTCTGAAACACGAGCAGGGATGCGTCCTTCCATCTCGCTCCATCGCCGTTCGAATAGCAAGGAGGATGCGGGAGGGATGTTTTCCGCATCTACCGCCGCCCGAACGAAGAAGAAAGCCCCGGTGGAAACTACAGCGTGTAGAAATAATGAAGCGAACGACAACGAAGGAGGCAGAAGAGCGCGTTGGGCTGGCAACGTCGGGGGGTACGTCGCGTCGGCTATTCACCACTCTCCGCGTTCACATTTATTACGGGCCTCTCTCTTTCTCTTCCCTGCCACCACCTTTCACCCTTTTTCTCGCACCGCATGATGCGATACCTACGTAGGTGCGAGCGCAAACGTGTACTTTACGTGTTCATGCATACGTTTATGCACGAGCTTACGAGCGTGTCTCCAAGTCGCGACAGACTTGTACGAGCATTTGTACGAGTAAGCAATATCGTCACTTTATGAAATGAGAATTCCACTTTCTAAGCTTAAAATCCATGCAACGGATAAACTAGAATATAAACATTTTATCTTTCTATTCACTGTAGCGCTCTGCGAACGGAAGAAATTTATTAGTAAGATATCTTTGTCTAGCGACTTTGCTAAAAAAATCATGAAAAAGGAGGAAAGATATTTCCAGATACTTGGATATAAATATTCAAAATAAAATAATATAAAACTCATATAAGAATAATTTTATTGTAATGTTATAAAAAGAAATCAAAATTAAAATGTAAACTTGGATAAAATTGGTAAAATTGTCACGAAATATTTCAAAAATAGGAATGCTTCTTTAGTCGAAAGTAAAATATAAATAAGAAAATTATAATCTTCAGAAACCAAGCGACAAATTATTCCAATAACTTTCATATATTGTGCCACATTAAGGTACCGAAATATAGAGATAATTATGTGCGGAGTGTAAAACAGAGTATATGTTTTACTTAATTTGCATAAATCTTTAGAGAGAGTATGCATTAACAAGATGGCAAGAATAAAATAACTTTTAGAGAAAGGCAGAATATGGTGACGAAAAAAATTCTTAATCCAATGAAATTTTGGAGCTTCATATTGTTGCGTAATTGACGGACGGATGACGGATTAAAGCACATCGCGTAATTAATGCGGCGAAACTTAAAAGTTTCTCGTTCGAGATGTAATATGCATGTATAATGTGACGGCTAAGTGTCACACGCCGCCCTGACTTGAAAGTGGTGAAATTTGCACCGGCTGTAGACGCGACTTTAAATTTACATTTGAGAAATCCCCGTCGCGAGAAACGGAAGCCAAACGACGGTGCACGTCGACTAACTTTTCCGCCGCACTGACAGCTCGACGTTCGAATCCCTGAAAATCCTGTGTAAACCCTCCGGCAGCCTTCCTTCGAAGAACTCTAATACGCGAAAAGCAGGCTACTAGTGTACTGACAACATTCTATCATGAGCGTCATATACGCGCAATATACGTCGCACTCGAAAAATTATCCCTTTCCACTCTCTCTCTCTCTTTCTCTCTCTCTCTCCTTTTTTTCTGTCTCTTTCTTCTTTTTGTCCTTTGCCTAGATAAGACGTGATTTACAGAAATAAAACGTAAAAGCAAAATTCTGTTTTACAGAGAATAGCATAAAGTTTCAGTGACTGTTTAACTTAGTTTGTATGACGATTCCAAAGATACTGCACAGACTCCTCGATAAATCAATACGCTCGAATGTATGAACAAAAGCTGACGTGGAAGATTGTAAGTTTTCATCGTCCCAACATAAATTTTTCACGTCGTAAATCGTACACCTTAACACTCTAAATCGTAAATTCTAACTTGTGTGTGTCTGTGGAAAGGACAGGATCTACACAATATCGATAATAAATTTTGAAATTTCTAAACTGCAAAAGCTATTTATATAATTGCCTCGTCTCACTGTTGCGGAAGTTATTCAAAATCCAATCAGATTGCATAATTGAGAACCGCATTCTATGTTCATATTTAGCATTTCTAAACTCGAGGAGAATTAGGAGAATCAGAGAACGGATTATAAAGTCATGATAAGTCGCGGGAACATCCGGCGTGTTGTTGGTACCGAGTGACCGATTTCCATCGCGCGGCCGTCGAGCGCATAATCTCGGCTTCCGTTGGCGTTGGTGCACGACCCCGGCGTGCTTTCGAATGCGCGAAGCAATTGCGCATCGTAAGCTCGAGTCGCGTGGTCGAGTGCCTTGAGAGTTAGTCGCCGTCACGGCAACGTAACGCGAGTCGTGACCGCGATGTTATATCACCACAGCACGGGAGTTCTCCGTAACTCGATCAGCGACTTTGCAGACGGCGAGTGCGGGTGATCGTCGATCGGCGAGATCGATCCGAGTCGCGAAAAATCCTCGGACAGCGTGTCGTAAAGAATTTATCTCTTCGAGAAGTTTGTTTTCACCCTTGGTGATTGGTACAGTAGTTTTGTGGATACAGTTTTTACCAAGTGACAAGAGATTACCGCTGGGAAGGAAGAGGTGCCGGAAGTGCGTCGATACGCGGAGAGCAGGTGAGTATCTACCTACTCACACGACCAGACAGAATCCTTTTGGTGGCGCGCGACGCGTGCCGGCCGGCTCTTATTTGTCAAGCTCGCGTTTATCCTATCAACTTTCATCGAAGCTTAACGAGAGCGTACAGGACGCGGCGGTCGAACGGCCGTACATATCGATCAGTCACCTGTCACCCGTAGAATTCAATTAATATTCACGAGGGCCGCCGACACGTCACAGGTGCCACTCGACAACCGACGAAACTATACGTTACAGATTGAAATGAAAAATATTGCGGGCGGTCGACCCAAGGAAAATTCGACTGTGGGGTGGGAGGGTCCAATTTTGTCATCGCGAAAGAAGCGGCTAACGAGAGCGAGCTAGATGGAGTCACCCTCTGAAAAGCATTTGCTCCCCGAAATATAAAAAGGAACTCTTCGAAGAGCAGTTTACATCCCTCTTGCCGCACCTGTTTGTCGTTTCCACGCGTCTCGAGCGCTTCTCTTTCCTTCTTTTTCTCCCATTGCACTTCGAAACCAGCCAGCGTCTTAAAAGTGCACCACCAGTTTGCTTCAGAACGTGAAATTCTCTATTGCAGCGAAACGGTTGAAGCTAAAGTGATTTCACGAGCGAGGTTCGGCGAGCACCATGTGGAGAAAATAAGCGTTTTCGCGAAATTTCGATGAGCTGGCCCGCAACCTACTGTTGCTACTGAAAACCGTTGTTCCTGGCACATCTTTTGACAATGGCGCTACAATACTCTCTTCCTATGCATTTCGACCAAGAACATTTCAGCCAAGTCCTTATAATTCCCGGCGAATCCGTTTTCGTATAACGATCTCCGGAGTATTCGGTAGGATGAACGGAAACGAAGGGTGGGAAGGGGGGGAGGGATAGATCTATGTACCGCGTTGTGAGTAAGTCGTTTCATTGACTACCGGAATATTCCGCTCGGGCTTCAATTTGCGAAAGTTTGGGCTCGCTGGCTTGGCTGGGGGATAACTCCGCGATTTCAAAGGCGGTATTCGTGTTAACATAGCTCTCTCCGTGGATGACGGCGTCGCGCAGCCTGGCTGTATAAATTGCTTTTCATCTTGCCGACAATATGTAGACTGTGGACATTTAATTTTGAAAACAAATAGGCGGGGAACTTTTCGCCGTGGTTGCGACTCGCGCGAAATTAAGCTTCCTTTGTGCCGGGCGCTCTCTACTGGTCAATTAAGCGACGGGTATCGCGTCGTTGTGACTTCCATTAGTATCGTCGCGCGTCAAACCAAATTTAGGGTACAAATGAACGGTGTTGGGTTATAAACTGGCTCAGCAACTAATTGCGAGTGCTTCTTTTAGGATGCGTATATCGAAACATTTTTATGTTTAGAAATATTGTTTATTGAGAGCAGGATTGGAATCAGGCTTGCATTGTTATTGGTCCTTTCATGATACATTGATTGATTGATTTTGTGATATTATTTGCACATTGTAATCATATGTTGCTAACAATAACAAATTGAAAATGTAATTTTATATAATACTATGTATAATATAATACGTACATTTGATGAAAGTAATATAATCCTTAAAGAAACTTGAGAATATATTATTCAATTCTTCAAGAAAACGACAAAAAATTCATTACGTCGAATGGTGATGAAATTCGATCGTCGACGTCTATGGAAATCGTTTTAATTCTCATCTCAGCGAATCGATACCGGGAGTGACTGTGTCCACCGGTTAAATTGGTTCCGGTCCCGAATATAATGCGGTCCTGGAATTCGATATCTGAGGAATCGATTCGCCTGTTTAAAGACTGGTAGGAATGAAATATTAACCCGGCGGTGGGGAAGGACTCGGCTATTTGAAGATCGAAATTGTAATTCCAACGATTGAAACTTCTCTTCCGCGGAGGAGAGGGTAGAATCTGTGCGGCCCGGCGAGGAATGGGAGACGGAAGATCAAGACGGCGGAAATTCTATTCCCTCCGTCGTCATGTGACGGCCGAGTTCGCGGGAACTTCGGGCATTATGTAACATCGGGAGCTTTTTATGAATTCCCCTAGTTAGAGAGTAAGTACTTCCTTCCACGCGACTAACTTGCCCGCTCCCCGTGGGTCATGAACCTCGTCGCGATTGCTCCCTGTATTTGTACCGAAACTGTCGTCTTCATCGGTTAACCGTCGTCGTGTCGTTTGCGTGAAACATTGTAGCCGGTACTAAATATCGACTTCGGCTGTTTACACGCAGTCACTCGAAATGCTAATTTACATGCTGGGAACAACAATAAACGCGATACATCATGTCGCAGAAATACACTACGGAAAACCCGAAATGACGTGGCGAATAGTGAAATTCAATGAAACGGTCCGATACTTTGCATCCAACGCACGCGGGGCTAATTGTCAACATTAACAACAGTTAAATTAATGGCGGGGGCTGCGAAAATGTTTCGCGATTAAAATTCCAGCATGTACGCCCGGGCGCGCGTTTACAGCTCGCCAGCCGTACAGCCGAAGTCCGAAAATTCGCACAGGAGGGAGGGGAGAAAGGAGGGGTTCAGCAAATATTCGACTTTTCATCTCGGTAACGCAAATTGCTACCCTCGACAGGTTGGACATTTCATTACCGAATTCCCCGTGTGATACGTGCGCCGCGTAATCCATCGCGTGTGTGGTTACACCGGGATCTCACGAGGATAATTCAGTCGTCCGTTGATCGAAAAAGAGACAAAGATGAATTGCAGCGGAGGATCCCGTCCATCCCGATTGTCACGCTTTGTTTCCAGTGGCTGTCAGGCCTCGTTACGCGCTAACGATTTATTCGCATCTGTTTTACAGTATTTGTATCGCAACGCGGACTTCGGCTATGCAGGGTGTTCCGTCGCCGAGACCGACAAATGGGGGTGTTCGGACGGTCATTCTAGGCAAAAGAGTTGATATACATCGTGGATTCGGTTTCGTTCCCAAGATATGAGACACTTTGTTGTACAAGGCCCCACAATGAAAGCTCTCCGATTTCCAATAACCCATTTGATTTATTGATATGAAATCGCATTACCATTACAATCGCTATATTAACATTGAGTAGAATGTCCTCCCGTTCACAGGTACTATTCAAATTATTCACCACGGTGCTGTAAACATGCTCTAGCGACTGCATTCAGTGAACATTAGCAATGTCATGACGGATGTTACCTGCAGTTTCTGTTATCGCTTGTGCTAACTGGTCTCGAAACAAACAACTGAGAGACCTCGCAGGAGTCAAACCGAGCATTTCACGTGTTCACACGATACTTGCGGTGCATTGGCATTTCAGTCCATATCTTGGGAATGAAGCCAAATCCAAGACCCATGACGTATATAAACTTTCCTGCCTAGAATGACCATCCAAACGCGCTAGCAACGTTTGTCGATTTCAAGCTGAAATACCTTGTATACTATATTAGATTATTAACACTTATTAGACATCGTGGATCAAGAAATAAAAACTAAATACAAATGATATAGGAAATAGAGTTGATATATTATCAAAACAATTTTTATCATTGTTTATACGCGAACATTTCGTTATTTGTGTCAATATTAACTACATAAAATTAATATCGTGATATTTATATGAGAGATCGTTTGCTTTGCTGTTCTCCGATCTGTCTGGATTTTGGTTCGTATTTTTTGAAGATACGTAAGACAACGTAATACGAACTCATTCGGATACTCGACACAAAAATATTGCACTATCAGTTGTACAAAAGTCAGCGATTTGTAATATGAGCGTTCAACAATCTCTGAAAGCTGCTAGCCATGCCAGCGCAAAAATATTAGCTGCGTAATTGCATTAATAATAGAATTTTATTTATTTAGAAAACGAATTTTTAAACAATTTCATTTTAATACTTTGTAAAACTAATATGTAGATTTTATATAAAAAGTTGAAAAGCACTGATTTTAATGCTTCATTAGATTTATATAAAATGCGATTTAGAATTTGATGAATATCCAAGACGTAAATATCAATCTAGCCTTTGCGCATAATAATTATAAAAACTTTCTGTCTCAAAAAGAGCTTGAGCTCCTCATATGTATCTTCAAAATATCTTTTTTGAAAATCAAGTATCAAAAACACATGGAAATATAACTGATTCAAAAATATCACTCCATAATGTGCTCTAAAATAGAACTGTTATTAAAGACCGAAATTCACTCACTCAAATTCAATCAAATGATAAAAGCTCGTAATATAAGATCGCAATGCATTACTGAATCAATGGGATCTTAAATACACATTAGTGCTTTAAATACACAATGACTATTGCACGATACGACGGAAAATATTTAATGAGAATACCGCAGTACGTTCCACGCATTTCTACGAAACAAATTATATCTTGAATTTGTTTCGCTTGCATCCATCATGAGAATAAGGCATTTAAGTCTTATAAAGGAAACATTTCATCATCGCTGGGTATGCCACCATCGCACTCTCGTATTTCTACAAAACATTTTCTTCCATATACAGCTTGACGGCTGCAGTAACAAGTTTTCTTTCTATCCCTTCGTCTTTCTCGCTCTCGCGGCGCGAGATGATTTTATTAAATCCGTCTCGGATATCGTTTGTGACATTCAAGTATAACGCAATCTTCCGCGTTCAACGAAACAAGCAAGTTCTTCTACTACTTTGACCTTATTGTTTTGATCAAAAGATATATTATAATCGCAATTCTATATTCCAATCAAAGTTGATTTTTATCAAATCTTGTCACTCTTTTTCTAAAAAAAAAGTAGGAAAAATAAATAGTCATAATTATAAAACAATAAATATGCAAATATTCTTATAAAAATATCGAGGAAAATATGCGTTTCCATGAAGGTACATACATAATTTTAAAAATGAATTAGAGACTTATTTTCGATATTTATTATACTTTGAGACCTAATTGGTGTCACATGTTAAAAAATTTGACAGAAATAATATCTTTGAATAGTAATAACATAGATTGTGTGTAGAAATTTGTAGGAATCTGCCATATTATTATGCAAGTAATTTCTCTTTTAGATTCCACAAGAATTTCTATCTACCCAGTCATAAATTTTACTCTTATCACTGGAAATGAAAAATCTCGAAAGACTACTGTTGCATACGATTGGACAGGAGCAAAATGTGAGAGAATTTGACGACATATTTAATCGACGTGATTCCTCTCACCGCATATACCACCCTTTGATCTCGTCTGCTTCCCTCTCCCCGCATTCCCCCGATCCACCATCCCTCATATCCCTTTTTCGCCTTTGCGATTTGATTCGAGCCTCTTTTCAGAAACGCTGTATGAACCACCCATTCCTCTTTTCCCCCCCTCGAAAAACCGAGGCAATTCAGGGCAAGAGCTAAACCACTCGCGAGCTCGTCTGATAGACGTGTTCGCGAGCAATGGCACGACGTATTCCCCGGCAGCGGTGCAACGCAGTGCCCGGGCGCGATGGTGTGCCAGTACGGAAATGGGAAAACTTTTAAGGCACCTAGGAACACAAAGTGCTCTTGTGCGCGCTACCTGCGGGAATCGCGCAGGTAACATTGCGCGTAACATTCGCGGCACCTTCGGGGATACGTAATTCCCGGCGCACGAACGCCGCCCGAGAGCCTGATGAAAAATGGCCCTCGGCTTCATCAGGCGTTCGTACACTTGCGAATCGTGCACATGTGTCGGGATACAGCTAGCGCGAATCTTGGGAAATCCACCAGCGATCTACTCGTAGATAAGATCTTATCTATCAGGCTGCACAAAAGTGCTTGAAGATGAATTGATGTGATCTAAATTACAATAAAATTATAGTACGCAACGAATTAATGTTATATTGTATTAATGAATATTTGTTAAATTTTTTTATTATCTTCTTAACGCGATAAATTACAACAGCCAAAATTTGCGATAACTCCGTGCAAAAACGCGAATCATAGACTAATGCGCGGCCTGTGAGATGATTTAGGATGCACCGAATTCTCTGTGGAAATTTAAATGGTCCGTCGTTCTCTTTCTAAAAACCCCTTGCATCTCTCTACTTAAAAAAGCAATTTTTCGGCACGTCGGCTTACGCCGTAACTACGCCGGGGCGCGAGTTATGACATTCGCGAAAACTCCGCGGGCTCGCATTTAAAATATTTCATAGTTTAAGCAGATAGCCCCACAAACCCTTTAACTTGTAACCAACCACGGCCATTTGCCGCACACCGACGTAAACTCTCATGAATTTGCAAACAACTCCACCGGCACTCGAAACAAGTTTCTCCCTCTGGTCCGTTCTACAACGCTTCTTTTCGCCGTGGTCAAAGAGAACCATCAGACATTTCGATTCAGTTGCGCTATCGCGCTTAATGCCGACAAGGGAGTGGGAGCTACTGAGAGACGTAGAAGTTTTCACGAGCCGCGTCGCTTCATTACCCCTCGAAGTGGTGCGAGCTGTCGTCTCCTTGCGTTTACATAAAAGCATTATTACGCACCCGCTTGTTCCGAATGAAACAAAATCGCAAGCAGTCTTTCGTTTGTCTCAGTTACATCCCGCTTTGCGCAACAAACGTGAATTAAGATCGGTTTACGGTGAAAGCTTCTTTATGGCACTGTGTTACGGCGTCTGTGTCGCGAGCGTAAAGCGAAGTATCGCGGCCACCCATGTCTGTCTTTTTATACGATCTTATTCCCTCCCCTTTCGTCCTCCCCGGTTTTTCACCCCTATGACGTCAACATCCATCTCGATTCGATACAGTTCTCTGTAAAATGTGATTTATCAGTTACTCGCGTGAGCGAACGCGTCGAATTGAGTCCGCTCTCGCTTGTCCGAGCTTTTTCTCTCTCCCGTAGAAACAAAAGTATTGACATAAAATATTAAGACCATTCGCTGAGACAGGGCGATGTCGACGGATTTCGCCTGCACGGGAAATATTCGAGAAATTGCAATATTTTCTATAAACTGACGAAAGACGTCCTTTCTTCGCTATGATTAAAAATGACAGTGATGATAATGATAATTATAGAAAGAGAGCTTTGAGAGATTTGACACGTAATAATATGACATGAGAAATGACAACATAATTTATTATTTAAAATATTTTACTTAATATTTCTAAAATCAATGTATATGTATTGTCATGACATTTCTTGATTTAGACACAAATTTGTCTCTCTTTCATTATTTATTATAATAATATATAATTATTATAATTAGATACATTAATAAAAATCTGTTAAAATTAAAAATTATATGAAAATATTTTTATAATTTTTACGTGAAAATTTGTTCAAGTCTTTTACGCTGAATTGCGGAATAAAGTTATGATCATTTTAGTCTGACGAGTTTATGATGCGTCCAGAGACAATAGTAACTGATTTATAAAAAATTGACAAAATTAAATCGTACTGTTAAATGTGTTTTGCCACCTGCACAATCGTCTGCCTACTCATTGTACGATATTCCGCATCTACTCAGCGGCAAACTATCGGATATTCGATTGAGGTCAATCAAGAGCGGCGCACTCGGGTAACGGTTTTCTGTTGCAGTTCTCCAATTTTGCAAAGAGAGAAAAACGACTGAAGTTCACGTTTTTCTAAAAACGTGAACTTCCTCTTTACCCCGAGGCAATGGCGCAACTTTCCAATTGCTCTTCGAGATTAGTGATTCCCAATATTTCTTCGTTCACTATCTGGAATTTAATATTACTTTTTCTTAAGATCGAAATAACGGCAGGTACAATATAATAGAGTTGTATCTATTGTATTTTATTTATTCTAGTCGATTTAGATTGATAACTGTATATTTTTGAAAATATTTCTGACAAATTGTTGTCATTTATTTTTAATTTGAATAATTATGGCAATTTTATCTCTACATATTTTCAGAAAGAGACATATCTAGATATATTAATAAAACAAAATAAATTGGTGTGATTTAGCGTAAAATATTTTTATTTGCATCCGATTAAATTATTCTGAGAATCTTACGAGGTAGTGACATGGAAGCGAATATCACGCAGAGTCGAGAATCGAAATAATCAGATTTACCCACATAGGATCGCGAGAACAAACGAGGTAGATTTTGTCATCAAAAGTGAGAATCGTATGAAATGGTTCTTGGCGGTGCCCGAAGCTCCGCAATTCGATTTCAGCCGTGTTGAGGGAAGGCAATGCTAAAGCCGCAAGTTGGCATGCAATTTAATACCGGCACGAAATCCTCGAAATTATTTGATTACGCGGCTTGCTCCGAAGAAATTTACCGATAATGCGGGACTGAATGCATCTGCAGAGAGTAAAACCGCGTTCCAAAAAAATATGAATGCAGATAATGTAAAATGTGCCAAGTGCACGCTTGGAAATAAAATTACCGCCACGCAAAGAACCGCGCCCCTTTTACTCTTGTCCCTTGTTCTTTTTTTTTCGGCCCTTTCCTCCGCAACTTTACAAAATAATTACAGGCATTGCGGAACAATTTTCCGCAAGCATGTGGATCGCGCTATGCTTGGCCGCAACATATTGCGACAATTGTAATAAGGCTATAGGGATAAACGATTGTTCGTGGTATGCAATACAGGCCGAGGAACGCGCTTCTAGCAGGACGTATATATAAACAGAATTTCCAGGGAACGTAAGTGTGTAATGCATGCCATAAAGCGGTTACATACCAGCGCCGTATGGTAAATCGAGTTTAGTCGAATATATCGACATAAGTGTTGCGATGTGACAAAGCGGTTCCTGTGGCAACCGATTATTGCGAAGCTATTTACATCATCCTCGACACGCCATTACTTGCGCTACAAACTTCAATAATATCGGTATAATATGTAAGTAATGGTGTGGGTTTCAACTTGGCTCCGCATTTAAACGGTTGCGGTATTATCGATGTAAACTCGATACCTTCCGATGTAAGTTCTCCGATTTCGTTCTCGTAACTGAAAATGAATTATCTAAGATGCAAATCTCGCATTCGCCGTTATTTAATCGCTTCTATTTATTATATTCGAGATGAAAATTATCGACATGTGTGTCATTTAACATTTAATATTATGATTTAATATATTTTTAAGCAGCGCGTTAATAGATAATACAAAAAAATATACATACGTCTTTGAGACAAACTGCTGGATACGAACAATTATCGCATCTTCGCACGTATCATTGCACTGCAGACTTGTCTCACTTGGTGTTTCAAAGTTTCGGTGTATTGGCCATGACATTGGGTCAGACGCGTGTTATGAACGTGTAGAGTTCGATATCATCTACCTTGGAGTGAAATATATACCTAATTTGCATGTAAACGAGCAAGAACTGGAACTCTCGGCACTTACCAAGGCTGTTCCGCCACGTTAACTTTAGCCTGGCTACAACGAAACACGATCGAAAAAATTTCACCTGTAAATTTGTCCTAAACGCGATGGCTCACGCCGTCGTGCGATATTACATTTATTAAGGAAGAGGGAATTTTTCTCAAAAGATCTCGATATAGGCAGATATTAACCGTAAGATAATATTTAATACAATGCAAAAATAAAGACCAAGATTTTTCTTTAGTTATTATAGATGTTTTCATTAATTCGCAATCGATTTTATTTTTTTTTATTTATTTACAATCCTTTCAACGGGACAACACTCCCTCTGGTACAGACAAATTATACAGAAAAAGTTAAGCAAATTAATCTTGAATGAAAATAAACTATACGAACGGCTATGTGAGAAATACAAAATACAAAATTTTCTTAATAAACATTCAATTCCGTGAATAGAGACGGCATTTAATTAAATCTTTATTCAAAACCAACTTTAAATTATTCGATAAATCAAAATCTTGAGTAAAAGAAATTAAAAGAGGATTCGAAAACATCCCGTTTTTATCAGAAGCGTGTTTTATTTTAAACTTTATCGTATATACCATTTCATTGTTCGAGTGCGATTTCTTGCAGATGCCCGATAAATATTTATTTTGCAACGATATATTCAAAGTTATCTTCGCAATCTTATCTTCCACCGAAGATCAAAGTCGACGTCAGGGATACAACCATGGTTCCGTATCACATCCTGATTATATGTAAGACTTTCCCCGAGACACGACATTAGCAACGCTCTGTTACTCGTAATCGTGAGACTACTTGTAGTTAGCGCCAAATTCCTATTCAGAACAGCTAACATAGTTCTAACATCACGTAGAGCGAACAGAACAAGCCGGAAATGCCAAGGAACCGGTACAAGATCAATATCAAAATGGCGGTCTCTTATACCTGTTAGCCCGGAAATTCGCCGTGCTGTATCGGCGAGATAGCCCGTAGCCGAAATGCTCTGCAAATCCAGATTTATTGAACACAAATTTCTCGGAAAACGAGACACGACAGCTGGAAAGACTCGTATCGATAAAACTCGGACGCGTTATCGAGTCGTTACTAACGCAACGTGTCCGGCGCATTGTCCGCACTGAATACATTCTGCAACTAATGTTCTAAACTAAGCTTAATAATAAATATAATAATTATTAGTACAAAGTTATATATCGTTTTATATAATTATAAAATAATACATCTTCCCAATTTTAATAATATATATCTATTTATCTACAAAATTTGTCTCTCTAAAATATTACGCAATAAAAATATGTGTATTTATGTTTTTGTGTATCTTGTGTATTTATTCAGATTACCTGATGCAGCGGGATTTGGAATAAACAAACGAAAATTTCGTGGATTCCTATATCCGTTTTCTCGCCAACAAACAGTCAGACAAATTAGATTCGCGACGCGTCGCGAGAATATCATCGACATGTCTACGTTGCAATCTGTCAATTTACGCCAAAAACATGCGAGTTTACCTTGTCGCGGGAATTCACGATACGTATTCCTGTGGGAGATAAACAGGAGTTCGTGACAGTACCCTCATCGACAAGGGTTGCTTTACAAAGATGGATCGACTATACTGACCTACAGTGATGATCGACGAGCCGCCCGCAACCGCAACCCATTCTCCCTTCGCAGCTTCCGGGATCGAGCTCACCTGAGACTCTTCCGGGAAAGGGAAACTTCCGGGATCTCAAGGAATCGCGTGCATCCTAGAAAAAAGATCGAGAAATGACAGATGTGCATCTTATGTAAAAACTCGTGTATTTCTCACGATACTTTTTCTTTCGGCGAACTATGGATGACAATCGATTACTGCGTATTCGCCATGACAAATCGATCACGTTTGTCGTCTAGAGCTTATCAAGTCTTTACGACATCCTTCAAATAGTTCGCACAGTGTATATCATTGTTCGCGCGTTGAAAAAAAAAATTCTGTTTAAAAACGGACGAATCAGAAAATCTTATAAAATTGATCAAATTTTCTGGTTATTATAATAGAACTTAATACTTTATAACTTATAATAATAAAAATTCCTATTATAATAATTACAATATGATAACTAGAATATTCTAGAATAAGCATCCGCGCACTGAAAAAATAATTCTGGTTAAAAACAGATAAATCACAATAATTTTGTAGGATTTTATCAATCTTACAAGATTATTCTGATTCGTCCGTTTTTAATCAGAATTTTTTTTCAGTACGCGGATACTTATTCTAGAATATAAAGTTAATATATGTCATGTCTAATAATCTTCGATGGTAATTGCATAGAAATAATCAAATTTAAATTAAAGCCAATTATAATTAGTGATATTTTATTATAATTAATATTATTTGATGTGATTAATAATATTTAACATGGTTAATATTTGATGATTGAATAGGTAACTCCGAATAAATGCAATGATGTGGTTTCATTAAAATGTACGATGTTCAGAAATGAAACTTTAGCTAAATTGTAAAGAGAATGATTATTACATAATTGGAATTAAAAGTAAATTTGTATATGTATATTCTATAAATAAATAACAGTTTTTTTTAGATGGAAGGTACGCTTTGTGCGTGTATTCGATAAATTTATTCGCTACATCCTGATTGTTTAATTTTTGAGACATTTTACGCGTTGGATATAATTTCCGATACACGTTTTGCATCATCGACGTAAGTTTAATGCGGTGTATCAGGGACATATCGTGTAATAGGTGTTGTAGATGAATGCAACAGCGTTAATAATATAGACAATTGTGGATCTATATTAAACAGTCGCGGTTGCAATTAATAAATACCAAATTACATTAACAATGCCTAGTCGCAATCACAATTACCATATTCTAGTTACACTTATGCTTACAATAGCAATAATGAACTTTGCGGTAGCAATTTGTAATTGTAATAGTATATGAATTAATGAAACGGAGGACTAATAAGTAATAAATAATATACATATATTATGAATATCTTTGCATTGCCTTTAATTGTATGCCCCGTGGAAAATAACAGAGTGTTTACTCGTTATTTTTCACGGGGCATACAATTAAACTCGTACAAATGTTTGTGTTTTAAAGAAACGCGTTGATAAAAGTTCAACAAGCTTTTGTTAAATCATGTTTGATTTAAGGAATATGCGAGTTTAAGAGGGAAAAAATATAATGAAATTTATGTTATGATATTCCGAAACGTTTTATCGATTATCGAAACAACCGATAAATAGAATACGAAAATCTCGATGATTGACAGTATACTAACGAAGTACATTTCGCACCTTTGAAGTTGAATGTACCACGGTACAATACGATGACTAACAAAGTAGCGATTGTTTCACGAGATAATGCATTATAGGGGCCGCTTTAAATGCCACGGCGGTGAAGAGTTAACGAGTAGCGGTGCAGCACAATGCAAAACTTTCCACCCTATATTCAAAACTGTCACATTCGGATTCACGCGAATGGCGACGTTGCAAAGTTTACACGACGCTACGAAGTTTCGCAGCCACTCAAACCGCTATCGATAACCATTGAGCGCAAGATGCGGTAAATCTACCTCGCATATCGCGCGTCTGTCTTGAGATCGTGCCTTCTTTCCCCGCGCTATTTCATTCGCAGATCTAACTCGTACCTTAAAACAATACAGTTCTCCCGAGGCGCAGAATACAAAATTTTAAATGTTACTATTGGCTTTTGTCTAGTTTTTACTCGTCAGAACGTCTGTTTGCAGAGAAAATATTTTCTTTAAATCATTCTTCCCTCGTTATTTTGATACGCTCTTCATTAAGGTAATTCAGTAGCATTTAATATTCTTTAAAGTCTTCAAAAAGCACTGTAATTGCGCGTTCAATTACCTAACGGCACAATCATATACCATGTACATCGCCATCTGAGTACATATTGTACGAAAGTCGCCCTTTCACGCTCGATTCCCAAGCGCTAGATGAAAAATACAACGAATGTGATCACCTACTGTTGCGGGCTGTATCCCTGGGGGGGACGAGGGATTGAAGGCGCCGAAACGATGACTTACGCGAGAAAATATAGAAACGTAACGCCGAGACGCATCCCGCGCGCACGCATATATTACTACGGCGCCGATTCCCGGCGCGCAATATACGCGCGACCTTTCAAAAGTTGCATAATGTCGCACGCGAAACTGCTTCCGCGAGTGGATATGCATCAACAAGTCTGTAGAGCGTGCACTCTATCCGGTCTGAAAGCGGGCGCCGAGGGGAGTAACTCTCGTCGTCGTCGTCGTCGTCGTCGTCGTCGTCGTCGTCGACGAGTCAAACCCGCCCTCCAACTTTCACGAGCACGTACAGGGTCGGCGTCGCCGCACCCGTTTCACCCCTTTAAGGGAATCCCGCTTCATAATTTCACAATCCCCTCTTTCCTCCTTAGCGAACGGCCGCCGTGGTAACGCCGCAATTCCGACCGGCCGAATCCAATCTGGCGCGGGAACAATATCTGAGATTACGTCCGCACGGAACTCGCCGCCGCTGCCCACGGCGGCGTAAAACTCCGCGACGTCTCGTAAAGCCGTCTTTGTACCGATCGCACTTTCCGAACCAGCTGTGGCCGCGCGTATCCGCAAATTTTCGATTAATTTCGCCGCGAGATTTGATGCCGTCGCTCGGATATATCCGATTGCTCATTACATATTCAAAACATTAAAACGTATCAATTATTCAGAGATTTAATAATAAATGATAAGATCGATATCGCTTAAGGGGAGTTTCACACTTTATAATGCAAGTCTTTCGAAGTTCAGTCTATTGAGTTCAAAAGGATATTAAAAAGACATTAAAATTTGAGGAATATTTCGTATATATATATAGTTCGTTCAATATTCCGTACACGCGCTATGGATTTTTAATATGCTTGCGCTGCAATAACATATTATTCAGGTGCGAAGAGAGGAATGTTCGGATGATTACGTGCCTTGAATATCAAACTTCTCTCGGGGCATTCTTCGCACCAAGGTCATGTGAAATTCCAATGTCGGAAATTCCAATAGAAATACCAATGACACCCGCGAAGTAATTCGTGGCTACGAAGAAGAGCGATTCTGCGGTACGTGTTTGCTCCGATACTGTCGGCACTTGTACACACTATTCGGGAAATAGCCATCACATACTTCTTTGCGTGATAAATATAATACGCGGATTATTTCCCGGGATAACTATTAACCGATCTCCGATACCACGGTGATGAAGGTTTATTAAAAGAAATTTAAAAAAAGAAGAGCATCATTGCCACTCGGCATTCGATATTTAAAATAATCTGAAATATCTTTCGCAGTACATTGATACCATAAATCTTGTTTTCTCACGCCAATTAGTATACGTATGTATTACATGCAAATTTTTAACGTACAAATAATAAATAATGTAATTAAAATTATGTACAATTTCATGATAGTATATCAAAAAGATAATGCATTTATATAATCAAACAAACTATCTGCAATGTATTATGAATAATGTTGCGAAAATAACTCTTTCGTATGTTAATGCTGATGAGAAAAGCTCAACTTTTCTTGCATCAAGTCTGCTATTGCGTTCTTATGTCACTTGCGACGCTCTTTTCGAGTATAACTCATAAAAAATCGATACATTGCTTAAAAGATAAAACTTTGAGGTAGTTTATACTAAGCACGTTTGCCAAGTTAGCGAGATCTATCATCATCCTCACTCTATATTAAGTGTGTGACTAAAAAGTAGCACGGGATATACACCTCGTTGATGCATAAAGAATGCGCTGTAACGTTTTTGCAAACTTATATATATATATACTCTAAAATATCGAGCACTGGCTGGCGCAAACTACTCCTCTTGATGACGTTACGGAATCACCTCTACAAGAACCATTTAACTTACACGTGTAGTGCAAAGATGCTGACTCAGGATTACGGAAATCTTCGTAGCAAGCAAGCTGTGTGTCTCGAGAGAGGAACAAAGAACAAAACCTAGAAAAGAATAGAAAGTTTTCCAATTAACTTATTCTGAAAGAATTCGGGGCGACACGATATAAAAGCGTCCCAAACTTATTCAGCGCATTCGATCGATATACCCGCGCCCGTTAAGTCCCGCTAAATATAACTACGTCAATACTGTAAATGAGAAAACTTAAAATCCGAAAATACACAGTACAATGTAAAATTTAAACAGAATTTAAGCAAGTCCACGTAAGAAATAAAATATTTATACATGAGATATTAAAGAAGAAATTAATTCAAGAAATTTGTAACGCTAAAATCTCACACAGAAGTACGAACACGAAATGATTAAAGAAGTAATAAATTGCGTTTCTATATACTAACGGGAAATAAATTTGCAACAAGGATTTTTCAGTTCGAAAATGATATACGGTGTAACGTCACCCAAGCTTATATTTCTTGCGAAATTGTATTCAGCTGGGCGTAGAAGACACGGTAATGCAGTTAGTGTAAATTTCATAAAGTGCGTCCGAAGAGTGCGCGATACTGTAAACTCTGCGGCAGCTTATATCGAATTTTCCCGTCTCAACGGTAACCTGTCTCATCATATAACGCGGCGCGCTTTCTTTATGTTGAGACATGGATCTTAAGCATAAGTTCCCCGGAATATACATCTTCTCTCTTAAGCTATTTGCAGCATTTGCGCATAGAATTGCGCGCATTTGTACAGCACGCAGCGCATTTATATGCCCCTTCGCAAAGTCGGATGTACATTGATGTATTATCATTACGCTCGTAATATACGCGGCGACGAGATATTTTAAGCGTCGAGATAAAATCAATTTCGTTTATAATATGGAAAATTTCGTTCATAATGGAAAAGAAAGAAATGTAAAATTACACAAATTTGATTTTATGTGTCATGAACTTTTAACGAATTATTGAATACGCACAATCGCGTATCGGGGGAGTGTCACAAATATATGAACCCGCATTACAAAATTTCGCTGCGTATGTATTATATAAATCTGCCGTAATAATCACCGCATCTTGGAGCCGCACGCTGGAATTAATTAATGTATTCTACCATGATAATAAATCGCGCATTAATAAAATGATGCATTTGTGCTGCAGCGTTTTGCACACGGATAATTTTAACAACATTAGCCGCGATATAATTATCACTTTATCATGCATTATTGTTGTACGAAAATAACTTTGTACGAATTTCCATTATGCCCACTCGATAAAAACCGTCCATTATGATCGGCAGAATTTATTTATGTCGTATTTATTAACACGAAAATTGAAAAAAGGTATCAATGTATCCAATCTTTTTTATTCGCGATAAAATTATTTTGCAGTGCAATGCGATTTATTCGACACGCTGCTGTTCACCTTTTTTTTTACGTAATATCCAAAAATATTTTTCAGCGCTTGTTACATCAACGCTGCATTTAACATTGAGAAGGGCTACGAAAATAATTGGATTCGATTAACGGCAGTTGTGCATTGCCAAAATTTAATTGTCGGAAATATCGCATCGCGTAGCGTCTCTCTGGTCCTGTATGCCGACACAAATGGATCACGAAGCTAAACATGTCGAACAGTAAAGATTAGTATTTGTAATCCTCTTAGCTGCCGCGCGCATGTTTTCACATAAAATTTAAACTCGACACCAGCTATCAGCAGACGAGACTGCCTTTTTCGGCGCTGTAGATATTTCACATGCCTATAACGCTATGAATTTTTAAAACGATATTTCGCCGGACCGTGGACGACACGGCGGCCGACAGCCGCATACAAACACATCGATATTGCGCGAAACTCGTCGCGCTGCAATTTCGATCGGACAGCAGAGAAGTTCAGCAATCGTCGGATGTGGAGCGTTTAATCGCGAGATATCAATGCCGGCAAATTGGTCGATAAATTATTGCTGCCGTATCGCCGATCTGCCCGCGTCCCTTTCTCTGTGCGTGTAACCGCACGTTCCTGGATTTTTTTTAATGGGGAAGAATTTTCACGCCGCTCAAAACTTTGTCCGCAAAACAGGATGTAAAGCCGACAGGACAACGGTGTCTGCTTCTATCTCTTTTTTTTTGTTGTATTTTCATAGTTATACTAATCGTGCGAGAGCTGCGCAAAATGAAATCCGCTCGACGAGGTATAATGAGATGCGATAAGGCACGCCTAAGCGTTTCCGTTAGCAACTCGAGAGATTAATAACGCGAGAGTGCATCACGTTATCATTATAACATCGATCCGTTTTTAACAAGTCGCTATATATTCACAGCGACTTGTGTAAAGTGGAAATACACCGACGTACTCCAAGTTTCTTTCGTTTTGGTTAATAATGAGGTACAAAATGCATTTCAAAGATTCAAGTTTTTCTCGATCTCTCGTTTAAGATAAATCTTAGAGCGAAGCAATAGCAGAGCTTGCAAACGTAATTATAAATTAATGATTGATCTAGTTTTACTAATGTACGCAATAAATAGAACAGATTCTTTGTTTATTTATTTTAGAAATAATAGATACCTTAATTTCGTAGAACTTCTTTAACAGTTGCTGTTTACGATCACTGATAATTTATTAATAAAATACTCCTAAAAAATCAAATGAGACTTTTGAATATATTTATCACTGCTCTTGATTTCGCATTTCCTGTGTATCAAAAAGTAATAATCAAGGAAAAATTATACAGTCGTATAATTTTTTTATAGTAGAGTTCTCGATAATTATACAAAGAACGTAAAGTATATTTGAAATGTCAAACAAATGTATGGTTTATATACATATATAGACATATTTGCTTTTCTATCTTGCTGCATATCTTCCGCACTGATCAGTAAACATAGATTTGGCACAAGATGAAGCGCTCTTATGAGAATCATTAAAAAATTTAATAACTACATCTGGTTAAACTTTCATTAACGAAAGGCGCGACATTTTTCATGAAATATGATCGACGTGTTGATCCACGCTTGCCATATATTACCATCAACGAATATTATCGTTATATTTGCATCAGATTCGATTCCGCTATCCATTATAAACGATTGAAAGCACAGATAAAAAAATATGTAAAGCGCAATACTAAATATTACATCACTCAAAAATATACAACTACAGATATCTATAATTTATTTTATTTTTATACAACAATAAGTCTTATTACACTATTTTTTAATTTCTTCTTACAAATGTTCTGTATTTTCTGTCAGAATTGCATCGCTGCTATGAGAAAAAATATCTCGGATAATAAAAGTCTTTAAAAAAAAATATGTCACGAAATTTGAACCTAACAGTATTCTCTTATTGTTTTTATTGCCGCATCTATTTCAATGGATAAATAAACGCGAAAGCTTTTTGTGGATTTTTGTAGAACACGTGTGATCAATTTCGCGGTGGAAGATACGAAATCCCGTGACCCGCCATCCGAGTTCTATATGTTCTATATTTAATTTTACTTGAAATTCATCTGTCACTGACGCCTGTCTGAATAGCTTTCTGCGGTTCGCATTTACGCTTTCAGTTTTACCGGAGCCAACGTATCCACGCAGTCAACGATAACAACCTCGGTTGTAATCGCGAAAAGCTGCACGCTCCCGTGAACATTCCGCGCGGCAAATCTGTTAGATTCTCTAACAAGTAGGTACCTGAGTTTCGCGATAATCACCGAAAATCCACCGGCCGAAACGAAACTCACGCGCCTCGCGGCAGGCGCTTATGCAGATTGTCGCATAATTGGCGATGCGAAGCGTGCGATCGTTTCGGTAACATGTAACGGTCGCCGCGTGACGCTGCGCTGGCAAAATATTGTATGTAATTTGGGAAATAAACGGAAAATTAATAGAGTCGCCATGGCAATTAATATCGTGAATATTGCACAGGATAATCAGGTTACTTACTTATACGATATTAAGAACTTTTCCTTTTTATTAATAAGAAGTAAAAGCTGACAAGCTTCGGCCAGCTTAATTCGAGAAATTTCATATGTAGGAACGTCGAGAGAGGTCATCGTATATCGTAACTCTCTGCATGTTGCGAGATCTGGGTCAAAACTAAAAACTTATCTCCGTCTGTATATAAATATCATTTCGAGCGCGACAATTTCGGTTTCATAATTAAACAGCACTTATATGTACGTCATAAAATTATAATTTCGTGAGCGAGCCGCTCGGTCCGTTTGCTTATCGATCATCATAATCAAAAGTAAAAGGCAGGCAGTTGAGCCTCGTACCGAGGTTCTTATCGGTCCACGATATAATAGATTATATTTTCCGTTGGAAATTAGATACGAGCCGGCGGTATAATCCTCCTCCGACGTCCTAAGCCGTTATTACATATTAAAAACGGGTCGGCGACCACGCGCTATATCGTGTTCGTCTTATCGCGCTAATTCGTGAATCGATCCCTTTTCAGCCTAATTGCAAGAAACGCAGACCGCACGAACGGCGCGCGAGCTTAATGCTCGACGCGCGCGAGCGTGTACGTCGTTAGGGCGTTCCTGCTTCTCGTACCCTCCACCTTCTCACCGGCACCTCTAATATAATACATATTTACGGCGCACTCTTGTACGTGATGTGCTTTATGAAATCCTGGGATTTCACAGTGTCAGACCGAATGTGCTTTAGTGCGGTGAGATACGGGCGCGAGGCTTAGGGATGTACAAGGGCATCGGACGATGTTGCCCGTAACAACCGGACGGTGGGAAACGATAGGGAACCGTAGCGGAACAGGATGTTAAAATGAATAGTTCGTGGGCACCGTTTGGGAGCAGTTCCGTCTGTGCGGAAGGTACACCGGGCTCTGTTTCAATTTCAGCCGCCCGCGTCCGGCGCGTACAACCGCGATTGATTTCTACGCCCCGCCGTAACAAGTCCGACCTTTCGGCGTGTTTTCGGAAATTGGCCGCGACGCGATCGCAACTCGGTAGCACGCCACAGGTTATTTTCGTGGCCGATGACGCCCTATTTGAATATCGACCGCGCGCCTTAATATCCGTGGGATTTTGAGCCGCGAGAAATAATAAATACGGCACACGCCGCGCCGCGTACGCGCTTTTCTCCGCTTTTCTCTATCTTCTCTCTCCACGCGATTAATATTTACTTTCGGAGAAAGACGGAGCTCAATTCACTTAGCGTGCACACCTGTTTCGTCTCCTTTTATCCGTTTCAGTCTCTTTGATAGTGAAAAAGCATGCGAAAGCTGTAGAATTTTCTAACCGGAAGAAATCTTAATAATCCACTAACGATACCGTCTCATGGGAGTTGTCTGTGTAAGTGGTGAAATCACATCACGGAGATATTTAAAGGGGGGCAAGCCGGACTTTCAGAGCTTAATATTCCATCTAAATGCTGATTCTTTCAAAGGTTCATTATTTGTTATAATTGTGCGCTTAAATTGTACTTAGAGGCAGGTTGGAAGGTACCCAACCTCCGAGATAGCAAGTGCCGGCACGTTTGTTACTCCATTTTATGTACTCTACAATGAAGTAGAGTGCAGAGGAAGACGCCAGTTTCATGGAGACTAATCACTTTACCAACAAATTTGCCCGCTTCCCAACTTGCTGTTCCAAAATTGTACTCGTTCCACAAAGCAATTGCATAATGTGAAAACGGAGCGATAAAGCAAACGTAAGTAAATTTAGTAGTATCGTGGTGCTACGTGGTGGAGAACGCAGAGAAATTCACGCGGAAAGAAACGGAACGTTTGTGGAATTGCGTGTAATAACGGCGAGTAAACGTACGTAATGAATCGCGAAAGAACGGCACAGCTCTTAAGATGTCTGAAAAAGAGAAACCTCAGTTCGGCGCTTGTAGGACCATTCGAAAATACTAATCAAATAGCTTGTTTGAAATAAAAGTGTACATTTTATATAGCTTTCCGACGAAGAGCGCGTCACACTCGCAAACACTCAGCCCGGAGTCTTCTAAATAAACGATTCCAATCGAACAGCCGGCATTGCCGCTTTAAAAGTCCCCAGCAAACATCGTGGCAAGTGCAGCGACGCGTGAATGTGAACATTACACATATCGAATAATAGCAACGCAATCATTGACTCGAAGGCACTACACTCCACTTTCGTTTTCCTGCAAAAACTAACGAAAATTACGTTCGTTCCTAAATAATACAAGCAATTACTCTGAAGGATATATTGTGAGTAAATCTTTTAATTCACAAGATGTTTATTAACTATTAATCAGGATTATTTTATTATATATTTGAAGTTACTAAATCAGAGAATTATCTTTGAAAAGATCTCGTTTTAAGTCACGTTGTGATAATTTGGCTCAGATAGCTTAATATACAGGTAGAAATATTTGAGATAAGGTAGAGAATTTGCTAACTTTTTGCTATTTTTTGCTTTTAAAAATAATTATTTTGCTTTAGTTTTTAAAGAGTTAGGAGAGGCTCAAGTTACGATAGCCCAATATTAAGTAACTTTTTAAAAAGTGAAGTAAAAAAATTATTTATAAATATATATAATTATATGTAATTATATGTAAATACTATATACATATATATATATATAGTATTCTAAGGAAGTAGCTTTAGTACCACAAGATATTTCCATAGACCGATTTACTTGACAAGTGTATACAAAACTTTAGTCACAATACGTGCCTGTCTTACGCGACTCGTCCCTAGGCACTCTCTATATTCGCGATTCACGAACGAGATCGACGATCCTCTCGCACGAGACGCACGATGTGGTTCATCGAGATACATTTTCCGGCGCTTCCATCTCATCCTGCGCCATCCTTTTCAACGTCCATCGAGTATCCTTTCCGTTCACAACGTAGGACCCCCAATACATATATGTATCAGGCACGCGAATAAATCAAGAGACATAAAACACGTGTGACCGAACGCGATCGAGCGACCTCATTCGCGAGAAACGAGGGTAGTCCGGCCGATGCTCAACCTTGCGAGCCGCGCGGTCTGGTTACACGCGAGCTGGTCGCAGGCTGCGACTGAGCAATTAGGAGATTTGCTATAGCCATACCTTAGCCTTAACATAGATTGTATTCTTTTTTTAGACTCGCAGTCCCGGAATCCGCGTCGCCCTACGTGCGTTTATTCGAATCAGCCACTCGCGCCGTTTGATTATAGATCCACGATACCTCGAACTCATAAGTAGATCGCGAGCAGATCTGTTCCTTTCGGACACGGCGCGGTGCACGGTAAAACGCATGCTGCCGAGGCTCTTGATTTATTGCACGGGAAATATTGGCCGCATCGCGCTCGCCGACAGCGCGGAAATGTATAATACATCGGAGGAGGGACGGCCGTTCGTTCTCCTAGCGGATGACGATATAAAGCATGGCGAATATCGATAGAATGGCAATGATGCATTGCAGAAACAATGAGTATTTATAAGATATTGGTGGTAATTCATTTAAAGGCAAAGTGAATGCGCGCGGGACAGAAACAGAGGGAGAAAAGAAAGAAAGAGATATACAAAGAGGGAGATTACGTTCGTCGGACTCATCTGTTTGAAAAGCTTTCACATTATTTTACATGTCGCCGTTACCGTTAAAGTTCGTATTAACGTGGCGTAACGCAACTCTTATGCATCCGTGTTTACATTTGCGGCCGTGAAGTAATAAAAGCAGGGCGCAAGTGGAGCGTACCACTTTCACGGTACCCGCGCTCCCAAGACTGATCGATACGTCGTAGGCCGTGACACCCTCGCGAAGAAGTATGAGCCCCTTTTTCTCTCCACAGGGTCATGCGAAAAATACATCAATCCGTATGTACATACCAGTACACACGCCAGTGAACAAAACAAAGGTATTTAGGTAAATGGATATTTTGCGATTGTAGCGTGCTAATCAGTTTGCCGAACAGCCCCGCTTGATCTTATTACGATCTTACTAATTGCTTTTTATTAATGTGAAGGGATGAAATTAGATATAGAAGGTTAATTGGATGAATTAGGATCTCATTACATTGTAATTAGTTAATAAAGCAATTTGCCATTAATTAAAATAATTATAATATAATTTAATAATTTATTAAGTCAGAGTATTCCTTCCTGAGTCAATATCTCAATATCTAAATTAAAATAATTAAAGCTCTTCTAATTAAAATTATAATGAAAAATCGATAAAGTTATATACAATAAAATAAAAAAGTTCCACTTAAATAACTATTATTCTTATAAGTATTAAGTTATACACTTTAATTAAATTACAAGTTTCAAATATTAAATCAGATTAATGGATGTATTATTAAAAGATGAGATTTAATAAAATGTATGTTATGGAATTGATAAATATTCAGTGATAATTAATTTAGAGATCTAGATTTGGGGAAAATAAAATTATCGTAAAAAATGATCTGGAAGCTTAGTATTGAAGCTCAAATGTTTCACTATTACACATAAAGTACTAATCGATTAAAATTTGCTTAACGAGGTCTTCCTTCATTCTAAGACAGATTGGGATCAAAATAGTCTTTGCGTCAAGCGATCTCACGCGAAACGAAGATTTTAAACCGGAAACTTCGTAACTTTGTTGTTCAGTCTGGAATGACGCTATGTAGATTTGCGCGAGACACAGCCGCACAAATGACGAAAGTTATTTTTCTTCGGAATAACTTACGCGATTGCTTGCAATGCTGCAGATTGCGTACACAATAAAAATGTGTAATAAAAATGTTTAATAGCTTTATATTCAACTGTGCTCCTTTATTTATTATCGACTTTTCGAGTCTAACCTTCAGAAATACGCTATTAAAGTACAATGCGATTATAAAATAATTTGTATATGTAAATATTTAATAGGATAATACTGATGTAACATCAGAATGAATAAATGAACAAATGAATATACAGAGAATGTCTTACATACATTTTTTATCTACTCTCGGAATTGTCGTTTAAATGAAAGCAACTCTCTTGCGGTAAGAGCATATATCATTCGCCAAGGTGGAGTAGAGAAAGAAACTTTTGTAATGTCACAGTTTGCCTTCTCAAACATGGACATTCTTTATTTGCGGCCGTTCCGCAACCCCATAAACCTTCACGACGGTAACGGAAGGTGAGCGAACCCGCGGATATTTCTTGTAAGTGATATGTACAAAAGGGGAGGTACACGAGTAAGCCGCGAGTAAAATGCGTGCACGAACTAGTAAGGGATACTTGGACGTTTTAGGATCCATTAAATACCGCAAGCAGGCTGTAAACGTAAAACAGTCCTTTCCAGGCGTGAGTAGGCGAGGGTGAAGGAAACGTACTGACGGTTTCTTCAATACGATAAGGTCTCTTGGGAGACCAAAATGAGGTTTAGGTTCGGCACCCAATGTTGTCATATCGACATTGGAAAGGTACTTTCCTTTGTAGCTTGGTCAAAGATATTGAGCAATAGAATGTCCCTGCTTATCGACCCTCTGGCGACGTCACACTAAGAATCGCTGTCTAAGAGACGTTTCAAGAAGTTATCCTCCTAGTTTGTAGCGAATCGTGTCATAAACATCAGCAAGTCAATTCAATGTATTGTCAAGATAGATATCATGTTGATTGTAACTTGCATTTACTTTACCAGCCATGAAATAAACTTGTCTTTACAAAATCCATCGTTAAAATAATATAAATTTTTTACTAAGTATCTATCGTCTTGCGCGAACGTCCGTGGTGCTCGAATTTATGATATTTAAAATTGTGGAAATTATCGAGAAATAACACGACGGTAAAGTTACTCGCGGAAATTAATCTTGCATGAATAAACAGTGGAGAAAATTTAAAATTAATAACGTTATATTATCTTGTCGCGAATATGTATTTTTTACAGAATACGCTTAATTAAATTTATGTAATCTGCAGAAATAATTGCAGTGTAAACATGCAAGTAATTATATTAATACAGTTATTTTCTGTCAAATTTAAATTTTTTAAATTAAATAGATGTCTTAAAGCAGAGGAAATAAAATAAAATTAAAGTTATATATTAAAATCCTATATACTAAATCCTATCTATAGAAAGAATTGCGTAAATTTAGGTTAATTAAGAATGAAAAGTTTCATAGATGACATAGTTTTCAAATTGTGTCCATGATTAGTTTCAAACTGTCATTAGTATTGACATTCCTGCTACTGCATGTTTCTGTCAATCTGTCAAATCTAAAGTGAATCTAAGGCTTTGTCCTGATGAAAGATAGAATTAATTAATTATCCCGAATTAATTAATAATAGAATTAATTAATTATTATAATAAATATTAAATAAAATTCTTTATGTCAGGAAACAGATGTAATCGTATAACAGACAGGCAACCGAAAGACTGACGCGTTGCTTTTAATGAGCAAAAGAGTCTCTTTGTTCTCTCATCTATAATTACATATGTGGTATGCGTGAACAAAGTGAAATGAATCATCAAGCCACAAATGAAATGCATTTGACATATCATCAAAAGCTTAACCATATTAATTAACTATATCTATATGTGTACGTCACATAGACATAGAGATTGATTTTTTCATTTGTGTTTTGAGCTCTAACCTTCACCGATTATACCGAAACCAGAAAACCATAATTTACGGAATAATAATCATTTTGCATTCATCACGCATTTTCGTTTGCCACAAACAATTAGCATCAATTACAATTCAATAATTAACGAATGTCAAAATTATTAAATGACCATTATTATTATTACTAATGTGTAATTTAGAAAAAGACCAGATGCGATGATACAAGAATAACAAAGAAAAGAGCTTGTTACATTAATGATAATTAACTATCTTTACCACTAGCACAGTTTTATATTTATGTTTCGTTAAAACACGGACATAAATATAAAATTGTGCTCGTGGGTCTCCATTATTTATCGCTAAAATAAACAGGGAAAATATCGTACAAATAAAATTGCAATGATCCCGGTGCTGACCGTTTCTTGATAAAGTTACTGGAAAAAACATCGGTCGATATGTGAGTGCAACATTATTCATTATGATGTACCGAAAATGTTTCACTAGCCGTGCATGTTCATTCGCATCGATCTCAGTGAGAATTAACTTTAACCGCGTCGCGGTAATGCATCGAATGATGTCGCTGGCAATTCTATGCATGATACAGAGCGCATATAAATATTCCACGGTGCTGTGAATAAATTCAACGAGACCGCCGGCTACATCACTATTGGTTTCCATCGCCGTGGTCTAACAATATCTCGACACTGCATAACGGTTTAACTACGTACAAGTTCCAATTTCAGAGGTGAAAGCACACCGCAATGCGACACTCACGTGCTTGTCTTTAACCGGTGCGCGCCGCACGCACCACTTGTGAGAAAACGACGATTCGAAAGAGGTAGAAAATTATTTTCCCCTGGCCCCGCCTTTCCGAATATCTTTTATCTTTTCTTTTCCTTTCTTTTAAGCTTCAGGAGGAATTTGCGGTCTCACGAAGAAATGTAATTTTGTTTTCTACAATGCGCCTCAAAAAGTCTAATGACGACAAGGGAACGCTCTTCAGTGAATTTCTGCACAATTCTTTGTTTAAAAAATAAATTGAAATTTAACTAACAAAGGACGTGCCACAACTGTCTGGAATCGATTTCATTCTCCTTGAAATATATTATTGAACATAAAAATCTAAGAGACAGGGACATATGTTTTTTATTACAACTCATATATATCTATATATTTATATGAAATTTTTTATTAACAATAAGTGTAAATGTTTATTCGCATCAATGAAATATTTTTCGTAAATATAGAATGTAAAAATTATCATCAACAACATTACAAGTGTAAAAGCTTCAATTAGCCTGTTCAAAAGTGTATCGAATATTAATGCGAGGATCGAAATGCGAGAGAATAATAGGGTAATTCAAACTTCTCAATCCTTAATCAGCTCATTAAAGTTATGTTCAATGACCGTCGCCGACCTCGAAATTCACGGAGCATGGAACCGAATATACATCGGCGCCGTCAATGAGAATGCCCGTTGAGAGAGAGAGAGAGAGAGAGAGAGAGAGAGAGAGAGAGAGAGAGAGAGGGAGAGAGATAACAGTAACTAATAAATTATTAATATAAGTTTCCGATCGCCGCGAGATATGAGATACTACGCACGCCAATAAAGCTATCGCGGAATTGCGCTACGTTGACATTTACATCGAATATCCATTTCCGCTCTCATTGTTGTGGCCATTCGAGTGAAAACGGCTAGCGGGTGCGCGCGCGCTAATTTGATGACAGCACCCCGAACTTTATTTCCATCGGCCGCGCGTTAGCCCGCGAATATACGGAAAAACCAGCGCCATTAATATGCCGCGCTGTGGAAACGTTATCTCTCGGCGATTTTCCCGGCCATTGTGTATCGCGACTTCAATTTCCATTTCTTCCGCATAATAGAAAGCAACTTCTCATTGTTACATCCTGGAAAACGGTAGACAATAGACCCTTATAAAACAACATATCCATCCTGATGAACTATAACATGCTCGTAAAAAAAGTTGTAATTTATTCTCTGATTACAATGTCAAGCTAAAAAAAGAAGATTATTGATAAACGCTCTCTGTATTTTTCAAATGTGATCCCGAAAATGGCGATCTTTTCGATTATGAAAATCGATTTGCTGAAATCTAATGCTGATAAACTAATTCTGGCACGTTTGTTATTTTTATATTTCGAAGAGAAAATTGCTCCCCTTATTTTCTTTATTAATGTTTATAGTATATTACAAGGACAGGTATGAGCTACGATATCTTCAAACAAAGTAAGTCATTTCCTTCGGCTTACAAAAAAAAGAGGAAGTAAATGTGGTTCCTTTAAACACCTCTCACGCGTGTGTCATAAATAATGCAGGTAGTAGGTCGTACGAGCAGTACTGCGCGAATATTAAAGAATTCCCAGGCAGTCTCGATGAAGGAAAGACGCCCCTTTCCCACCCACCTCCAAGAAAAAATCCACAACTCCAATCTCCTGAAAATACAGGACATTCCAGACTTGGGGAATGTTTATAAAAACGCATAAAAGATTCAATTTTACGGGCATAATAGCTTCAAAGAACTATTTCAAGGAAAGACTCACAAGGATGAAACGCTTTATATCTGGCGTACATCTTATTCTCTTTGTATTCGCATATTTCGTGTTGCGACCGATCAATACACTTCACCACGCGTATTTTTTCTGTTTCATGATCGCGGTCGCATCATTCCGCCGCTCTTCTTCGTCCCTCTTTAATGGGGCTCTCGAGCGTCAGAACTTTCATAGCACTTCCCCCTTCGTTCGCCAAACGCAGCAAGTTCGTCCGCCCGAGTCGGCCGAGTATCGAATAGAAGAAAACTACCGGCGAATTTCTGCACGGCTTTGCGGGATTTGTTTGCCGTAACAAAGCCGCGCGCGCAGCCCTGACACGTTAATTGTTCGTTGCACCATCGTACGCCCGCGTTTGATTTATTTCGTCGACACGCGCGACACACGCTCGCTTCTGCGCAGAGGCGAGCGTGTGTGCCCTCACGAGGCAGTCCATCGGCATGCAAATCTTTCGCGAACGAATTACTTTCGCTACAACAAGTGCAACTAACGGTGATAAATTGCCGAACAAAATGCAATCTATTCAGCATTCGAATCTCAGTTTAGGCTTGAGTAATGACGACAGAAATGACGCTAAAAAAGTTTTAACTTTGTAATTTCGAAAATACAATTCTTTTAGACTCGAATCTTTCTGTCCATTGAAAGAATGATTTGAATTTCATATTACTTTTATCAAATATTAGATTTTTTCGCATATCTCTTGAATTTTAAATTATATGGTATCCTTTAGTTTTTGCATAGAAATACATATATAAATAAATTTCTATTTATCTAAATATTTACAATTGAAATGTTTTTATAAAACAATTTCTTCTTGAAATTGCTAATATTTTCTATTTCAGAATGCACATATATAATTTCAAGAAACTGTACTACGCTCAGGTAATTTTATTAAATCTTAAATAATGAGTCACTGTCACAAACTCTTAAGACTGTAATTTCACGTTTGAAACAAGAATAGTTCAAGCAACGAATATAAAATTATTAGTTTCCATCCCCACAAAAGGTAAACAGTAACAAGATAAGTACATTGTAAGAAAGATAATCATTTCAGCGAGTTTATTAAATATTTTTACATTTTTACATTTCCTTATTGTAGAGAAAGACGTGTTTAGTTTTCCTTTAATCAGTTAGGTCACGAAGATTATACACGAAAATTTCAATCTCGTGTTGTACGGGTATAATCAGTACAATCGCTCTGACAGGAAAGAAATGATTTCCGTATATTCGAATGGCTGTTTGCGCGTCATTAAGCTGTTTCCATATCATATAACATGATAGCGGTACCATAGTGATGAGGCAACCACATAGCTGTGCTCGAGTTACCGTCCAATTTCATTGCGGGTCAAATGTCCCTATTATTTACTATATGATATGTTCGTGCAACATGCACGTGGCTCGAACAATGTGCACACATAGTACGTGCGCGAATTTTTTTTTAGCACTCGTTTATAAGGCTGCCAAAATTTTTTCACGATTTAATGTTATTATTATCTTGTATGTATAATTATAAAATGCGCTCGAGACACAAGAGAGATAAGGTAGTTTGTGAAAGACTTAACTCTCATTAATTAGAAATGCAGGAAGAAAATGAGGGAGAAAGAAAAAGGGAGATAGAAATTCTTGAAATATATATTTTTCAAGTATTATATATTAAAGTATTAAACATTAAAATATTGCAAGACACGCAACATTATTAACGAAAGAGAAGTCGCTTGATTGAAAAGTATATTGATTATTGGAAACACACGGCTTTACTGCAAGCATACAAACGCATTTTCATCGACTGCGAAAATATATTAACGTGTGCGATATAATAAAGAGCGTATTTAAAATTAGACAATTATAATATAGAGTTATAGAAAGTAATAATAATTAATAATCATTTTACGCGTTCGGAATTTAACATGCATTGCACGACATTATGCAATTCCTTTCATGTTCAAACACAACGTTATATTGACAGAACTGTCGTTTACAGTATGCATTCCACACGTATCGCATTAAATAACTTGATACCATAATCGTTGATGTAATATTATATCCAGTGGCACGTACTCACGCATTAATCATTGAACCGATTCTTGCCATTATTAAATTATTTAATTCCATGAATGTGCGTAATCATCAAAATTAAATTTAAGCGTTACACGCACAATAATTGTATCTAGATATCTATATCGATGAAATCAGATTATCGTTAATTTGTGGAGGGTTGAATGCGATTATACGTCGTTTTTATTAAAGCACAGCGGTTAAAAAAATAACTATTTTTGTAATCCGCCCTTTGTTTACGTTAATCCACGCTCGTTTCTAAATGATAACGCCGATACTTTGTGACACATAATTGGCAATTACATGAAAAATTCTCTGCCCTCATTTTCTTCGTTCTCTACCTTCGGAATTCGCGATCGATATGCGCGATAAAGAACATCAAACAAATTGCGCGTCAAAAAACATAGCTCTTCTTTTGCGAAAATACCCTTATGATAATTGCGTGGTTGCGTGCGAATTTCGCCGGGCCAACTTCAAAGATCCAAGCTGAAACAATTGAAAAGCGTATGCAAGATAACGGAATAGAAAAATATTAGGTTAAGCCGGATAGAGACGGGCACAATGTATGTACGTACGAAAATTTTCAGTGCGAGAGTAAAGGTTGTAAAAGCGCGCTTATAAAAATGGAGTCGAGATTACAAAAGCGCTATAAATGAACAAAGCGATGTACCATCAGTTGAGGTTGCCCTAAATCGGTTATACATATATGTATAATAAGAACTCGTAACAAGTGCATTTAACTTCTAAAAGTTCGCAACAAAATTCAATCATCAGCGATGGGGGATTTCGCAAGTCTTCTCACGGGATCATCACTGTCAAGAAAATACGCGAAAGCAATCTCGCTTACGCAGATCTCTTCGCAGATTATAAATCCGTTCAATCCAACTCGAACAAGTTCCCTACACAGATCAAATCTCAACTCTATAGCAATTTAGAATCTACTCCATCATGGAGATATAATAAGCTTATGGAAAATTCTGACAAGAAGTGCCGCAAAACATGTCAGTTAACGCATAAATTTCCATTTTTTGAAAGATCTTTGGAAAAATATAGATACTTTACAGTGAGAGAGAAAACTCGACGTTTTCTTTTATAAACCGCCCTTTTCCCATTTTGTGACGTATTTAACATTAGAAGAGAATTTTCTCTATTTTTATATTAACTTTCGTGTAAAACCTTCTCTGCCTTCAAAGAATCTAAATTCCAGTATTTAAACGTGTCTTATCCTGTGTAATCCACAGTAAATGTTACGTCTACACTGTCTACAGTATATTAGGTTATCTTCAAGAAAACAAAATTTGAAAACAAGTGTGATAAAATAGAATCAGAGCTATTTAAATCCCAACGTATCTTAGATTTCCCCTCTCCCTTTTTAAAAGATTAATCTCAAGATCTCAATAAAATAGAACGGTGAATACAGGACGATAAATTTGGCAGGTTCAATCAGATGAATATAATCTTTTGATTCGTTAGAGCAATACTTTTGTAAAAATATACGGATTTCCAACCGTAACAACGGTTTGTGGTTGAATCAATATCGCTATCAATTTCACGAAGCGTGTTTGTAATTACCATCTATATTTTCGTACGAATTGATTTATACGTTTAGATGTATATAGTAACTGTAGATTATATATATA
>JAJVSH010000042.1:492616-527206 GCA_021460005.1 Tetramorium alpestre | reverse complement strand
ATATATATATATATATTTGTATATACATGTACACACTAAAATAACTGGAGTAATTACCTTCAAGCTAAAATAACATCGCTTCGTCTATCATACTCCCAGTGAAAAATGGCACTGCAACACGCACGTTGTGGCATCACAGTATACAAGGATTCCAAAATCGCACCGATATTTGTTAACTTCAAATTACAATAAATCCTTTGTATTTTGTACTTTAGGTTTGTTTGACAGAGGGCTTGTGTTCAATTGATAATTTTTATTGCCTGTTTATACATTCTAGAATTACATTTATTATTCACTAATGGCAATTCTATATGTATATGTACATATATTCTCAAAGTTTTAATTAATATATATATACTATAAATTGAATTTTTTTAATTTTGCGTTTAAAAATTAATAGAGAAGCAACATTTATAACAATTTTTATATTCTATGTATTGTTATGTGTTTTATTAAATTATTATCACTGTATATTGAAAACTCAGCAATGTCCTAAATGCTAAATAAGAAGTTGGCCATTGCAATCAATTGTTATTCAATTAATAGTTAATAATAATATCGATAAATTTGAGAGTATTGAAACGTTGAAATTTTATGTCTCGTATTTCTTTATAAGCGCTATTTCCACGGCATACCGTCCCATTTTATTACTCTTCTATATCTATAAAATTGCTCTTGTACTAAACGACAACATGGAGCACAGCAACGTGATCGTTCAAGGTTTAAATAGGATTGCAAAGAGATTTGGGCGTTTTTTTTAACGTTTATGAATATATATTACAACGGAATACAGGGCACTACAGTCACACGTGTCGCTTCCACGATAAGGGTTCCGAACCTCCACGATTTTGCATAATTCTGTTAAGCAAATGACCAGAATAATAACTCGCCGCAAGGCATATGTGACATTCATGCTGTGCTCCGAGCAAGTGCTGAACGAAATTTAGTTTCGTAGTTTACACGGCGATAGTGGAATATTTATACGAGTGCGCCGGATGAACGCGCTTTTAACTTTCCACTGTGTGGTGTCCCACGATAAGACTCCTTCGCACAGATTGATAACTAAATGTATAATTCCAGCCTGTAATAACGGTCTTCGTAGCGGATATATTCTCATTACTGTGATAAAAATTCAGAAATATACATATATCGGACGTTCTAAGAATGAATGAATTGATCATTATTGACAGCAGAAACAATACAACGTATTAGTATCGACTCTTCGAGCCGGAAAGAAATCGACCAATGCTATAAACTGTTTTGAACATTTTAATTTATCGGTTCGAGTATTGGTCAGCTGTAAATAGCGTGCTTGTTAAATTTATGTATCCAGAGTCCATTTCCAAAAAAACTAAGTAATAGCTGTATTTGTTAATGGACGATAGTAGAGCTGTTACTGCTAAATTCGTTACTGCTAAATAAAAATTTATTTACTGTCGTGAATTGGTAACACGAATAATGTCATATTATATTGCTTTCTATTTTATATGTACTATTTACCTTCAATTTTTGCATAAAATTGTATAAAATTTCTCCAAAATTTCATAATTATCCAAAATTTATTATATCGCAATTAAATATAATTAGCTGTATAAATTATATTTATAAATTATATTTCTCTTCCTTTTCATGTCACCTTTTGTATCATCAAAATATACATATTAATTTAATTAATTTTAATTAAAATTTGAGAATTTTTAATTTTCGTTCCAAGAACGCTTCAAATTTCAACAATATTTAATTGATTATAATCAGTACCAATAATATGCAATCAATATATTACAATTTGATATATATATATATATATATACTACCTTTGAAGATTTTTATGTATAACTTAATGCATTTTTCGCATCAAAAGAGATCCGATAAACCGGACAAAGAGGAATATATCCCAACATTGTACATCGAATGAAAAGCTATCGAAAAAAGCCGATATAAATCGTAATTATTACGGAGCTGTGACATCGCGCGAAATAACAAGTAATCGTCAATAAATAAAAATGACAAAATCGTGGTCAGACGAGAAATAAATAATGAAGTATAAAAACACTCACCAACCGATCGTCCTGTCGGTCTGCTTCTTCACTGTCGACAGGAACGCACTCACACTCGGAACCGAAAAACACGACCAATTACCGCGCGCGTTAATTAGTCGTCACTCGCCACTTTATTCGCAATGCACTTCACGCGCGTAAATAACGCGAACGATACAATACTCCGTCCGTCAATCCCGCAGCATCGCGTCTCGCATAAAACTGAAAAAATTGAAAGAAAGTATAACAGCGGCAGAAACAACTGACGGCGGCGCATCGCCGATCTACGTCGCGCAAACGACTATGAAACTGAAATCTTGCTTTATTCGTCACTTTCAATATCATCGATATAATCGCATTTATTTTACTTTTCGCCGCGTAATTAGCGTGAAGTGAATAATCCGATAAAAAACGATCTCGCTTTCGACGGTACGGAAGCGACGGCGCGACGGATAGTGGCGGACGCGCGCACTCGCGACTACACTGTAAAAAATTAATATAAAATTACATGTAATTTTGAGATACAATTAATAGTTTTAAATTAATTTATTTCTAATTTTGCAGTATGAAAGTAAAAATAATTTCTTAATTTGTTTTTTACAGTGTATACACAATAGTGAATCTCACAATTTCTATAAAATTACATGTAATTGTGAGATTCACTATAATATGTAGTTGTAAAATTCTACATATTTATAATTTTGCAGTCAGAAATAAAAATAAATTTTTAATTTCTAATAAATTTTTTTACACTGTATAAAAACTGTAAAAAACAAATTAAGGAATTATTTTTACTTTTATACTGCAAAATTAAAAATAAATTAATTTAAAACTATTAAGTGTCTCAAATTTTTCAAATTAATTTTACATTAATTTTTTACAGTGTATGCGCATTAAGCCGGCGCATTACGATACGCACACTTCCCATTGTCACACCCGACATTCCCGACATTTGTTTGAGAAATACTAATTTCACAAATTGAAAATCTTCAGGCGAAGAGCGTGAAAGCGCGAAACCGCGCGATCCCGTTTCGACACGGATCGGAACGGACGGGACGAAACGATGCGTGCCGACGGGGAACTAACACGATCGGCGATGTTGGATTACCACAGTAGAGATGTGGTAATCCAACACCTTGATGCTTTAGTTTTTAAAAAGTTACTTAATATTGAGCTATCGAAGTTCTCATAACTTTTTAAAAACTAAAGCAAAAAAATTAATTTTAGAAGCAAAAAATTAGCAAATAATTTTCATGTCATATTAGTTACGTTCTGAAAATTTGACATAGACAGTTTTGTATACGTGCCTATATATTAAGCTACCTGGCAAGCGGAAAAAAGGCAACAATACTTCGAGATTTTTGAGAATCGATTTAACACGTTTTTTTTTAAGAGTGGATTTATCTTCAATTTTTATTTAAAATTGTATAAAATTCCTCCCAAATTTCATAATTATCCAAAATTTATTATGTCGCAACTGAATATAATTAGCTGTATAAATTATATTTATACATATAACTAACTTATAAATTATATTATTTCTCTTCTTTGCACCTTTTCATGTCATCTTTTGTATCATCAAAATATACGTATTAATTTAATTAATTTTAATTAAATTTAAGTATTTTTAATTTTAGTTCCAGGAATGCTTCAAAAATTTTAACAATATTTAATTGATTATAATCAGTACCAATAATATGCAATCAATATGTTACAATTTGATATACATATACTACCTTTGAAGATTTTCGTGTATAACCTAATGCAGTTTTCATCGTATAAAACCAATATTGTAAAATATATCCGCTGTATTTTCAATTTAAGAGAAAAACAACTATTATCCAGTTTTCGTAATTCAACTCGTAATTCACTTACTGACCTGCACAAGGTTGAAACACAAAAAATAAAAATATAGATTTCGACAGATAGATCAAGTCCACGAGTATAGAGTCATCAATATGAATTTGAAACTATTGCTCTCATATGGGGGCTTGAATCGACCGGCGGTGTATCCACTTCTGAAATTAAACTTCGTTCCCAGGCTTTCTAGCAGTGCCCAGCTCAATAACGCGCTTTCGTCGCTCATCGCGACTGTACTCCTTTCAAAGAGCTCTTTGAAGCGCTCGCACTTTAACGAGCATGAGGTCTGTCATCCTGCAAAATCGAGCCGATACGCATCATTCATCCCACCGTAATCCGTCTCCGCGAGTTGCCGAAGTTCCGCCGGTTCGTTTCTCCCTCGTACATCAGTCCCCGCTGCATCCCCAACTTACAGGCTCGTTTAAGTGCGCGATGATTCGAAGCCTGGTTATGCAACCAGGTCTGAAACTATATTCGTGTCCCGCGCGTTCCCGTTCGAAACGAGAAAGATATCATTCCCATTTCGAGTTCCCGATAATTCCCTCAGCGATTATCTCCTTTGAAGTGATACTGGCGAGCGCTCGTAGTTTAACGAGTAGAAATCGGAATCGTTCGACCATACACCGGCACAAAATTTACCTCGTCACTAAATTTTCACGAAGATAGTCGATTCGAAAATTTCAAGTTTAAACGATTGCGGGTTTCATTTAAGAAGCAATCTGCGCTGCCAGCGCAGGCAGATAGCTGAATATATATATATATTGATATTATTTCTCTTGAGCTTATATTGAATTTAACTTGTATGAAATACCTCTGTATTTAAATACATATGTGATGCGATTTATTAAAATGAATTCAATATTAAAATGAATATTGAAATGAATATAAAATAATATAAAACGAATTATATTAAAAAGGAACAAATAACAATTTTCACGCTTTAACAGTTTAACTTTTACTCAATTTTCTTTCTCTGTAATAAGTATATGTATAATCACATTATTAGAATCTTTGTGATCAAATTTGAATTGTAAGTATTAATAATTATTATATTATCGCGTAAATAATATAAAATTAAAAATATAAACAATAAAAATTTTCTTTTAGAATTTGACTAGGAATATAAACTGTAGCATGAGCGAGTGCAAATATCTATACGATATATGTAGTGTTCAATATATATTATTCAACATACATTTAGCATTTTTATCAAAAGTAAACTCAATAATATTAAATTGTACTTTTTATATTAGAGTATGTCTAATTTGCTGGAGATTATTTATGTTAGGAAAAGGTCTGAAAATTTCTCGTATGTGCCTGTAAGTTTTTATATAACATATACATATATAATTTAACCTGGCCGGAGTTAAATAAAATTGTTTGCATATAGTGTTTTTTTTGTCCCTTTCCGCAGAACACACATCTCCGGTGTTATTTTTACTCTTTTCGTTATTTTATTTTTGTTTGCTGTGACATAAAATTTCTCCTTGGTCTGAAAAATTAATCTTTTTGTTTTCAAGATATGAAATTAATTAATGCTGTATTCCGTTTTTCCTTGGCTGCTTCGTCAAGGAATTGACATTGTTTCAGAGATAATCCGTGTGACGTCTCGTTTGAGTGCACGCAGATATATGTCGTCAGATACAGAGCTACAAATTGTACAACATAATCAACCTCCTATTAATCCTTGGACCATTTGCCCGTATGAACTAATGACAGACCTAGAATTACCTTTGCACATGTACGTTGTTCCTTCTCCCTAATAAATCAATGGCCGCGATACGCTTTGTCGTTAATTAGAGCATTTGTAATCAAACCTGCCTTGCCATGTAAGCACTAATAATCTTCCGTTTGTAATTTGCATATCGCGTGTCGCCTAAGCATCTACGCAAATATAGAGTCACTCCAGAGTTCACTTATCCAGTGAAATGTTGCGTAAGATATAAAAAAGGATAAAAATATCTTGTAGGAATATTTAAATTAATATATTTAACGCGAATTTCCTTTTTTGACAACTAATAACAAGAAATCGTCATGGATAGATATGTAATAAAGATGATATATGATAAAGAAGAATGTGTAATAAAAAATTATTTCAGCTGAAAATTCGGTAAATTAAGCTTTCTTAACTGTGCAAGCTCGGAAATCAGATTATTATAGACTTGCTCTAACAAATATTTTACATTAAAACGTAGTTTCACGTAATTTCCTCGTCTCGCGAGGAGAAACGACGTTGCGCCCTTCGAATCTCGACATTCTCCGTGAGAATCCGATGCTGTTTCACGAAACGCGTGCCCATCCGAGCGTTACTTCCTGGCTGCTCGCACTTTAATGAGAGAATCCACTCAGCTTAGTGTCTACGCAGTAGACACATGATGCAGATGTGCGTCAGTACTTGTGGCCCACATGTCGGGGTCGGGGCGCTCATTATTACGAGCCTTTATGTTACTTTGCCGTTGTTGCATCGTAAGTTTATCTATATTATTTCGCCGTGCTAAATGCAACGTGGATATATATTACCGTTTCCTGCGCTTAATTCGTTCTGTAAAGTCAGATCCAAACCAAGCAAACGAGTGCTGGCGGCATCGTTTGCACTCGTTGAAACAAATTCCTCTTCCGTGTTTGTCCGCTTTCGTCTGCTTATTCCGAATTCCGGCTTTACTCACACGTCTAGACAACACGCGCGTAAAGCTGTCCCAAATAATTTGCGAATCAGAGTCAAATTAAATTAATTAAACCGCCCTCGCATTTCGGGATATTGTGAATCGCCTTCCTCGACGCGACGAAATTATCGTACGCTCTATTAGGCGCCTATTTATCAGGAATACTTTCACATAACTTTGATAATATTGGCCAAAGATTTCTCGGTCTACGGTAGATTACGGTGTGGCGAACGAGGTGAAGACGCGATAACTGGCCGTACTAATGAAAAGCGGAGGAATATATTATCGCCTCGGCGGCACATCTCTCCCCGTTTGAGAAGACGTCGCGAGGACAGAAGACCGTAGTGGCGCCGCGAACGATAACTCATTTTATAATTAATACCACGATGGAACTTAATTAAAGCGACCCGAGACGTTTAGAGTTGGTGCAATGTGGATTTTTACGATACAAAGTTTATTGCGTCGAAATCACGGAATTGCTGTTTATATTGCTCGTAATTATATGAACGACGAGAGACTTCTGTCACTTGAAAATTCAGCAATATAATTGCGCGGGCGAGATTAATTAGCAATTAAAATTTGCTATCTTATCAAGTAAGTTAGAAAGTAAGAAATAAATTAGAAATTAAACAGAAATGTACAGACTCGATGCACGTATCTCTTATAAAAACTGTGGTAAAAGAACAAAATCATGATCTTAATCTTCAATATNATCTTAAGAAGAAGAAGAAACTAATAAAAATAAAAATGTGTACAAGCAGGTGTACATGTGTACAAGAGTACACCACATTAAATAGACCGCATTAAAATTTTACACAACAGTATCTAGTTTATTAGAGCGTACCGATACTTGATGTATACTACTCCGATTCCTCTTTTGGTGGACAACAACCATCATGCCGAATTATCGCAACTCGAATATTACTACTGTCCCTTGTTACAATTGACCCTAAGCTCCTTTGCGCTTCTAGACATTCGTACCGAAAATGCAGAGAACCGCAAAGCGTTAATGCACAAACGCTTATGTTTCTACGAACAGCACGTTCTTACGAATGTACATGTGCTGTCAAAATACCGAGCATATGCAAAGCATCGCAAAGCGAGAATACAACGGAGATGCTTGCGGGACTATATCCTGGGAATAGCGGAGACCTCAACCTTTAGCACCTTGTATAATGAGGATGTGTCGTCACTTAAATGCGTAAGACGAAACTTCGCAGAAATGTCCTTCAAGATGAACGCTTAGAAATGCAGAAGAAAAATTCCCCAAAAAACTACAGTTATAAATCAATCATCTTCATTTTTATAATATATAAAATTGATGACAAAATTATATACGATGTATATACAGAGGAACTGTCATCGCTGAACCGCTCCCTTGACCTTTCCTAAATCGCATCAGAGAGGGTAAATGGCGCACGATATTTTATTCATAGCCACGGTAAAATGATCAGAGAAATTGGAGATACCGATCGCGAGCTGCGTCTGGCATGACAACCGGTTGACGTATCGTGAGAGACGGTGGGATGTATGAAAATTCAATTCACGGAAAGCGAGAAGGGATGTTCGCCCGCATCGGCTTGCTGCTGCTGCTGCTGCTGCTGCTGCTGCTGCTGCTGCTGCTGCTGCTGCTGCTGTTGCTGCTTGTGAATGGCGTGTACGTAAGTGCGGCTTGCACGTGCGAATTACGTAAATATATACGATACCTGCTATACGTGCGATATCGGGAGACGGGTGCACGATACTGCCTCTCCCTGTGATCCTGTATCACGTAGCCTCGCCAGATTTTCCTATGGAAGCATACTTTTTTCCGCGCGAGCATAAGCTACCCGGTCGCTCACGTGTAGAATTTCTACACGTCGATAGTTGACAGGCTATCAGCGGTTCGTCATTACTGTTATCAGTTTTCCATCGTTACCTGACGTGTCGATGAAGGCTCAAAAAATAAACTCTTCTTAGGAATCTCAATTATATACACTTGAAGGAATTTGAAAACGATTTTATTTAAAGCCACATTTAATAATAACTAGAGAAGGTAGTTTTGAGATATCGTTAATTTTATTAGCGATTTCGTGTCAAGTATTTTACAATTTTTAAATACTTTTTTATTTTAGTTTGTCTTATTCGTCTACGTTAAAATTAATTATTTAGAAATAAATTATTTTTAAAAATAAACGAATAAATTTCCTTTTATGTCCATTTCTACCAATGCAGATTAACTTTAATCTCGGTTTAACTTACTTTTTAACTCTTTTTCTAATTAAAGGATTAAAAAAACATAGAAAGTAAGTCAAACCGAGATTAAAATAAATCTGCATTGGTAGAAATAGACATTATTCGTCTACGTTGAAATGTGAGAATTATTTAAAAATAAACTCGCGGGTTATATACGGGATACAGGGATAATATACATATATATATATATATACGTATAGCAAGATCGACGCGCATTTCACTAATTACGAAACTTCGCGTGACTGCTACGTACGTACTTTCCAAACTAAACCTAATTATTTACAAGCCGTGGCAACGCGCTGTACTCGTTTCCTCCGCTACATTCGCGGTTTACGTTGTTTCTTCCCTCGCCGTTATCGGCCCAGGACCCGAATTCGGATTATTGCGAAGTGCGAGAAATGGACCGTGCACCTCGACTTTTTCGCAACTCGCAACCGGCCCCCAGCTGCACCGACCAAATTGAGTTCATCCTTTCCGAAGGTGTACCGCAAATTGAACGGCGCTCTAATGATTTCCCGTTTTCCCAGCGCGGTGTTTATAGTATATTTATGGATTGTACGTTACCTTCCTGCGGCCGGCAGTATATTCGTGCACGCAACGTATATACGTCGCTATAAAGGGGATTTCGATTATTTTCCTATCCATACTCACCCGGCATCGCTCTGTATGAGATGGTAAGGTGTTGTCGGCGGCGGTACGGAATAAAGTAGCGGCAGTGATAAACGAGGTCGATAAAATGGAGGGACAAGCGTGGAAGGAAACTAAACTTCCGACGACGAACTTTATTAGCCTTGTGGGACTGAATTATTAATATCGCGCCGCTAAAAAGAAAGCTGACTTACCACTCGACCGCATGAAAGTGTTTAAGGAGTCTGCTAACGATAATTAAAGGTAATAACAAAATCCATGAATAAACCACGAGCGAAGCGCTTGATTCATGATACTAAACCGTGAGATAATAAATCGTAAAGAGGGATGATTTTACAGAGATTAAATATTGGATATTGATTTTTCTTCCCTGAGTATTAAAATTTATTAAAATTCACTTATTACTTCACGTTACTCTCGTTAATTATTTGCGCAGGTTTTTTTCGCTTCCTGTATTTGACCTTATTGCCAGGACGATTTCATAACGGAAGAGTCACTCAGTTCAGATTAGCGTGTGACGAGATTATAATAGATTGTGGAGCGGATTAATCGAGTTATTTAAGGAAAGAATGTGATCATCGCTCCGGACGTTTAAATAGCTCAATTCTCAAAGTTCGTGCACGACGAAATGTATTATTCGTTACTCGATAAAAATTGACTTCACGTAATGACGTTACGTGTAGACCGACATTAACATATTAAATCAAACGTCACGAAACTGCTTGCACGAAATTAAAACTGCGAAGGAATAGCTTTCTCTGAAACTGGAGAACCCAACAGCGCGGTACGTAGAAAAAAAAATGTATTATGTAAGGTTGTAAAAAAAGCATGGTTCTAAAAAAGCATGGGTTTTTCCATTTTCCTTATTTTGCTTAAAGTGCGAGTCAAGAAGAAGATAATAGAAAATTACGACGGGAGAAGCGAGCTTATCGGACTCCGAATAAACGTTCAATTAATTAATTTATTTATTTAGTCTATAATATATTCCTTAAGCTGCAAATTAATATTTTAACTCAATCGTTCAGATATCCTAGAAACCTCTTACGTACGATTATTTTCCCAAGAGTAACGTGATCGGATGCCCTCGAATCCTATACGTGCAATTTCGAGTATGAACGAGCGAGTGTATCATTTTCAACGTCTTTTCGCTATACACATACGGTGATCCTCCGTACGGCATGGTTTATAGCAATAAACTACTTCTAAGTTGCAACACGTAAGCCGATCCCGCCTTCGAGAGACGCCGCGCGTATCTGTATGCGTGCACATGGATTCGCATGGAGCACGTGTCTGTAGTAGTTCCGGACGTGACTCGTTGCCCGCAAAAGGGATTGACGATGAATGGAAGGAAGTGACACGTCGAGTAGGATTGGGAGAAGCTTAAGCGGGGAAAGAGGGAGAGAGGAAGAGAGCGAGAGAAAGAAACGAAGAGAGTTTCCTTCGAAAACGCTTTGCTCTTGCATATTTCAGACGCGACTCAGCCGTGTAAGTATATATATATATCTGTATTTCTATTCGCGTCGCGCAGGCTACGGTCGAATTAGATACTGCAGATATCGCTGGCACATATCTCACGCGACGCGCGATTAAACGTCGTTAGGTATATTTCATTCCATTTCACCGAACGTTATTTAAGTGCTCTTAGTTTCGGAGCACCTTCCAGAGAACGTATTTCACAAATAAACACGCCCACCATTGTATAAGGCAAATCACGACCGTTTTCGCGACCTTTATCGAGCCAAATACGTAAATTCCTTCTTAAATGGCTCATAAGACATTCGTTGGATTCGGGTACACCAAGAGGATGAGAACGCCGCCACGCTTGTCTTCCAACACTCCCTTTCTCTCTCTCCTTCCCTCCCTCTTCTTCTGCAACAGGGGACAGCCAAAGCGCGATTATCCGACCGCGAAATTGTTCTGAACCCCACTTCCTGGCTCCCTTCCTGGCCCCCCTCTTCCCCCCATTTTACTCGTTTGCCCCTTCTATATCGTTTCTATCGCCCATCTACCAGCGGTATCAAACCACCCTTACTACTACTCGTCGCCGCACCCTCTCTTCTCTTCCACCCGGATTGTTGTTCAACCACCCCGTGGAATATGGTATCTATAGTTGCGACAGAGAGAATCGCGTCCAAACGCAACGGCCGGAGTACTCGTGTCGGGGAGGGGGGGGGGGGGTTGAAAGAGAGTTGCGACTGAAAGAGAAAGGGAGAGAGAGAGAAAGCGACTCGTTGCAGAGGAGTGGCGAATACCTCCGCAGAACAGCACAAAGCATCGCAAACAATGCCTGAGGATTTAGACAGTTGGCGCGATCAAAATGGCCAGGCAAACCACCGTCGCACCCGCCCCATCCACCCACCCCGTTTTACTCTCCTGCGTATGCATGCAACACGCTTTTGGTTTTATGGACGCGAGTGGGCGGAAAAGCGATCTTCTAAAAACAAAAACAAAAAAACGAGAAAGAGGAGAATAAAATGAAACGCGCGGTAACACGCTGGAAGAAAAATTGTTCACGTGGCCAACGAGCGGGAAGGGTCGCGATGAGAGTGGCGACCGTCATGCAGTTGCAGCTGCGTCACCGCCGATGAGTCGGCTCCTATTTTGGTTTTCCCGGGACCTCTCCGTCGTTTCTCTTCGGCGACTTTTAACCATCGACGTTTGTACGAAATTAAATTCTGTAAACTTGACAGGAAACGTGACTATTTTGATCTTTCAACATGAGATTCAGTAAACATTTTAATATTAATATTAATCTTTTTCTGTTATTCTATTAGAATGAAAAACGTCTGCACGTTCATTTTTCTCCGTTTCCATGTACGTTCAACGAAAAATCTATAAAATTATATAGAAATCTCGTTGAAATGTATTAAGATTATAAAAATGCATCAGAAAAATGTACAGCATAAATGAAAACCATCTGTATTTTTTTCACATTAACTGGCTATACTCGCAAAGCTCGTTGGATTTTTAATCTGTTCAGCATCTTTATCGATTTAAAGTATAATACAAAGATCTTTTGTTAAATCTCGGAAAATCGGATTGCCATTTTTAATCGGATTAAAGCTGTTACACAAATTAATCTCGTATCACGCAAATCGAGGTGACGAGAGCGTGTATCGAATGGATGACTAGTAACTTCTCATGTTATCGTGGCTTAGATGTTTTCGCACTCTATTAGAAAAAACGCATTGCAAAAGCTCTTCACATTTCCCTTATTATGCACGAATTACTCAGCGTTAATATCAAATAGCGCACACGTTAAGTAAAGTTATAAAATTGCACAACAACAAATTCTGAAGGATCTATTTTATGTAGAAAGAACAATTAATTAATTTTATTTTTGAAACAATGTGTAACATATAGATTAAAAAGGAAATTCATATTTCCCAATTCTTCGCCATTTTCATATTTACGAAATAGGATATATCTATAAAATTTGACTGTAAAGAGTAAATAAAATATTATTTTGTTTATATAAATGATGCTTTGATAAAAGGAAGGTTAAGCTAGGATTTATGTTAAAATCAAACGTTCTATTAAGCGAATGAATTAACGCGAACGTGATTATAAGCGCTCTAATTATGTGATTATACACTTCAGTTTGGATCTTTGCTAAATTTTCCTTACGTCGAAATTCATTAAACTTTCCGCATCGCACGAAATTCAGGCGTACCATTGAGACATTGACGAGTCTTAAAGGATATACAGTAAGTTTTGGGATCACGAACCCGTAAGTTTGACGTGCAAATTTACAGGGTTACTGTAACGCGCTTCCTTCACAAAGTTACAACTATAATGCGAAGTTACCCCAGTATTGCCCAAGACGGAAAATCTATAACCGTGTTTTCGAATCTCCGTATTCTCGTCTTTTCGATCTGTGCTCATTTCTATTTCTCTGTTCTAATTTCTAAGCGTTTTGTACGACGAATTATTTTAAATTTTAACGAAGAATTTCAAAGAATTTTCTTTGATAGTCAAATGAAAATTGAAAAAGATAAAACTGTCACTTAAGAATTATTTTAAGTAATAATAATTTAATTTAATTTTAAATCACTCGGTTTTTTCGATAATTGTAAACTCTCTTGTTTGCGAAGCCTTCACGTCTCAACCGTTAAATATTTGTAAGCTTTTAACATGATGACAGATATCAAATCTTGTCAGCCTTTATATCAAAGCGGAGAGTCGTTCACTTGACTTTTATTCCGAGGAAAAGAAAGAAAAAAATATCTCCATCACTGGAGACGGCTGATTGTAAGAACTTTTCGACGACGACGTTGTCTATCATCTACCTGTCCGATCGATCGATCATTCACTAACAGACGCGACGTTGAGTATCACTCACATCACGTACCCCTATTTTATACACGCGCCAATATATAATACGCGCGGTTCGCGTAGGACACCGCCCGCGCGGGGTCCCCGTGTATTACACGCGCACGTATAATAATGATCGATAGCGATTAGAGCCGTCCATCAAACGGGCGACCTGGGTGTCGTCGATGCGCGAATGCAGAAACAGGGGAGCGGGCATATCGAATGGGATGACCCATGTATACTTATACGAACATCGCTTTGCGCATGATTGATGACGAATCCCTCTGAGCCGGATCGACAGTTTCACGCACGGATCCGTTGCACTTGCCGTTATTGTTAGTTGATGTATCTCGGCAGTAAGCATGAGACTACAGTTGTCTTGGGAACTCTAAACTCGTTAGCTCCTATAAAATTGATATAAAACTTAACGCGGACACATTTATCGATTTATTCTAGCCTCTCACTCTCTCTTTCGTTAACAGCTTTTTATTGATTACACATCCTTGTGTGGCTATATAGACCTGCCTAAAAGCGATATGCAACATTTATCTGCCCGTCGCGTCAATTTTTCATGCCTGCAATGATCAGAGCTGGCTTGTGAAACAAGTATATTGTTGCGCTGATCTCAACAAAAATTTAAAAATGCCGGAAGATAAAACCCAATCAGACAAACAGAGCGCATTTGGAACATATTTAACATTGATAACGTTTAGCATTGTTGTTTTCTGCTTGCAACTTTTGTATTTTTAATTGTTAATTGTTTTGTATATTTAATTGTTGACATTTGGCGAGACAACAGCGTGATATTTGTGAAGTGTAAACTATATGTCAACATATTCGTTGTGCTAAATGTCGCTTGGTCGAGCATATTTGACAATTTTCTCTTAAGATAATATTCAATATTAAATAATATTTTTGCAAATGTGTATTCTACAAGATCGATAATTTCGAACAAATGTGGAGATATTTTTTACACACACATAAAAGTATTAAATGCATCAAATACACGCGAACAATTATAACACAAATATATAACAGAAATAATTGCATTTAAAATCGAGAGACAAGTCGTCTCACGAAATATCTCTTGCTAAATATGTGCGCGAGCAATGCTCTGGCTTGTCTTCTTAAGTGAGTTGTCTAATTGAGTAGAAGCACAATTATTATATCATTGTAATGACTCTAGACCGATTAGCTTTCCGATAAAACAGATAGCGAAAAATGGAACACTCGTCTTTCGAGAGAGTCAATCTCAAAAGATTGATACACGATTCAATTTTACTTTGGCGATAATCGCTAGAAAAAAGTATGGACAATTTAGTATATTTCAGATGTTGCTCCATTTTTATCGAATATTGTTGCGATTAAACAAACTTCAACTTCATATTTTTCTAATTAAATTTCAATTATATTTTTATACTTTTATATGTAAATAAAAAATTTGTCTTCGGTAAAAACAAATTATCCGTAATAATCCGTAAAAATCTTCCATTACTGAGTACAATTCTAATCGGCTATTTTTTTTCTTTTTACACATATTTATTTTTGATTATTTATCGATTTTTCTTATATTTTTACTCTACATCGATATATATAATATAAAATATAAAAAATATAATACAAAAAGTTCAAAATATAAAATTACAATATTTTTTACATGGCAATAATCAATACGAATAACATTGTTTTTATTTTACATAAATTTAGATTCTATTCTTGATTTTACGATTTTTTTCTCAACTTAATTTACTATTTTTTATTGAATTTATTTAAGTGAACAAGAATAAAAACAAGCATAATCAACTATTGTTATTTAAATAAAAGTAAATATAAAAAAATTCCAAGTCATGATATTTAATTTCAATTGTTATACATATTTAACATATAGTCTGTACAAAAATGATGTTGCCAAACATTGTAAATAAAGAAATAGCTGTAGCCATATTTTTATCTTATCTGCTAATGCTGCTTCAATTATTCCGTTAATAACAGAGAGACCTCATTATAATATAATATTTGTTGACGAGAATTTGAGAAAGACTGAAATAAGCTATTAGTTATACAAGTATGAACAAGTGTATTCAGTTATTATTTTCTTCGCATTCTGCATCTGTACGTTCATTTCAAAAAATTCTGTTAATTACGTTGGTGCGCTAATTAATACGAACGCGACAATCGTCTGTCATTTTGCAGCGTTGCATATTTTCTGATGTAGTAGCAGATACATAATGCAGAAGATAACAATTGTTTATTTTCTCAATTTGAAAAGATAATGTTATTTTTCACAATATTATATTTCTTGACTGTAATAACAAATGAACTTCGTGTATTTGAAAATTACAATAATTAACGAACAAAGAGAGAGAGAAAGAGAGAGAGAGAGGCGATATTCAAAAAAACTTATTTAAATACTTTTTGTCATTGCTCTTACATTATACCTTTATAAAAAGAAGAATAATCGTAGCGCTTTAGAAAACTTACAGAGAAGAACGGAATTGTACATTATACATTCATATAATTTCTGAGGTGGATTTATAACAAGATTGAACTTAGTGCATTACATTGTATTTGAAACAGACATCGACATCTTGAAGCCACTCGGGCAACTCGGCGTTTCAATACTACAATCGCGAAGTGGCAACAAAACTGAATGTCTCTCAACACAACAGTGCAAATACATCTCGAAGATCTCGGCAAGTATCTTAAAGAGGGTATTTGACTGCCATGCAAACACTCGATAATCTCCATCTCGTCTCAGCACCGCTTCTTCTCTCAAAGCAAACGCGAAACGTTTGCTAAGAGGATTGTTGTACAAATAAATACAAATAATATCTGGACGCACATCACAATTGCGTTGATAGTTACACGCTTGTCGTATATATATTAACGTCAAACAAACGTCAATCCATAATTTTAGAAAATTTTAGTGATAACACGATTTAATGTGTTGAAAATCGAACTAAAAACCTTACATAAGACTAAATTAAAATTTAGAATGCATTCTGCCTGATTTAATGTCTGTCTAAGGAGATATTATTTATTAAATTGCATTTGCATACACATATCTACATTTTAAAATCATATTTTTGTGATAGTCACATGTTTTCATCTTGAAAGGTAATAAAACGTGCAAAAGTTTAATTAGACTTCTTATGCAATCCCTATAAATATAACATATACGCAGTATGTGGGATTTTAATAGCATTATACCGACGGTGAGTACGAAATGCAGGTAGAAGAGAAATGGAGATGAAAGCGAATGGAGTGCGCTCGTAGCTCGATCGCAAAAACTTTAATCGGTTTACTGGACTACCCAGGCGGACCGATGCGAGATAATTGAAATCCACGTGGAAAGCCAGGGGACCCTCCGGAGATTGCCATTAATTAGAGCTATAGATCACTCGGCGTGCTTTGTGACAACCGGCCAGCTCCTGAACCCTCTCTACGGCAATCCGTTCCCTGATTCGTCTTGGTGAGACGCTGTTTGCCGACCAGCATAGTAACATCACTGTTATAGTTACATGCGCTAGCAACACGAACCGATAGCGCATTTGGAATTATGTAAGGTACTTACGCGATGTGTATTTGTAGTTAAGGGGTGAGTAAGGGAGAGATAAAAAGCGAGAGAGAGAGAGAGAGAGAGAGACGCTGATGTAATAAATTAAATAACTGCATTCGTGCACTGTTACATAATCTAATTCAATATGTCAAACTCTTTCGAATATCCGTTACTTTTATATAAAAAGCGTATTTCTTCAACAATTTATACAATACATTAGAATATAATATAATATTAATGTGTCTATAATTATTAAACATTAGCGTCAATGATGACATTAACAAAATTTTAATTAAAACTAACGTAAGCAAAGAAAATAGCAATACAAATATTTTATTTAAAATTAAATCACTGTATGTGTGTGTGTGTGTGTGTGCGCGTGTGCGCGTGTGCGTGTGTGTGGAGGAAATATTGTCTGAAATTAATTATATTATTTCTTTGGCAGAGTTGATGAATACCCTTGGAACATAAGTTTCCATTCTTTGCAAGGATTATTGTGACAGAATATGTACTGAATATCATATGGCGTATGGGAAAGGCGAGGGGTGCCGTTGTCGCGCAGGATTCGTTATTACTATCCGCTTTACCAGAGGTTACAACGCCATGCGCTCGTAGGAGCACGATATCGTACATCTTCCTTCGAGCGACACGGATGTCTGCCGCGTATTACTACCGCAAGCGACATGGTACGGACAGGAAACCACGGTACTTCGTACCGCCGTTACGAGACGTTTCTACCGATTTTCCTATTCATGAATCACAACTGAATCGTATCCTTTTGCGTGTTACTCCCGGGACGGACTAATAACGCTTTCAACCCGTTTCGCGCGAACGAGCCGCATCAGGAATGGTGAGATCGTTTGAAATAAAACCCTTTAATTGTGCAAAGCTTTAATGAGAGAACAATCGTCGCAACGCGCATTTAATTGTGCTCCAAGTGTATAAGCACGAGACACTCGATTTATCATCGTGATTTATCTGTATTCTTTATGACTTTTTTATAAACGTACATAAAAATTTTCACATTTTAGAAAATTCGGTACAGGTACGATGTAATATCTCGAAATAGAGAGAGATCTTTTGATAAAAGATAAAAAAATAAAGATAATTGATTAGGTCATTTTAATTGAAATAGACGTGCTAATGAGAAATACAGGTTTCCGGGAAATGCATATTGTTATTTATTCTTTCGATAAGCAATTTAACCTACATCAGAGATATTAAAAGTCGATTTAATATAGGGACACTCAGCCAAGCGATCGTACATGCTAGTAACCGAATTAACGGCTCAAATAGCTCGGATTCAATAAAGTCTCCCTATCAGAAAGCTGTGGAACCTATCATACCCATTCTGTTTCGTGCCCTCCTACTCGTATCCGGCGTAATTACTGCCTAGTCATTGTTCTCACGAGAACGAGAGAACGTTACATGCATTTTTATTAACTGTCTCGACACGAGCCTGCAGAAAGGCTCTCTCGAGATAAAGGGTTGTCAAACGAGCCCATAAAAAAGGGTTCGTCGGCGGATCGTCGACGCCCCGTCGTGCCTAGCTCCGCTATTACATTATACAATATGATCCTCGATATAGGCGAAGCGATGCACTCAATCTACGGGGATGGCGCCGAAGAAGGAGAAACAGCGCGCGCGGCGCGGCGCGGCGCGGCGCTCGCAGTCTCGAGCCGCGCCGAACTGTTATGGAAAAAGCTGTTTTTTTCATTAAAGTGTGGACGCGATCTTTTTCGAAGATACAAAAGACCGACTCGGGAATCCTTTGGACGGCGTTCGTCGTTAAAATTGCGCCGGGAGGACGCGATGGGAAACGCAACGACGAGCAAAGCGATCCGGGCGGTTGCCCGGTGGGGGACACTCGCGGCAGACAGGCGGATGTTGACCGAGTAGCAAAGAAAGAGAGAGACAGAGAGGCAGAGAGAAAGAGGGGACAAGAGGAAAAAAGAGAGGGAGAGAAAGAAGAGAGAAAACAGGAAGTTGCATCGACCCGATGCGAAATGCCGTGTTAATGTGATTCACGCCCGGGTACCGGTTACCCAGGCACAAAAGAAGTCGCCCCCGTCGGCGACGCATTCGTTTCGAGAAAATTGTACGGTGTACTCCGCTTTGTCCGGCTGTCCGTCCGCATGCCCTATTGCGCCTTCTGAATTGGGGGTGCGAAATAAAAGTTGGCAGCGGTTATTGCTTTTTACGAGATGCGTTCGCGCGCCGCGATACGTGTTACGGCCCGCCATAGCCGTCACCGCCGTCCTTAACACATCAATAGTTCAGTTGACTGTTACGAAGCCCAACTTTTTTCCCCGCGAGCCGCACGAATGAGGGTCGCTCGCCCGAACTGTTTAATCGCCGGGGGTTTCGCCGTTTTGTTCGTGCGCGTAGAGAATCCTCCGTGCTTTGTAGTCTCGTTAATTCTAGTGGAATAACGATGCGACGGCGAGACCGCGCGAAAGGTACTGTAATAGTAATAGTAACGATACAATTGTACTATGAGTCGTCTGCTATGAATAAAGTGTCTTTAATAATTTGCCGTTAAATGATATATAAATCATTAATAATATTCTATTATGTAACAGATCGTGAATCATCGATTACAATCCGCATATTATATTAAATTGGTGTACATAACAGATGAAATCAGATCTCTTTGTATCAAGAAGCAGATCTTCATCGATTTTCAATTTAACATACCGTTACTGCATAAATCTAAACTTCCGACCGAATGGATCGGCGGCTATTCAGAGAAAATGTTGGCGGTGCACTAGTCCACGACGATGAAACAGGTGCCTTCGTATGGCTACGAAATAAGTAATGTCGACTAAATTGCACATATATCCAAAGTAAAGTGCGATCGGCAATCCGATTTATAACGGCCCATACATGTAACAAATGTCTGTTCGCGTATTTTACGTCCCTTGTATTATTTTCCAGACGTGCATTACGTTCCAAAAGTGCATTACGTTCAAACCTTGTACATACATATATTATATATTTCATCTGCCGAGATATTGACTTATTCATTAAATTGATTTATTCAGGCAAATGTTATCTACATATAATAATTATATGTATAATTAATATAATAGATTAGTATGTAATATTTAATGTGCTTAATACATATTCTTAATTTTATCATTAATATAATAATAAATAATATTATGATAATTTTTCTTATACAAACTTTTTTTTAATATAATATGACGAAATATCTTTTTAAAAATGAGAAAATGAAAACATTTAAAGAAAGAGTTTTTCTCTTTCCAAACATTATTAGGAAGTACTCTTCATTTACTATCCAAACATTTCCGCCATTTCAGAAGCTTGACAAGAAATTAAACTTTAATCTAGAGAAGTTTCCACCATTGCGGTGAAATTAATCAAAATTAGTTTAATCTACAATTTGGTACCGAATCACGAACCAGAGCCCGGCGTCATTTTCGAGTGTAAACGAAGCACAAAGAGTCTCATTAAACGTTTCTTCCGGCGGGCAGCGATGCTATTCTCTGCCGTCATACGAACGAAAAATAATCTCACACACCCGCACACGTCTGCAGTTTCCCTGCTAAAGCCACCTGGATTTTTGTGAAAAGTCGACGATTCTTACTGTCCGTAATTATATCCGGCCCTCATCTTTGTATGGAAAACCAACTCGCCGTAATTAAAGGTTTTTTTTTAGATTTAATTAATGCCGCTTTCCCTGTATGTACGCCAGCCGTGTTCACACCCGGCAAAACGGCACGATACAACGAGAAAAGAGCAGAAGTGTCGCTTCCGCGATATGTAACGCTGCTGACGGCATAATTTCCAGTCGGCAGGGCGCGCACCGTTAATATCCTTTCGATTCGCGAAACAATTCCTACACGGGACATCGGTCGACGCGGATACTCGAGGGAGAAACGCGAAAGCAGTAATCATCCCCTATCCTGTAAACGTCCTTGCATTCGACAGGCGTCTACTAATCCACCGGCCCGGGATCAAATTGGAATTGGCCGTAGTTTAATTTAAAACTGTTTCTTCCCTCTCGCACGGACACATGTACACATGTACATGTATTCCGATGCGATCAGGTCTGTCGCGAGTTAACGGACGCAAGGGTGATTTCAGCAAAATGCGTATGAATCTCTCTGGAGAATTATTTTTAGGAATTATATTATATTTAAAAATTGGTTAAGCACAAAAACGCATCTTGATTGCCGAGATTAATTACTGAATCTTATAGCTAAGCTTCATTTTATAAGTTAGTCGACAAAGTTACAAATTATATATAATTATATTACATATAAAAATAATATAAAAAGTAGGACACACTCAATAGAGTATTTTCAATCAATTTTTTTTTATGCTCGCAAATCTCTGTTGCAAATTTTAATTAAGATATAACAATCTTTGTAGAAGATTGCAACTCAGTTTTTTAAAGCGGCTTTTAAGGATCCTAAAAAAAAACAACTAGTAGAACGTTGACAATTAACATAGAGTAGCGTTCATTTTTTTATACAGTAACATTTTATACTGTGCAATAATATAAATCTAAAACTCGCGACGTACAGATTGCACTGCAAGTGGTGATGTCTAACGATGTCATCATTAAATCTGTTCTCATTAATCATTCGCTCATTTTTTTCGCGGCGTGGCGAAATGTAAAATAGCGACGGGTCTGTAGCGTGTGTAAAGCCTCCGCACACATGTGCGAGCACATTTTTTTTTTCAGTTCGCAGCAGCAGAGCGTCAATGGTAGACGGCGACGCTATCGTCGAGAAATTGAATCGTTCGGATGGAAATTCGCGGCCGTATACATGGCCACTCGCATATGTATATGCATACGTGCACCTGACACATTCACGAACATGCATATATTTTTTTTCTCGATATACATATAACGCACTGAAAAATACAGTATCCGGTGAGATCTGATGAATACTGCGTATCAGTTGAGAAGATTTCCATCTTCTTGTGTCAAGCTATCGAAACGCCAGTTATTTTTTGCATTTTATGATTTCTTTCTAAATATTTGCATATAATTTACGACGGAGATCTTGATGAAGCGATATGTTTACGATATGTTTACCGCGCGGGAAATGAAGGAAAAATATCGATATTTTTTAAGCCGGTAGCGAAACATCGTTTTTCTAAATTCCATGATACCTCGGTCTGAAATATGTCAAATCTATTATTACGTTCTATGTTCAAAATATGCATGTTTAATATGGAAACGTTTCAATCCTCGCAGGCAATCAGTTTTGTAATTTAAAAACAGGAATTGATTTGGGCCATCATCCCCTGGAGTGTCGGAGAATCTAGATGTGTTTTTTTAACTGCCCTCGAGGCTCCCGCAGTTATCCTCATGCAAAAATACTATTTTCACACGATATACGTGCATACATACCGTAAAATATCAAGTAACGTACATTTTCACAATACGCACGTACAGAATAGAGGTGATGTATATCAAGTCGTCGTTGCATCGTAAACGCGTCACGTTTCGTTACGCCCGAGTTTAGCCTACGTTTGCGTAAAATTTTTCCGTCCTGTTCCGCCGCGTTTTACTGCGCCGGAATTTTCAAATTTGTCTCGGCGCGGCAATGTCGCCAAGCCGCGCAAAATCACGGGCGTACTACTTGCGAGTTTATCTACCACTCATAATCTCATCTCGTCCGCGTCGCATTACGCTCATACAAATTATTATGTATAGCGTGCGCAGATTTTATTTATGTTGTAAAAGAGCAGTTTTTTTTTTAAATTTATTTTAATATGAACAAATTAGATTTCACGTCAATGCTGTAATTGTCAATTTAACGCGATAGACTGTTCACAAAGTATTCGATCTTGAAAAAGATTGGAAATGTCTACAGAGTCAACCAATTTAATATTTTAATATCATCAGTCTTATCATCGGCAACTTTTATTATACTCGATTTGTTCTTCCAAGCTTCAATTAAATTTTGTTTATTACCTTTTTTCGTTCTAAAAAAAACTAATATTTGAAGTTAACTCAGCGGAAATTGATTTTTATTATAGGGTTTTCTTGTTCTTCCAAGCTCTTTGATTAAATTTTGTTAATTATTCTTTTATATTCTAAGAAAATAAAATTTGAAATTAACGAAAATTTATCTTCTGTTTTTATAGTTCTTACATCATTCTCACATAATTATAAATCGCTTTGAGACTCATTACATGTCCAATAATAAATTCTTTCCGTGTGGTATTTAAAATTCAAATTTAATAACATATATAGTTGTAGTTAAAGAAACAGTCTAATAGTTTAAGTAACGGTTTTAATAGTTAAAGGCAACTATTTAAAACAAATAAATTATTTCACCTCTCTGATTGTTAAAAGTAGAGGACACTCGAAAATAAACTGCAAACATGATTAAATCGTTAACATGGAAAATTATTGTGAAACATGGAAAACGATCGTGACGCATGAAACATTATCGTGCTCGGCCATTAATTAAATTGTCCCGCATTGCGTGGAACATCGTGAATGTCGACATTTTATCCAGCAGTTTCTAACGTTCGCGGACACTTTTACGGGAGTTCGAATGGAGTTCCCTCTTCTCAAAAGTATTAAAGCTGTCGCATAAACGTGCACGTTAGACGCTTGTGCATGTAGCGCGTACGCGCCTACGCGTGCATGCGGCCGCGCGAGGATACAGCGTGTACATATATCAAAGACGGTGGTGGATGCAGAACTCAGTGGAGCAGCCACGTGGTAATGTATCAAGGTCAGTAATTTATGGCAGGATGGTTAAGCCGGCGGCCGCCTCCTCGCCGAGGGAGGATCTGAAAGTCAGATCTCGGCTTCCTCTCCTTCTCTCCCACCCCTCGTTTCTCTCTCTCTCTCTCTCTCTTTCTCTCTCTCTTGTGCGTGTACTCTCCTGTAAGAATCTCGCAACATTACAAAAGGATCATCAAATAGCACGGTGAATTACGATGCTCGTAGCGTCGTTTGCCACAAAACATTTGGCCATTTTTGTTAGAAATGGCGAAATAAGAAAGAGTCGTGGCTAATTTGTCATCAAGAGCGATGCGACGCTCTAAACACTGACTTTTCAATTATTCATGGCAACGGGGTAGCCAATTAATACAGCACGATTTTTGCTCGCGAGTTATTCTGCCGGTCTCTCTTTATTTACTTTAAATACAACAATTACATCTCACTGAAGTTTATGTCACAATGAAGCTGCTAGTTACGCAATAAAACGAGGCATTGTTAAGCATTCAGAAGTTTATCTCAGAGAAAATTTGCCAGTTCCTTAATTACGAGATCATAAAAAATGCAGTTAAATTGATGCCCTGTTGAGTATTTACGAGAAGGTTACCTAGAACGGTAATTGGACGCATTTATAACTGAGATGTTCGTGATGAGATGGTACTAACTTTTACCGAAGAAATGCTAAGCATCAAGACGAACATCGCTTGCGTTTACTCCTGAAAGCTTCCTTCATTAAATATAACGTTTATAATTACACACATAGCGTAAAGTATAATATCTAGCATGTAATACGTTATTGAACGTTCATACATATCTCGTGTAATTCGGATGCACGAATACTGACAATTTATTTGATACGATTTCACAAGTAATACTGATAAACAATAATATAAAAAAAAATATTAACTGATAACATGTATAGTACAATATTAAATTTTTATTAAAAATTATTATTTATATAATAAAATGGTTCAATATATGTTACGAAATATCTTTTGCAATATACGGCTTTGTTTTGTTTATAGTTATTATACATGATATATGACGGTAATATAAAGCAGCATTCTTATCCATGTTTATTAAAAATTTAGTATAAATTTAGAATTTCCGCGCAATAAATAATTTTCACAAGCGGAAATTTCATAATTATTAATTTCGAAGAAAGATTATTAATTTAAAACTAAAGATGTTGCAAATAGTTGATATATTTTACCGTATATGATTTAATTGTTAGTATATGAATTTCTCCGTGTGAGTAAAGCAACAAAAATAGCAAAATCGCATACATCTATACTACTGTACTATTTTTATTCGATTCAAAATTTTACATACATTTTATATTGCTTCAGCATGTCCTATTTATTTCTGGATTTAAAATTGATAATTTAAAGCACTGCATTATGAAATGTTTTATTTTACCAGATGACCTGTCAAATAAATTCCATAAACTTCAAAAATTTTCACGAGACAGTCTGATAGGAAATTATTTAAATAAAGATTTAGTATAACGATACGTTTCGGTCTCGAAAGTACATTAGTTCCACTTATTTATTATAAAATAGAGCTTCAGAATAACATTCCAAAATGTATCCTAAAATAACAGAGATGATGAAATTTAATATAAATTATACATTGTTGTCAATTATTTAAAAGGGCTTATTTAAGAGGGAAAAATCAATAATAGAAGAAAATGAGAAATATAATGTTATTTCTTCAGCTTAGATTAGATTGTTTAATAATAATATACATTTTCAAAATCACAATATAATGGAATTTGTCTCGAATATTCTCAATATACTTAAATTATAAAAATCTATTTATTTAATTAATTATGAGATACTATCTAGATTTCCCTCGATTTTCGGTTGAGTTTAGTTTCACTCAAGCTTCTTTTCCTTCCTTCCTTCCTTCCTTCCTTCCTCTATTTTTACCCTCCCTCGTAATATATTTATGATTACAATCTAAAAAGGGAATTTGATGGTTTGTTGTTGTTAATGGAAAATCGCGGAAATAATCACAAACGCGGAGAGCTGCGAGTCCCATTCCTCGCGTGCTTTCGCGCTGCATTTTATTTCGTCATGTCTGAGCAAATTGCGGTCTGAAGCAGCCGCCTTGCGGCATACCCCGTGGGACTCAACAGGAGTACCCCGCAAAGGAGAGCTATACGTGGCACATGCACATACTTGCCGTCGCTAAATCTCGCGTCTGCATTCCATAATCCTGGCTTCCTCGTGGCGGTGACGTTACCTCGTAAAATTCTGAGGCCCAACAGGCGACGACAGCAGGCGCACGAACTTCTGACAGGCGACCGAAAACCAGGATAATATAAAGGTGAAGGCATCCGCGACAGCACCCATCTCACCGAATATGACGCCGCGTCACGATGTGCATGTAACTAAAGAGAGCGTCTATTCGCGCGGAACAATGGTAATTCCGTTTCACATCGCACCACCGCCACCGACGCGATAATTTTCATTGTATGAATTTTTTTGCAGAGAAACATATCAGTTCACGATTTTCGCGAGCAGCAAATTAAAGGAAAAAAATTATTACTTTTCGAATGTAAAAAGCAAGGTATTATGCTCACTGAATGAATGATACGAAAGAAATTTAATACACGTGATTCATTTAAATATGATAAATTATTTCCATTGATATGTAATTTACTTTAAATGTAAATGATTTGTTAACAGTAATATTGTTAACATTTATATACATATATTATAAACGTAAAATTCTGGATCCAAACAAAGCAAACGAGTACCAACAAACTAAATAAATAATTTGCTGTTCGCGCTAATTGTAATAAGTTGTTTATTCACGTTCGTGCGCGCACGTTTGTCTGTTCCGCATCCGGTTTTACGCGTAAATTTAAATAAGATAAGTACGAGGACACAATTTTAGTATTGCAAGTGTGCGTGAAAATTTAATACAGCTAACGTTTGCTCGTTTACTAACGCGATTTAGCACCTAATTTACTGCCTTAATTTGACATCTGCATTATAAAGTCCAGCCGCGGCGGCCTCATTTTCGCAGACAGCACAGCCAATTTATCCTTCGGGAATTGCTGTTAGTCGGATAGATTTATGTATTTGAAGCGAAGAGATTAAAATTTACTTAGCTTCATTTATTCTAACGTTGAGTTAAGAAAAATTTTTGCGTTCCTTGAATCATTTCATCACACAGACATTATAACATTAATTCTTTTTGTAATTAATGTTACGTATTATTCATCTTTATTTTCCAAGCTATTCACACGAAAAAAAACAACAAAAATAATTATACAAAGAACAATGAAAAAGCACTTGGTGAGAACATTGATTTCACCCCGTATAATATAAGAGTATAAGTAATTGTGTGAAAAGGAAGAAAATAGAAAGAAAGAGAGGAAGAAAGAGAGAGAGAGGGGGGAAAAAAGAGAAAGAATTTTCTGATGTCATAATCCGATGTTGCCGCAATAACGGTTCAGAGACTTTAACGATCGACAAATCCCGAGTGTATCTAATAAAACCGAGAGCGCATCGCCATTCGTCACAAATCCTGCCAACCGAGCAGATACGGCGGGTACGGCAAACTGGTCTATCTTAAACTCGTAAGTGACGGGGTTCTAAGCGCTGGTGGACGCGCTCGCGAGAGTGAGTTAGGTCCCTCTTTGAAATGCCATCCACGAACTTGGTCTGACCGCGGGAGCACGTCGGAAAATCAGATCCTCGCTGGAAAGTGCGAGGCTCTCGTTCGCCGTGCCGATTTTCGAAGCAGACACTTTCGCAGACGCGAGCGAAAACTTTCCCGTCCGTTGTAAACGAGTCGCCGGAAGTTAGAGTCGACGTATACGCTGTAGCGGAAGCTCGTTTGTCCCGTCATAAAAAAATTGCATCGTCGTAGGAAAACATTTGCCCATTATGGTTTCCAGCGCTTTGTAACAATTCGTTTCGCGAAAATTCCACTTTATTTGCTGGGGCTGCTGCTGCCGCACGGAAAACACCTTAGTTTTTTGCCCCTCTTCATTAATTATACTTAATTATCATCCCGGGGATATGCACTCCATCTCTGACGGAATGCGCTTTGTCATAAAATGAATTAGAGCGAATGCACGTAACATATTTGTAAATTGAAAATTTTATGTTCTCTAAATTTTGTTGCTTTTACAAAATATTGTTCATTCAAAAGGATTTATAAAAATTAATACGGTACAATTTTAAATGTTTCTATTCAAAGATTTCGATACCTTTATCGTATTTTGTAGTAGGAATAGTGATTTTTTGTTGCTTTTAAAGCGGATTTACGTAATCGAGAGTATATCATCTCTGGTAGTTTAGAGGAAGAAAAATGACTAATTTAACTAGCTAATACTGCTAGTCATACGGCTTTTTACTCTAAACGGAGATTTACTGCAAGCGTTATTTAACCGCTATTAACAGCGACCGTTTCGTACTCTGACCACAGCAAAGTGGTAGACGCCGTACTTGCGCCACGTGCATAGGCACGATGGAAACGTTCAACGATCCCGCTCGTAATTTATTTAACCCGCTCCGGGCGACCTGAGCGGATAACGACGATTTCGTACGATCTATTCTGCCTTCGCCTTGCGTCCGAGATGACGACGAGGTGCGTCACGTGCTATAACAAGCGCGCTCGTGCTTGTACCCTGACGGAATGCGTCGCGACGCTAATTAATAGAAAGTAGCTGAGACGTGATGCGCCGAATGGCGCGACAGCCGAATCGTCGCGCGACAGGAAATGCATATTTCATTCGACTGCGAATGCAAATTTAGAGGCGCTCGACGAGAACGCGCGCGCATAGGTACGAGCATAGTACATCGCGGTCGCATTGTTCCGCGATGTAAGAAAGAACGAGCCGGAAATGGAAACGGCGGGCGAAGAAGAGGCGAAGGGGAACCGGGCGGAAGGGAAACGCACAGCCGGTGGCGGATAGCGAAATTAGAAGGGCGAGGATAGAAGAGGGTAGGGAGAAACGGTTAACGTTAGATAGGCGGCAATTATATGCGACCCTGGAGACTATACAACATCGGGGGACCACGCCGGGTACTTAAGTCCCGCCGAAATTTCGCCCCGGGCGAAAGTACCCTATCCTCATGCATATCCACGAGGAGCGAGAACGACCGTCCTCCGCTATCCTTCCGCTCGCTGAATCTATGCAGATGTAAACGCATGTGTTGGCTGTAGATACGCGTACATATGTTATCGGCGCTGAGATTTCGGTCGCTCACTGCCCGCCGGCCAGCCAGTCCGCGTAATGTATTATATCTGCTACCAGCTACAAGATCCGTCTCGTGGTTGCGATCGCTACGACGTGTACGAAACTGACTGACACGGGTATCTTTGATGCTGACGGTGAGATCGAGCGTTGCGGCTGTTTTGTTGCTTCATTTATAAATGAGATTTCCTCCTTTAGAAAAGAGATAACATGATAAGGTAAATGCCGCTGTTACATAATAGGACTTTAAATATGAATTTAAATGTAAGATTTTTTCATTTCTCCTATATAAATCAAATATTTTTATAGGTCATGCAAATAGAAAATAACTTCTTACAGCCATTTAATAGATTTTAATACTGTAACTGTCGATTTACTTATACAGATCAGTTAGATTTAAAATTTAACTGTTTTATTGGATCAATATTATTAACTTATAAGTTATAAGTTATAAGTTATGTGAATATATTCACATTTATAAAAGCACAGAAAAAGAGATAAATTAACTGCATGTTTTAATTGTAAGACCGAGAATGAGAAATAATTATAAATAATTTTGTAATAATAAATTTTTTAATAATAAATGGAATATTTCATGTCCTATTTTAGGATATGAAATATCCTATTGATTATTATAAATTTATTATTTGTAATCAATAATGAACAAGGTAGAAAAAGTATAAATATAATTTTTAACTACAAAATTATTTTACCATTTTGTTTTATTTTGTTATCTTTAGATTATTTCTGTTTTAGTTTATCTTATTAATTATTTATTTTCTTATCTTCAGTATTTATTTCTATTATTTATTTTCTAAGAAATTTATCGCTGCATATATGTATATATACGTGTTAATTCGAAGCTATTCTCATAGATGTTCTGCAATTTTCAGTAGCACAACACGTATCGCACAATTACACAGTCCGCTCTGTTCGCAATATAAAGAAAGAGAAAAGGAGAAGACACAAAGTTGAAAGAGCAAACAACTGCAGCTTGTACAAGCTTTTCTGTTCTTTTCTTATATCCTATAGTAGAATCATATAGTTCCATTTATTTATTCCAGTCTCTCTCTCTTTCTTTCTTTCTTCTCAATGTGCACGAATATGCATCGTATCCAATATATATAAAAGCCTATTTTAAAAGCTAAGAGCGCTCGTCTTGACAGATAAAGATACGAGAGTAATGTTCGCGTAACAAATTTAAGAAAAGAAAAAAAGAAATAAGCTGTCAGCTGTCAAAAAAGCACTGACGAAATTTTTCAGTTTATCTCGAAACGAGTGAAACACCTCGTGCGATATGCAAATACATGTATTAAGTACTTATAGTTTTGATTAATTATATATGTTAATAAATTTTTGCTTATGCGTGAAAGATAAGCTAAAATTAGTAGTATTCATTAGTTAATATTTATCGCTGCTGGCGATTAAATATTCATTTGAATCAACAGGATTAATTGTAAGCATTTCTGTTAATGCATTGAAATCGAAGTTTCGAATCAATCAATATTAATTTCAAAAGAAATATATTAGTCTTACTATAACATCGCATAACAACAATTAATATTAATGGAGTATCTATTATATGCCATATTATGTAAAGTTAGGTTACGATTTACAATTACCTTAACTGAAGGAAACATAATAAAGTATTTGCATATTAATACAGTCAATTCCCAAATAATGTATTTAATAAATATATTATTGATAAATATGAACAAATAGCTATTATAAATTTTAAATGAAGCTTGAAATATAATAAAATCTTTAATCTTACAATAAAAGCCAGCTTCGAATTAAAAAACCTATCAAAAATAAAGAAAAAAATAACAGTCGAATTCATGTGTTAATTAAATATTAAATTAGATAATTTGATCGACAATATACATCTTAAATATCTCATAGCTCATCAAGAATTTATAGTGATTTTAAGAAGCGAAATTGATCTCAACTTCATCAACTATTTAATTGCAAAAGACACGATCTATCTCTATTTCCAGAGTTCTCTTTCTATTAATATTAATTGAAGATGAAGAAACCAGTAAGAGAACCTAAACGTATAATATAATTATAATACATCGTCTAATTATCGCGATATATCCGCACGTTTCGCCTTGATGGCTCGCACGGAATATCGTGTTCGCGATTAGCATGCATATTACGTCTCGTTTCGGGAAAGGATGCTCGTTGATTTCAACCGCCATTTCAAACAATAACGTCAGCGAAATTTCCGCATGCCATCTGTAAGGTAACCCGGCGAATAAAAAGCAAATTCACAAATGCGAATTACATATATGTAACACGTATTTACATGTATACACATATTTTTTTTTGCACGCTGAGCGAGCGTCATTTTTTTTCCGCTCTTTACGAACAAAGCGCGCCGTTGAAAATCGTAGTTGACAACTTTGCGCGGCAGATCTCGATCATTTTCGCAATCGGCGGGTGACAAATAGGCGATCGAGCGATGCAAGCACGCTCGAATGACGATGATAGCCGAGGTACAATTAATGGGAGTCCTTGCGGATGATATTCGTGCGCGTACACGCGCGCACGTTGCACTCGAAAATATATGGTGGCGGAATACGAATCGCCGGTACAAGCTCGTAACGTATTTCATGACGTATGAGTGTGCGTATCGCGGCGCAGAAAAAATATTGCCGCCGCGTTTAGCTCACGGATCTTTTCCCCGTCGCTTAATTTCCGACAACGTTGACGTGCCATTTTCCCAATCCCCCTCTGTATTAACGCTTATCCGTCAGATTTGAAATGCGATTGCGTACCGTTTATCGTTTTATTCAAGCTCTGTATCATAAATCGCATTTCTGTATACTGTCAACCGTGTTCCACGTATCAATCAGCAGCGACATAAATCGTGCGGAATGTGGCGTTTAATTGGCTACACGGATGATTATTGCCGAGCATATATTTTATTTGACTTTTCAGATGTGTATGTATTCAATCAGGATGCGATATAAAGACTGTTACTCTCGATTTCAGCATTAGCAGTAGTATCCGTACAATTACCGGACTCAACGAAACAGTAATTACGAGTCACTCCAGTTCTGTCATGTTTCAAATTTATCTCGCGTCAAATTTATCTCAATTCTCCTTTATATTCTTCTCGAAAGAACTTGTGTCTTGTTTTACCTGGATTTATTGGCATTTCTATTACTTCTCGATGTTCGCAACTCATAAAAGAATCGTGTTTCGAGACGTTTTATTTATTTAACTGGATCACTATTACATATTCCGTTGGAGATGAAAAAGTCTTGCAATTCGTATTGCATAAGAACGCTGCTAGTTAAAGCGAGTTCACATTATTACGGAGGAAACAGATATGTGCCATGCACTCCAGAAAGCGGATAGATGAGAGTATTGTGAAGTAGAGGCCCAACGTATACACACGTTTCAAAGCATTCGCGAAGAATACTGACAATAGGGAGGGATGTAACGCGTCTCTGTAGTACATACGTCAAATAAGAAGATGAAAACTGTTAAAGAAGTTTTATGTGCCGTATACCGTGGCGAGGAACTTTGTTTCAAAGATCGACGGTATCGTATACCACGCCATTTTATCCGGGAATACAGTTCCGTTGAGAGACTTTCACGGGAATTACAAAGTAAAAAGTGGAAATTATGTCGTCTGACTCAACTACCGTGTAAGAAAGGAAAGAATAACCACGGGCGTTCCGTGCAACACACACGATAATTTTACAGCCACATGTATACAGAGTGTTTCCGGAAAGCGGCGACAAAAGCGGCTGCGAAAGCTCGAAATTGAATGACTTGTTAAATAATACGTATTCAGCGATGTCTCTTTAAGGCAGAACTTGAGTACCTTATAGTGATTCGACGATAGCGACGATACAATTTACAAGCTCAATCAACTCCCAAAAGATTGGATAGAAACGTATTCCTAGTTCATTTTATCGCTAAAGATTAAGCCATAATTAATTTCGATTTCTATTAAACATTCTTTATCCTGACACAAAATTACGCGATGTAGACTCAATCGTTACGAATCCCTAGCATCGTCCTTTGATTACAGATTCATTTAATCATCATGGATAACTACATTTACAGAAAGCTTGCTGATATGTATTTTTAAACCAGCGCTTTAAGGAAACGTCGCCAAACATGAGTTACTTGACAAAAGTTATTCAATTTCGCTAGATCTTTTAAATTTATTGTCACTTGCCGGAAGCACCCCATATATGAACACGGAGATATATCCAAATATGTTTCTCATATATGTTACGCAAGTTCTGATTTAAATAACTGCTTTGCAGTTATATAGAACAGTCCTGGTTGACTAAGGAAAGTCTCGGAGCTTCCAATAACTGGATTAAATTATTAAAGGGTAGAACATTTGTACGGAACTACTTGATTCCTGTTGAAACCTCATTCAACGTCTCAACAAGCAGTGATCTGCACATCACTAGAATTACCATAACGCCGTACTCCGGGTAAATGGCGGCATGTCCGACAGAGAATTACGTGATTCACTATTGCATTCTACAAGACGAAATATATGCAGAATATGTAAAATATGCTCTTATCAAATATGCAGCGTACGCAGTGGAGTTCGGAAAGCATTCAATTTTGCGATGTTCCTTTATATTATATATGTTGCCTATTTAGTCACGTAAATATTATTGCATAAACGTTACACAACTTATCGATATTAAGTTGAACAAACTTTACGAATTAGCGTAAAGATTATTTTGAATGTTTATTATTATTTTTTATACCGTACTTTGTTATATTTATAATTTACTCTTCTGAATTGTATGACAAAGTGCTTTGAAAAAGAAATTTATTTACATATTTAAGAATACTTTGTCTTTATACTTATTTCAAGAAAACGTCGCGAATATATTAACAAATGCGCCCAAAGAAATTTTTAATAAATCTGTGTTGAATTACATTTGTATTTTATACTTGAAGAGTTTAATAATTTTACAACGTGTTCTAATAACTCAGTTCTGTAAGACATAGATGCGAGTAACTCTAGTTGAAACGGCAAACAAATTCTTGTTACTCAATACAACGAATGCAAGATGGATTTGTGAATGTGAAAAGATATAGAAATTAAATCACAGTAATGCACGATGCGCTTTAGTAAAGCGTGTCTTGTATTGCGCGAGATCGAACTAGAGCAGAACACGTTCCATGAGCAGTCGAAACGTTCCAAAGCGTATCGTTGCAGCTTCGCTAGTGAAAGGCAGGGCGTTCCGGAATGAACAGAACTTGAGTACCTTATAGTGATTCGACGATAGCGACGATACAATTTACAAGCTCAATCAACTCCCAAAAGATTGGATAGAAACGTATTCCTA